>CM061133.1:15024825-15583492 GCA_030789695.1 Scilla litardierei | reverse complement strand
ATCATTATATGGTCTAAAACAATCGGGAAAGATGTGGTATAACAGACTTAGTGACTTCCTTGCACAGCAAGGATTCACGAATAACGAAGTCTGCCCTTGTATCTTTATCAAAAGAACGGGAACAGGATTCGTCATCATAGCTGTATATGTAGATGACTTAAATCTCATAGGGTCTCCTGCAGAGATCAAAGAGATATCTGTAAGCCTTAAACATACTTTTGAAATGAAAGACCTATGCAAAACAAAGTATTGTCTTGGCTTACAGATAGAACACCTAAGAGGTGAAATCCTATTACACCAATCTAATTACACAAAGAAACTTCTACACAAGTTTCATATGGATAAATGTCATCATTTAGGTACTCCTATGGTCGTAAGATCACTAGATGTACAAAAGGACCCCTTCCGGCCACTGGAAGAGGGGGAGGAGATACTGGGTCCTGAAGTACCCTACCTCAGTGCCATTGGGGCACTGCTATATCTGGCTAACTGTACGCGTCCCGATATAGCGTTTACAGTTAATCTTCTAGCCAGACACAGTGCAGCGCCCACAAAGCGCCACTGGAACGGAGTGAAGCATCTTCTACGATACCTTCAGGGTTCCATTGATCTTGGACTTTACTACCAGAGAGGTGCCTCCCCCAAATTGTTTGGTTATGCTGATGCAGGTTATCTCTCTGATCCGCACACGGCAAAATCCCAAACTGGTTTTGTTTTTACCTACGGAGGTACTGCTATCTCCTGGAGATCGGTGAAGCAAACCACAACAGCTACATCATCCAACCATTCAGAGCTCATTGCGATCCACGAAACAAGCAGAGAGTGTTATTGGCTACGATCCGTCGTCCAACACATTCTTCAATCTACTGGCCTGAAGACCGGTGATTTGGAGCCTACCGTTCTGTTTGAAGATAACGCTGCATGCATTGCTCAACTTCAAAAAGGCTACATCAAGGGCGACAGGACGAAACACATATCTCCAAAGTTTTTTTGGACACATGAGCTAAAGGAGGACAAGCAGATCGAAGTACAGCAGATACAGTCCTGCAATAACTTAGCTGATCTTTTTACTAAGTCTTTGCCCAAATGTATTTTTGTAAAACTTGTAAAGAACATTGGCATGCGACAATTGAAAGACCTGCAAGCCTGAATCTTGTACGGATCAGGGGGAGTAACTTGTGGGTTGCACTCTTTTCCCTTAAGCTGTTGGGTTTTTCCCACTGGGTTTTCTACAGCTAAGGTTTTAACGAGGCAAACACTCTTACTCTGGATCCAGAAGTTTCCACCCCTCTTTGCCTCTAATGTTGAGACCAAAGTGATGAATGGGTAAGGGGGAGTGTTATGAATGAGGGAGGCCTTTGGCCTCCCCTCCTTCATTACCCACTATCAATATCATTAGTCCCCATTACTATGAGTAATGTGGACTCTTGGTCTCCTTGAGGCCTTTCATCTCCTCCCCTATATCAATATATAGAGAACCATGGCCTATGGCCATGGTTACTCATTCCTTTGGCTATGAAACTTTGTCTCTCTATCTCTCAAATCCAATTATCCTATAACACCAGCAAATAATAGTAACTTTTTACATAAATACAAAACTAGCCAAGCGAACCATACGCTGTATGGGTTCGATCCGCTTCCACCATCCCAATCGCTGCGGGCTGGTTTCCTATTAAGAGTTGGGAGGATCGCTAACGTGCGCCTCTGCCCTCAAATTCAAGTTCTTCGTCAGCCTCTCTCACGCTGGCCTTTCGACCACTGAAGAAGCAAGCACCTTCTAAAAACTCCGAAAAACGAAATTATTGCTGATTAAAATAATAATATAATACTAAATCCAAGAGGCGATTCAAATGTCCGCAGGTCCATCTCACATCTCTATCTCTCAATCTATCTCTACCTCTTTCTCTCTCCCTAGATTTAGTGCCTTAATCTCGTTACTTTGATCCCTAATCCTAAGCGAATCCGAGTCGCAGTCCTCAGGTTAATGGCGGCGATGACGAGCTCTTCGTTGCGTTGCCCGTCGCAGCCTTTGCAACTTAAGCGGATCCCACGGTTACCATCGCTTGGATTGTTTCGCAGATCGCTCGCCGTTGCTGCATCCAATTACGCTAATGAGAATCGAGAGTGAGTCTCCTGACAAAAGAATCTCGTCAAATTTTTATTATTGTATTTTAAGCTTGATTCTAATATGATGTAATTGCTATGTATTTCTTTAGATATGTTATAGTTGGTGGAGGGAATTCTGCGGGTTATGCAGCTAGGACTTTCGTCGAGCACGGCATGGCCGATGGGAGGCTCTGTATTGTTACAAAAGAGGTATTTTTGTTTAATTTTCTTGAATTTTGCTGGATCCTCTGATGAGTTGCGTGCTAAAGATTAATCTTTGACATAATTAATTCTGCGCTTTTTTAAAATTCTCCTGGCGTTTTGTATGTTCCCACTAAAAATGCAGGAAATTTTTTTACTTGATTTTATCTAGAAATTAGGTAGCTGCGATTCAACTGAGATAATGCTTAAATTATGTAAATATAATCTGAATTAGCATTTCTGAAGTTTTTTTTTGAACTTTTTGCCATAATTTGTTTTCGTGATTGCAGGCTGTTGCACCATATGAGCGACCGGCACTAACGAAAGGTTATTTGTTTCCTCTAGATAAAAAGCCTGCACGCCTACCTGTAAGGACTCTGGTTAAATTCAAATTATTTTTTCTATAAGCTACACCTGCGGCTAATTATTATGGTAAAGTTTGATAGCTAGCACAAATGCAGCGTATGCATTTCATATGTCAACTGTTAAATGGTACCTTGTATGGGTTTTAAATTTTTTATCTGTATCATTATTCTGGCTTGCATATTGAATTTAAAATAGGATAAGAGAATATGAAAGCAATATACCATGTAAGGTCTAATTTGTTCCCACCAATTTAGTTTAGTTAGTATGATACTCTTCCATTGGTGGGGAGGCCACACATTTGTCATGCGAACACTAGAATTTTGAATTTCATGGTGAGGACAGCTAAAAAGAAAAAGAAAGGCCACAAAAAACCCTACAATTGCAAAGAAACCATAACCAATAAATATGAATTTGCTATGCAGTTTATATAAAAAAGGAGTCTATTAATTATATCCTGCAACTTTTTGTTCTTTATTAAATCTTTTCTTTGTAATATTATCTTAGGGATTTCATACATGCGTTGGTGCCGGTGGAGAAAGACAAACCCCTGAATGGTACAAGGAGCAAGGTATAGAGGTATGCAGATTCTGTCATGTTTTATTCTTTGATAATTTCGTATTGAACTGTGACAGATACCATGTTTCACATACATGCATGAGTCCATGTCTAGGAGAAGAATATGTACATAGACCCCTGACAACAGCGCAACATGACATGAAGATGGGGCATGTTTAATCCTCGGGGAAAAGGAAAACTCGACACTTCCTAGTGAACTTTCCCCAATTAAAGTATACAGTTTTGTAACTAATCTACATGCTTTTCGACAATAATTATTGGTATTTGGTGATTTGGTTAAACTATAGTTCTTTCTTATAATAAGCATCACCTTCTCATTCATCGTTTTCTGAAATAAACTCAAAGTATTTACTCTTTCTCTTCCTGTGGAGTGGCTTAATGTTCATTATGCATTTATCTCTACATGGGGCAACTCTTTTTCAATAATATTTGTCACACACCGCTTCCCAAAAATACATGGAGAGCGGAAATAAAACGTCCGTGATGTGCTTAAATTAAAGGAAATAATTGAATACACACACACTTGATTTAAATTCGTCTAGCGTAAAAATAATCCCACGCAGGTTCTCCATGTAAATTATTTTACAAACAACAAAATAATATCCAAAAACATCCCAATCAGCATATATAAAAATTTCTCTAAAGATAGGAGTACATTATTACACCTTGAATTTTAAGTAAAAAGAGGGCTACAAGTCTGATACAAAATATGATCAAAATCTACTAATCAAAATAGAGAGAAAACTAACTAAATCTAATCCTGAGGGAAATCATGTTCTTCTCCATCTAACTGATCAAAAGGCTCGCCCTCAAAATATTTGCCATCTGAATCTGACCAACATTCATAAAACAAATATGAATGTCGTCAATTAGATAATATCGGTAGGTCCTCAATAAAAAACTAAATGATATTATAAGGATGAAAAGACAAATATGTAGAAATGAAATCATGCAATAAAAAAAAAGAGTAAAATCATGCAACGGAATGAAAGTATAGTAAATCACATGTGAACAACAATATAAAACAAACCTACTAATGTCATCATCTGTAATGTCAAAGGTGATGTGATGTCACTAACCTTGGGTGTCAAGTAGAGTATAAAGATTTAGTTTAAGTGCATGAATTATGTCCGAGTGTACGATGTGTGATTTGGGTATTCCATTCGTTCAGAATAGCAAATCAATTTGGACGAAAACCTTTCCTCACAATGTAGTGTAGCCTCATGTTTATATCAACGTGGGTCATAACCTTTCTTAACGAAACCAGTGTCTGGACTGAAATCGTTGAGTCTTTTTTCACAGCAATTATAGATTATATAAAAATAATAATGTCCATCAAAAATTTTCCGCACCCATCGTGTGGGTAACGGTAATAAAGGAGACCCTCATCGCTCACGCACTCTCGTGACAACGAGTTATCCCAAAACCCCAAGTGTCATGAATCTCAATTTACAATGGTTTGAAATAATATGAGGCAACTCCATATTTTATTCTTTGTCCGAACATGTATTTCCAATATCCCTTTTATCACCAAGTCATACTTTTTGTTGGTTTTATGCAAGGGTAATCTAGTCTAACATCTCATACAAAAAGAGTCTCAATGTCAACTAATACATATAATAGGATTTACAATAGGTTTGGGGGTAAAAATTAGGGGTTTTATTGATAGATAATGGAATTATTAAAGATACAGCCACTGAATCGAGAGGAAAACTAACTCTCCCAACTAAACTAGGGTTCTATAATATTTTCTATTAATTCTCTCCAAATTCAACATAAGGAACTAATTACCCTAGCCTCCATATTTATAATAAACTGATTTCATCATAATTAGGAAATTACCCCCGCTGCCCAACATTACACATTTGTCTCTGGTTTGGCTGTACCTGTCCTTGCTGCTTTGTCGCACCTTGCCATTTCTGCCACCGAGGTTATGGTCCCACCATTACTCCCTCAAAGAGCCACCTTGTCCTTAGGATGAAATTCTAAAACCCATGGGGACGTGCTAATCCAAATGAGGGTGCTCATCTCTTCCTTGCTCGTTCTCTTCAGCTACCATGCACTCACATTCGTCATCCCGACAATCAAAACTTGAGAGTACGATCTCGACAACATTGTCTTGGTTTGAACTTTTCGTCACATCAAAAGTATAAACCTTTGACGCGCTTATTCTAGATCTTTGTCTTTGTTAGGCGTTTGAACTTGTTATCGAGTTGAGGCTCATTGTTCTTGTCATGGGTTGTTTGAATCTCTCATGGCTGGGACTTCGATGCCTCCATCATAGCATTAGCGCAGGGGTGCCCATGTTCAATGTTTCCTTGGCAGAGTGAATGTTCTTGTCCTCCACCTAAGCCAGCTCTATTGACTCACTTGGCCCCATTGCTCTCTGCAAGTGGAGCTCGGCTCGAATGTCTGCATTGAGCCCCTTCGTGAAATTCTCCTCTAACACCGACTGTGACATCCACTTCAGTTGGTCTGAGAGCAACTCGAACCTCTCCATGTAATCTCTGGTGGTGTCGTCATGCTTGAGCACAAAAAGCTGCTCGTGTAGATCTCCTCCCCGAGTATTGCGAAAACGGTCCAACAAGTAATCTTTGAACTCCTTTCGTGAACACATAGGCTGTCTCTGCTCTCTCCATTCGAACTAAACCAATGCCTTTCCCTCCAAACATAGATCAGTCGTCATCAACCATCTTCTGTCAAACAGTTCACGACGAAATATCAGATTGAAATTTCACTAGACTTCGAGTCCAAAGGAATATTGCCCTGATACCAATTGAAAAATACTCTAGATGGGTGGTGAATAGGGTGTATGGCACAAATTAAAATTTTAACCGCAGAATAATCAAGCAAATAATAAGAGTATCAAACAAAACACAAATTTAACAAATTCCCCTTCTTCTTCCTATTACTTTGATCAACTCTTGAAGATTGGATAGAGAAGATGATTTTTGGCTAGCAAGGAGGATGGAGCTCTGAAAAAATTACGGATAGAATGTTTGTTCTCCAAGGGATGGTTCTCTTGCTTTTATAGAAGATTATTCATCTTCCAATAGAATCCCTAATCTTCAATTCAAGTTTCAAATCTTCCATTTTACGTCCTCTTGATTTAAAATAAATTTCTTTTAATTGAAAACCCCAAAGAAATTAGTCTTCAACATCAATATGAACTCCTAGCCATCATAGGAAGTCAACTCTAGAAGTTTGACTAGTTAAACAAGTCAAAACTAGTCAAATTTGGACGAATCTGACTTTAAGCATATATGGCACGACCGTGTTGCAAGTTGCACGACCGTGCCGAAGGAACATCTGATTGTTTAAGATTTTCACACACTGTGGCACGTCGTGCACCAAGCTGCACGACCGTGTTGGCACTGTGCTAAAATAACCATATCTTCTGTGTGCTTTACACGGTCGTGCAGGATGGGTGCATGGCCGGGTCTGCTCATGCAGGAAAATTCTCAAAGTTACTGTTTCAATTGCACGACTATGTTGGCTCCTGCATGATCGTGTCACTTTGGCACTTGCGTGTCTGAAACATTTGATATGCCCGCACGGCCTTGCTGATTTGGCACGTTCGTGCCAAACCATGTTTTGCACATTTTAGCTCAAAAATACATTTTAGCTCCGTTTGACCTGAAATTCACTATATAGACTAATTAGAGCAATATGATTTGTTTGGCATCATCAAAATTAGGTTTTGACCTTAGTTAGTGAGCTAACTTAGGCCAACAGTTTTTATATAATGTAATTTGGTATCTTAGTACAAAATGACCAGTTGTTTCTCGATCTAGTACAGAATCAGAGTATAGAGTCATGACCAGTATAGAGTCATGACCAACGCCACCTGTGAACTGTTATGGATTTAGCAATTGCTTTTTGAGTTCGTGCTTATGACATATACAATATATACCAATAAGGTTGTATTGCTATTACAAGACTGTCATATACACCAATAAGGTTGTATTGTTATTACAAGGCTGCCATTACATCGCTAACATCCTAATTTTTTCATAAGAGAACTAAACATATTGAAATTAACTGTCACATGGTTAGATAACAGCGTCACATGGTTAGATAACAGCGTGATAAGAATGTTATAAACCCCACATGATATGCATTTAAAAAAGAATTAAAAGATATCTTCATGCAAAAGCTCAAATTTCAACCCATAAAAATGTGATTAGTCCTTAAGGCATGCCAGAGTATGAACATATAACCCTCGAACCTGCTCACATAGTAGTGGCTTTAAGAGTTAATGCTAACTATTTACAGATATTTATCATGTGAAAAAAAACTATAAGTTCCTTAAGGACATGATTACACCATCTCCCTGGCACTTCCTTCTCTGTGTTCCTCTCAAAAATGCCCTCACATGCGTAGGACACCTTCACCCACCCAACATAAAGCATATCATTGATCGGTTATGTGTATGTCAGTACATATAAGTGATGTGTTCCTGCATTTGCATAAGAAAATAAATTTGAATGATTTTGACAACAAGCTTTACGGCTATATGCTTACAATCTATGGTTCTCTAGTTTTATCTTGAAATATTGAAAAACTTATGGAAATTAATTATACTTTGACAACAAGCTTTACACTTATGCTGACAATCTATGGTTCTCTAGTTTTCTAATGGAATTTGCAAAACTTACTGAAATTAATTAGACATATTGTCTTGAAGGTGTTATATCAAGATCCTGTAGTAGGCCTTGATACCGAAGCTCAAACACTGACCACATCTTCAGGAAAACTTCTCAAGTACGGATCTCTTATAATCTCTACAGGATGTGAGGCCGCAAGGTACTCCAACTCTGAATTTTTGAAACATGATGCTTTGCTTTTTCTTTTTTGGCCTGTCTTTTTTGAATTCAATATGAACGTGTTCTTATTATTTATACTAGAGACATTTACTTAAATTCAGAAAAGAAAGTGGGATAATTGTAAATAAATATACCACTTAAAAAGAGAAAACTGTTGTGCTGCCAACGCATGTATTACAAATTTCCGTGCCATAATGATCGTCATATTGCCCTATCTAAATTGGGGCGGGGATGTATCACTCTAATATTTATGTTGAGTGTAACATCTTAAAGTGGCACAGGACAAAAATGTCTACATAATATATCAGTGTTCAATGGTATAGTGGCAGTTTCATTGACCAGGAAATACTCACTAATTTTGTAAACTGTAGCGTTAAATGTCATGTTGGATGAGTATTCACTTCTCTTGATATGATGCACTAATTATCTGTAGTGTTCTAGTTCAGATTGCCGGAAAAGATTGGAGGAAATTTGCCTGGAGTTCATTATATACGTGATGTTGCTGATGCTGATTCACTAATTTCTTCATTGGTACATTTTTTTCTTCTTTCATAATTCCCTTCAATTTTCTTCATTTTGGTGTTAACCATTCCTGTCTGCGATTTGAAAAACTTGTTCACTTTGGTCTTTTTTCATTTGTCTGCCATCCTTATCTCTAAGCAGTTATGTTTCTCGAGCCACATGTGAGAATGAATTATTTTGAATATCTTATAGCATTAAAATAGGTTTTTTAGTTTATGAGGTTTTCCATATGCAACAATCCAAGGTCGCGCACACGCATGCGCATGCACACGCGCATGCACAAGTGTGTTTCCTTTCTGAATATGGAGAGCCAATAGAAGTATTTTGCGTCATTGTTTAAGACGTCAACCTTTTGAAGCATACATGTTCTTGTCTATTATATGCTTGTCCAATCCGCCTTGCAACCTTGGAGATTGATGCAGGTTGCTTGCATAATTTGTGAAGATCATATACCACCTTTCTTTCTTTGGCAATCATGGTTTCATCATGAAGTCCTATCACTTATCTGAACTGCATTTTTTAATTTCATCTCTCAGAATTAATTAGTCAAAAACTAATCTCCATCCCCACATTTTTTTATTCATTAGCAGTTTCAACCTCAGATATACATAGATAACATGAAAGTAGACTATACATAGGTCACAAATACCCTTAAGTCTTATAGTCTTCTTAACCAATTTCTTTTACTTCACCATTCAGTGCAAAGAGGCTTAGATGGTGATTTTCTTGTTGTATACATATGGTTGTAATTTTATTTGCTTCACTTACTCGACAGTTCATAAATGAGTTTCATTCATATGAATCTATGAGTGACTGATTTCTGTAATCCTTATATGTCTATATCAATCAAAGTTTACTTTCATGGTGTTGTAAGTGATATTGCTTTTGACATCAACATGGCACCATGCTTCTTTTTCTATCTCTACTCATCTGTTTGCAATGTAACTTATCATTATTATAACTGAATTCTGTCTTTTAGGAAAGAGCCAAGAAGGTTGTTGTTATTGGTGGTGGCTATATTGGCATGGAAGTTGCTGCAGCAGCTGTTGGTTGGAATATCGATACCACTGTAAGAATACTTAAGTCTGATTATATCGATGTACAGTAATTGACATTATAATTCTGACATTTTGTCTGTACTCTATATCCATTCTACAGATATCATCAATTGTATTAGCAAATTTTGTTGTTAAATCATCCATCACTCATGACAGGTTATAGAATTCCAAATAATATTAACAATTCTAGCTTGCATTTTATATATTCTGGCACAAGAGCATGTGATGATTATTAAAAATTGAAACACATAATTGATTGCTATGTTTTAGTCATCCATTGCAGCGAATTATGTGCCAGGCTTAGGCATATTCATGTTAGTGTTGATCGGTTTGAAAATGTTCACTATGGTGTCATTCTACATGCAGCCTTGGTGGAAATTTTTTTGGCAGTTTATTCAATTTTTTTATCAAAAATGTATGTTGATGCACGATGACATGTTTTCTAAGGTTAAGACCATTCTTGATGCCCTCAAAATCATAATGACTTTTTTCATCATTTAAGGAACATCTTAATTATTTACTCAATTTGTCAGTTTTATATGTCTCATGTTGTTGATCCAGAACCTACTTGGCTCCTCAATTAGCTACTATAATTTTGCCATTAACTTGGGGAAAATTAGTTTAAGTAGATGGTCAGTTGAATATAATGGGTTGTGTAGATGCTTTCACTAATCTCACTCATCCAACTGATGGAGATATTGGTGATTCTTGACATCATTATATCATTGTTATGATGTTCTTTCTGAAGATGTTATTTGAAACGGGGTTTTCATTTCACAAAATACTATTTTTGCCCTGAAACTATTATACTGTGGATTGTAGTTTTCCACTGGAATTTAACATATATTTTGTTTTGTGTGCCTTATAAACCATTTATAAACTGAGGAATAGTGGAGAACAGAGGGGAAACGGCAGATTTTTGGTCAATAACAATGGAAAGAGCGTCGTTTTTGAAGAAGAATATCTCATGGAGTTAGATGTAGGGCCCCATGGCCCATGAGACGAGATGAGGAACTTAGTGACCACAGACGGCAGTAAGCGGGGGTGATGACCCCCGAACCCTCACCGGGGGCACCACGGCCCCAGGGAAGGCAGCCTGGGGGATGAAGGCCTCGGGGCAAGCTGCCTGAAGCCTTGCGGCCCCCAAACGGCCCGCCAAGGCCTTTCCGAGCAACTACAACCCCACCAAGGCTTTTCCGACCAACTACAAATCCGCCAGGGCCTTACCGAGTACCTGTTGGCTTGCCAGAGAGCAAATGAGCAGTGAGCGGGGTGGCGGGGTATTGGCGATGACATGGACGACCCTCGGAGACCCCACGTCTCTCAAATTTTTGAAGAGACTCCGACATGTACTGACTTACGAGAAGTTTCGAGATGACTATGGCGATGACCCGTGTTATGAGGATGGCAGAGATTGTTTTGGGTGATGCTGATCAGGGGAGTGATAGTGAAGTAGATGGCGTCCCATTAAGGGGGTTTGGATGACCAGGGAGACACGACCAAATACATATCCGCCACACCACTATGGGCAGGCCGGAGGGAGCTCATGTTGATGTTAGGATTAGGAAGTTGATGATGCTGCTGTTCGAGGGGTATGATCCATATATGTGGATTTACTGTGCAATTTACAGTGCAGAAAGATTATTTGTAGTGACTCGCCTGACAAAGAGAGAGAAATTAGAGGTGACTGGTATATGCTTTAAAGGAAAGGGGATATCTTGGTTCTAGTGGAGAGAGCAGTGGCAACCTACGCGTTCATAGGAGGAGCTTAAGGACTACTTGGTAAACCGTTTTCGGGACACTTAAGAAACTTACAGGAGCAGCTCCTTGTACTCAAGTATGATGGTATTATTAGGAAGTACATTGAGAGATTTGAGATGCTCTCAGGATGATGGAGAGGGATATCGGAGGAGACGTTGGATGGGAGCTTTGTGGAGGGGCTCAAGGTAAATATTCGTGATGAGCTCCGCATATAGAGATCGAGAGAGTTGTTGGACACGATGAAGCTGGCCCAGATGATAGATGATCGACTCACAGAGAAGAGACATGCCGGGGGCCTGCGGTGGATCTATTTTCCACAGCCAGGTCTCGATTGGGGAGAGAAGTCACGATTAGGAAGGATCCGATCCAGCACAGATGAGAACAGCGAGATGCTTCCGGAAGGACAATTCAAGATGTCTGAGGCTGAGGTGCGGGACAAATGGGCGAAGGGCTTGTGCTACCGCTGTGATGAAAAATTCACCCTACGACATCGGTGTCGAGCCTGCAAACTCCAGATGCTGATAGCAATGAGGATGGTGAGTTTAAGGAGGAGGAGACGAGCATTTTCACTAGGAATAGCATAACCATGAATTTCATGACACTACTTTGAAAATAAGATGGTTCTTTGGGAGCATTGTAATGATGAGATCGCATGCAAATTTTGAGGTATGAGTGGTATTTTCATAATTTTGAGGTCCATGGGCATTTCTGTAATTTTGGACAAATCTGATTATTATATTAGTGGGCCTTAGAGAGATTAGGGGGTATGCAGAATTTCTAACTCATTGGGTATTGATTATATCCTTCTTTTGTGGAGAGTGCGGTCATCCTCTCAAATCGGTGGCTTTGGAGAGCCATTTCATCTCGAAAGAAACCAACATATCTTGGATTTCCTTTTATATCTATAAAAGTCTAAAAATCTGATTTTTACCACTCAAAACACTAGAAGTTCCAAGCATTTCTCTCTTACTTTGGAATTTCAGTTACAAATAATTCTGTGGCATGAGTATGACAATGCTTTTTACCCACCTTGAACTTTAGGTTACCTCTTGCCTTACACGTCTTAATAAAAAGCTCATCCTTGGCAGATTATATTTCCAGAGGATCATCTGATGTCTAGGTTATTCACTCCTTCTCTTGCTCGGAGATATGAAGATCTTTATACTGAAGCCGGTGTCAAATTCTTAAAGGTATGTTTACTATAGTTCAAAGTACAGTGAAGCTCATACTCATAAGTTCTAGGTCATGGTACATGTCTTTCTTTCGTCTCAGGGATCTCGTATTGATAAACTGGAAGCTGGTTCTGATGGAAGGGTTGCTACTGTTATCCTTGAAAATGGGTCCAAAGTAGAAGCAGACACGGTATGTCTTTTCAAAATTTCTGTTCCACGGTGTTTACTTTTTGGTCCTTTCAGCAGTATTGGTTATAGATTATAAATGTATATCCTTACTGTAACAGCGATGCATGTTATTTACTTGAATGATGTTACTTCTTCATATGAGCAGTGCTGTAGGCATCTGCATGTATATATAGTAGCATTCTTGGAGAAAAATAAGAGTTGCTCCATCATCCATATCCTTTCATGAGGATCAAACTTTTGATGATCTCATTCTTATGATTTTTCTATACTACAGTTTCTCGAGTTTGTCCTAACTTGCTTTAAGTGGTCATATTTCTCAGTCCAGCTCTAGCCAATTGCTACATGATTGTGGAACTTACTTCTCCAAGAAATGTCCTAAATGGCCTAGTGTCTGACATGCCACTAAATCTAAAATTCTAATTGTTTTGGTATGCTGATGCTAACCAATCGACTTCTACTTGCCCATCAAATCTTGTTCTGTGAAACTGATCCAATCCCTCTAACGAGCCCAGGGCTTCCATGTTTGATGTGGAGGGTGCTGTATTGCGTGAATCCATGTCAAGTTCATTGTGATGTGTAGGCATTTATTCTCTACAGGATCCAACTCCAAGAAAAAGTGACATATCTTCTATCAATTTGTCGAGGAGTACGACAACCACAAAATTTTATTCTTATATGAACTACTCTAATCATTAACCTGACAACAAGAAGGCAAAAAGAAGAGAAGCTTCAGATAAACCATGATGTATGAGTTGTAAATTTCGCTAATACGAAGATGCCAACTTGTGACATTGTAAATATTAAATGGAGGAGTATGTGTTGGACTTTATAGAAGAAACACGAGTTGCCACACTTCATTACGGCATCAAAGAGTCAGATATTAATGATAATTAACAATCAGAAAATGGAACATGAATGTCTGTTTGGCATATCTCAGTGTTTAAGTAGGAGCGGTTGGAACATAACTACATCGACAATGATGTAATGAAATTAAGTGAACTTATAATTTGAGATGGTAATAATTTTCGAACCTGGGTTCTAAAGGAGTTGGTTCTTATTTGAGACATTCACTGGTTCATTTAATTTGTTTTCTTTAATAGTACTACACATCAATCATACTTGCAAACATTGGGAAAACAATTATTTTCACGGTTCAATAGCAAAAATCTAATGATGCAATATGGAAGACATACCAAAGTAGCTTTCATACTCAAACAACAATTCATGAAACCAAAGCACTATCATGTATAGAGCTTATGTTGCATAAACTAACTACAAGCTAAGTATAAAGAGAGAAACAAGAGGTGTGGCAATCGTTGAGTCTATAACTGCTAACATGCTATAGTTTGTTGGGTATTGGTTCTCCAATGCATGTTTTGGTGATGAGCAAACATTATTTTTCGGTCTAATTTTTTTTAAAGTGTGATAAGACAAACTAGATCAAGACATTGATTGCTCAAGCAATGAATGACAAAGCAACATCACAAATCTAGCTTGATGTGATGGTGACTCCAAGGTAGCATGAGGAGTTTAATAATTCTATGGCAAGAATGTGGAGCTTAAAACTATAACAAATCAAGGAATTCAATACATATTCATATGTTTATTGTAATATTTTATTCTTGTCTTAGAATCCATGTTAAGGCCTTGAAGATGTCACACACACTCATATGAAATATTATGTAAATAATTAGAATTAATAAGGAATTAATTCATGCATAAAAACATAGGTTTTATAGCCAAACAATATATTTCTGCATGTGTTAGTCGATTAATAATGATCCTAGTCGACTAATAAGGTACTAGTTTTTAGCTTTGTTTGACCGAAGGATTAGTCGATCAGAGGGATTAGCCGACTAGCTGATGAATTATAGTCGACTAACCCAATGGAAGTAAGTAGTTGGCTCTGCACTCATTGGCCTAATCGACTCGTGTGTGATGTCTAGTTGATTAGCTGAGATTAGTCGATTATCTCTTGTACACTAGTCGACTAGCAACCAGCCATTGCAGAAAACTGTTTTTCCGCAACTAGCCATTGCAGAAAACTGTTTTTCCGCAACTAGCCATTGCAGAAAACTGTTTTTCCGCACCTAGCCGTTGGCTTAAGTATTTTGGGTATTGTCTTATGTAAGGTTTTCACCTCTATATATAGATATTATCTTAGGTTAATTAGATAAGATTCATGATCAAATGAGATGAAAAGGCGAAAGAAAAAGAAAAGACCAAATAGCCCTTAAGCTATATGTCACATTCTCCATTCTCTTGATCTTTGTTTCTACTCATCCAAAGATCCATTCTATAGAGTAGAAACACAATCCCCTTAGCCACACTCACTTATATGTTCTTCATCTTCAAACCTTAGGAAAGTTGTAATCGTTGCTCAACAAAGTTGTACCTCTGTCTGATGAGACGGCCTTAAATGTAAAGAGGTGTTTGGTGCTGGCCTCATATGTAAGGTGTTGATTGCAATTGACAAGATTTGTTCATCAAGTTGCTGAGGTGTAAGTTTCTTCCAGTTAGAAGTGGCTAGTGGAAAAGCTCTGGTGGGATCTGGGGATTGGATGTAGGTTGATCGAACCAGGAGGTTGACCGAAGGAGGAGGTTGACTGAACCAGGAGGTTTACGATTGTCTTTTTTTGTGTTTGGTTTATACTCTTGCAAATACGTTATCTTCTGCTGTCTTCGTGTTTTGAATTGTTGATTAAGAAACAATTTGATTACACAAATTAATTTCTTAAACAGAGTACTTAGAGTACTTAAAGTAGTTAGAGAATTTTATTAAGTTTTGTTGAACACTATTCAACCCCTTCTAGTGTTTCTGCTTGTCACTCTCGGGGCCTTAACACTTGGTTTTAGATCTTGGTTTTGGATGGTATTAACAAGGTTCGTATTCAACGAAGGACAATCCATTACGAGTCCTATAATGTTCAACAATTTTTACTACGGTTAATGAAAAGGGCGAATGAAATACTACTCCAAATCCATTTACGTTGATTAATGGATCCTCGTGGAGATGTCATATCGTAAACCTACAACAGCCACCTCAAAATGGACGAATGATGACAAATAGATGGCTAATCAAAATTCAAAGGTGATGAACATTTTGTTTTCGTCCTTAAATGACAATGTTTTAAGCTGTGTCAGTAATAATCACGTCAAATCAACTCTTACACATGCTCGATGATTTTGAAGAATCAACCTCCAAAGCTTCATTCTCTAGAGACAATGAGGAAGAACAACATGGAGAGAGAGGGGGAAAATATGTGTTTACTGGCACATATCGTAAATGAGATACACTCTACCTCATTTAATGATATTGATTCATGAGATACTTTTAATAAGTTATTCGTAAAGCATAGAAGTTTAATTATCTTGTATAAATCTTTAAAAAGAAACTTAAATGTTTGAAAAATGATCACGACTCATTAAAAAAATAAAACATAAGGCATTGATGCATGAACATGAATTATTGAAAAATGAGCATGATATTTCTTTTTCTAAATTAAATGATGTTAATTTAATTATTAAAAACTGAGTTTAGAAAATTAAAATCTAAAAGATGGAAATATTTTGCTCATGGATGAATGCAAAAATTTTAATGCTAGAATTAATAAACTTGATAATGACATTTCATTAAGTATGTTAAATCATGAAGAATGTGTTCTTAAGTTTGATAATTTTGATAAGATCAAAAAGAACTTAGTACAATTCCTTCATGTAACCATGTTTCTAAACATAATATTGGTCATATTAATGAAAAGAAACATGTTAATTTGCATGCTTGTTTTGATAAAAAGAAAAAAAATATGTTTTTATGTATAAAAAGTTTGAATGCAATAAGAAAGTTAAATCCAATGTTTTAAATATAGTAAATCAAAACAAATTAGTTTTTAACTATCATGGTTTGTATTCATGCAATAAAATGAATTTTATTTCTAAGCATAAATTGCATGATGCAAAAATATGGGTTCCAAAGAATTTGGCCAAAATTGATAAAAATGTATATAAAAATGAGTTTGTGAAAAATGTGTATAAATTTAAAAATTATTTGTATTTGCATTTTAGGAAAAAAAATCGTAAATGGATTTGGGTTCAAATTGGATAATTTTCATGAATCCAATTATATTTGAGCATCCATGTTTAGTGCTTATTTTAGAAGATACTCAAATTTTAATTTAAATAAAATGTAGATCAAAATTTAATTTCATAGTCTTGGATAAGAATAGATTATTTTGAGTTATTTGATATAACCCCATGACTAACCCTAAGGACCCAAAGTTACATGGGTATCAAGTTCCTTAAATGCTTATTTTCAGGTATCTTAATTAATAAAGGGAGCATGTTTTGATGCAATTCCTAAGGATGAAAGGAAGAGAGATGACATTATCATTTGGAGTCCTATCTTTTTGTTGATGATAGATGGTGAGAAAAAAATTCAAAGGACATCATCAAAATCAAAGAGGATGCATCAATGCAGGAGGAGTATGCATATAGTCAATAGGAGTAAGAATTTAAATTTGTTTAAAATAGTTAAAATTTTCATTTTGATTTATATGTTTGTCATCGTCAAACAGAGAGAATGTTGGGTATTAGACCATTCAATACATGTTTTGATGATGAGCAAAAATTATGTTTTGGAATAATAAATTTGTTTTATTGTGATGACAAACTAGATCTAGACATTTAATTGCTCAAGTAAGGGAAAGACAAAACAAAATCACAAATTTAACTTGACGTGGTGGTGTGATTCCAAGGCATCAAGAGGAGTTGAAGAATTCTATGGCAAGATGATATAACTTGGGGGTATGTCAGCAAATCAGCGGTGGAAGCGAACCGGTGACTGTTCCGTAATTCTGCGCACCAGGGGACAACTGTAATTTTAGGGGTCTATCGACAGATCTGTATTTTTAGGAAAATTAGTCTTATAAATATATGGGGCTGGGATAATTAGGGTTTATGCGGAATTTTGAGGAGAATTGAGAAGTAAAAGAGATTACTAGTAGGAAACCATAGATTAGTGGGAGAGTTAAGCCTTCTGCTCGAATTAAAGCATAGGAGAGCGGTCCTTCTCTCCAATTGAGACCAACTATCCATTGTATCCCTAATTTATTAATAAAAATCTAATTTTTATCACTGAATTCCTAGTGGGTCGTATCAAATTGGTATCAGAGCATAGATCCTAATGTTGATACGAAAGGTGAAAGTTTTGTAAGAGAAACTCGATAACGAAGTGGATGGTTTGAAGAAATCAATGGATGAATTGAGAAAGTCAATAGAATCTGGGCTAAAGGCTCCGATGGAAATCATACTTCAGCAAATATCCGAGTTGAAGAGCTGCCTTCCACCTGAGAAAGAGCCGAGAAGCCAGATCTCAATGAAGATCAAGTCAACGTCACAGATCCGGGACAAAAGGCGGTGCTTTTGGACAAGGACAAGGAAAAATCATCTCTTTTGAGGAGAAAATCCATTCGAAGGGGGTCAGGTGTTAGATGTGATTAACGACGACTTGAACGCAAATCTAGGGCAAAAGGGCCACTTTTGAACACTAGAAGGTGGAAATTCATTAATTTTGAAGAGAAGCTGCATCCGGACGGTGAAGATCTGCTTGTGAAAGGCAGAATCCCCCCACCAAAGTCCATGAGAGTTACGGCTCGGGGCGGAGGAGGCATGTGCCGACCTGGGATGGGCCGTCCAGGGTTGGCCACGGCCATGGGCGGGTCACCGAGGCCGCCTCGCCCATGCCAGAGCGCACCACCTAGGCCCAGTTGGGCCATAGGCGTGCCTCCGAAGCCAGGGCGCACCCTAGGCATGCCGCCCAGGCCACGGTTTGCCTGGGGTGGGCCGCCCATGCTAATGTGAGCCCTGAGCTGACCGACTTATGGCCCATGGCCCCTGGGTGGCCTTCTGGGGGCCGTGGGCCCAGAGACAAATCTGGGGGCCGTGACCCCAGAGACAGACCATGAGTTCGCCATGGCCCGGCGACAGGCCCCAGGGACCGGTAGATACACAGGAAATTTGGCGATAATCGTGGCTACTACCAGGGCTACGATAATGGCGGTGGAGACCTAGATTGGCTTGACGATTAATGGTGGGGCCACGGTGTAGCAGGAGTCCAACATGGAGAGTTTGGAGGTCCCACAACCACACGACAGATTGCCTATTAGCAGTTTCACTCTAGGCAGCCCAATTTAAGAGCAGAACAGAAAATTTTGTCATTGATAACAGGGTCCGCAAGCTGAAGATGTCAATTTCGAGAGAATCCTTATGTCTGGGTTTATTTTACAGAGAGATATTTTGCGGTGAATCGCTTGACGGAAGATGAGAAATTGTGGTTATGTGTATATATTTGGGTGGAGAGGCTTTGTCCTGGTACCAATGGAGGGAGCTAAGGCAGCCTATGCGCTGATGGGAGGAGTTCAACGACTGCATGCTCGATTGGTTTCGTGACACTCGGGAGAATATCTACATGAGCATCTCCTTGCACTCAAGCAAGCGGGCACTGTCAAAGAATATCGGAAGAGTTTCGAGATGCTATCGAGCCGAGTGGGGTGGATATCTGAGGAGACATTGGAGGGAAATTATATGAAGAGGCTTAAAGCCAACATCATGACAGAGCTTTGTATACTGAGGCTGATGGGGTTTAGAGAGGCGATGTAACTGACTCAAATGGTAGAGAACAAGAACACTGTATAGTAGGATGCCAAGAGAGCGATGAGCGGGGCTACATCTCGCACTCATGCTACAATAGAGATACAGAAGTTCTAGTCGGGAGGGGGTTTAGACATGCGAAAAGAAGAATATCGAGTCTCAACTTGACAGCAGGTTCAAGCTTCTCACATAGGCGAAGCTCCAGAATAAGTGCAAATATTGGCTATGCTTCTGTTATAATGAGAAGTTTACACTATGACATCATTTGACGTGATCGTGCTCTTCAGGTGCTGATGGTTGAAGATGAAGAGGGCGAGTGCGCATAGCAGCTGAGGAGGAAGAGCCAAGATGGGATCAACACCCTCATTTGGAGTAATGTGCCATATAGACTTCATGCCACCTACTTGAAGACAATGTGGTTCTTTAGGTGTAGAGTAATGATACGACTTGGGGGGGGGTGGCGACAAATCGACGGTGGAACTAGTGACAATTCTGCAATTTTGGGCACCGGAGGACAAAACTGTAGTTTTGGAGGGTCCAGGGATGATCTGTAATTTTGGAAAAATCAGTCTTATAAATGTATGGGGGCTGGGGTAATTAGGGTTTATGCGGAATTTTAAGAAGAGAATTGAGAAGTAGATGAGTATGACACCATATATTAATGGAATAATTAAGCCATTTTCTCAAATTAAAGGCTATAAGAGCTGTCCTCCTCTTAAATTGAGATCAACTATCTTTTGTATACCCAATTTATCAATAAAAATTTGATTTTTTATCCTAAATCCCTAGCGGGTCATATCACAAAAATGTGGAGTTTAAGTCTATAACAAATCATGGCATTGAAGACATATTTCTATTTGTTTAAATATTTTATTCTTATTTTAGAATCCATGTTAAGGTCTTGAAGATGTCACATACACATGAAACACTAGGTAAATAACTAGAATTAATAAGGTATTAATTCATGTATAAAACCCTAGGTTTCATAGCCTCACAATACATTTATGTATGATTTAGTCGACTAATAATGATCCATAGTCCACTAATATGTTATTAGGTTTTAACTTTATTTGGCTGAAGAATTAATCTACTAGAGTACACAGACTAGTCGACTAATTCATAGATTAGTCGACTAGCAGATAAATTACAGTCGATCGACCCACGGCATTAAGCAACTGGCTCTGGACTCACTGGCCTAGTAGACTAGTGTATACCGCCTAGTCGACTAGCTGAGATTAGTCGACTAGCTCTTGTACATTAGTCGACTAGTAACTAGCCGTTGCTGGAAAACTGTTTTTCCACAACTAACTGTTGGCTTGGGTATTTTGTGATTTTTCTCATGTAAATTTTCACCTCATTGAGATGATGTCAAGTTAATTAGATAAGAAATGAGATGAAAAAGAAAAAGAGAATGAAAAAATTCCAAAATAGCCCTAAGGTCTAGCTCTCACTCTCCGTTCTCTTCAGCTTTTGCTTCTATTCCTCCAAAGATCCATTCTATAGAGTAGAAACCCAATTCTCTTATCCACACTCATTTATATGTTCTTCATCTTCAAATCTTTGGGAAGGTGTAACTTTGCTCAACAAAGTTGTACCGCCGTGTGGGGAGAAAGCCTCAAATGTCAAGAGGTATTGGTGCTTCCCTCAAGTGTGAGGTGTTGGTTGCAATTGGCAAGGCTTGTTCGTCAAGTTGCTAAGGTGCAAGTTTCTTCTAGTTTGAAGTGGTTGGTGGAAAAGCTTAGGTGTGACCTGATAAGTATCTTGTGTCTACGATTGTCTTTTCTGTGTTTGGTTTATACTCTTGCAAATACTTTATCTTTCGCTGTTTATATTGTTCTTACTATTGCAAGTAGAGTTGTTGATTAAGAAACAATTTGGTAACACAAATTGATTTCTTAGGCAGAGTACTTGGTGGATCTTATTAATTTTTTATTGAACACTATTCACCCCCATTTAATGTTTCTGCTTGCCATCTTACGGGACCTATCATAATTCGCCATTGTTACTGTTATAATGCGTCATCAAAGAGCCGATTAACTAGAAGTATACACATTGAGAGATGGTGGATAATCAAGACTTATGGGAAAGACAAGTGCATACGCCGCAACTTTAAAGATTGTTTGATGAATTATGCAGTCTAAGTAAAATTGGAGGGGTGAAATAATCTAACCATTCCTGATGTTTAGATTAAAGTATATATTTCTGGCTAGGAGGTTATGAATATTGAAGATTTGTTGGCAAACAAATTATGTATTATGGATTGAAATGAAATGAATGAACAGAAACTGGAAAGGTGGAGATGATGATTGCACATTACACATTTAAGTGTATATCTTTAGACTTCGGGGGGTTTTTTTTGACTAAAGTGCAGTTGCTAGCTTTTGCAATGTTAATTTGTTAGCAGTCATGACCAGCATCAACATCAGCCGAAGTGTTCTATCTTGAAGATCTGAAACATATAACTATGGATGTGGTTTATATAGTATAACAGTATTTAAAGTTAGTATGTTCTCTTTTTAGCAATTTACTTGGGACCCTATTAGAGTATCTGCAGACTGAATATTGAGTAAAAGCTCATTTTACATTAGGTTTCTCTGTTGTGACGTGTGAAAATGAATTACTGGTGAAAATGATTTATAAATGCAGGTCGTTGTTGGAATTGGAGCAAAGCCAGCAGTCGGTCCCTTTGAGGAGGTTGGCTTGAACAAAACTGTTGGAGGAATTCAGGTTAGTGTTCCAGAGTATTGTACTATTGTATTTTTTTAATTCATTGCTCCATTTTTATTTTATCTTGTTTTGGTGATAAGTGTTGGCATTCATCTTTGCGTTAATATTCTCCATCTAGGATGGTTAATGGATTTTGAGGTAAGAGTAACCATTATCGTGATACATGATTTAACAAAAGGAAACTTGTCAGATGTCACTGGTGATATCATGTATTTAAAGACTAGATTGCACAGATACAGATGCGAGTATCAGATTCGATGCGATATACACATGGATAGCTGGATGCAAAAAAATTTAAAATTAGAAAAACCCTGGACAGATTCTTGGTGGATCTGGAAATTGAATAATATTTATTACATAGAGAGTGAGAAAATATATTTTAATCATCAAACAACCACCGAATGCATCATATATTTATAATTAAATACATAACTCAGTAAGACTTCACATTGATTTTAGGAAATTATTACGACTTGACGAGTTAAGGAAGGATACTATTTCAACCAATTATTGTTTGACACAAAGATCTAGTGTCTATTTCCTAGTCAGCATGTGTCACTTAATGCAGCAGTCCTTTAGGATAACATTTATTGTGCATGTCAACATAGGTTAATGGAGCATGTGGATACCTAAAATGGGTTGCATATCAGAATGAAAATACAATTTGTTTATCAACATCTGTTCACTATATTGACCATCTATTTGGCTGATTTTTTTAGTTCATGTTGAAAAATTGATTAGCATATTGGAATGAAAGTACCATTTGTTTCTCAACAACTGTTCACCATGACCATCTACATGGATGATTTTTTTTTGATTCATACTAAATTTCTAGTTCCTTGATTCCATTGACAAGGGGGTTTTCAGACTAGGATTTTATCCTGTTTTAGTGTTATATGCTCGGTAATAAACTCAAATTTTTTTCCATTGAGCGAGATCTTTCAAGGTCTCTTTACGACAGTCTTCTCGGCAGGCCTAAATATAAAGAGGCAAAAGTATGGAAGACCTTTATTTTGGTGCTTTTGATCTGTACATGGATTACTACGACATGATCATACAACCTTCCGTTGACTAGCAGATTGACTTGCAGATAAATGAAAGTCATTGCTTTGGTCTATTTTGGTGTTTTTGAACTGTGCACGAATAGCTACAATAAGATCATACCTCCTGCCATTGGGCAGGAGTTATGCTAGGATCAGTGGCCTATTGTGAAGTCGTTGCTTGGGGCATCCTTTCTTGGGGTATCAGCGTAGTTTTCAGGTTACAATCACTTGAATCTACATCTATATTAAATATCTAGATATGATTAAAAATGAAATCATCCATAATGGCACTCTGCACCAGCTGCATTTTCGAATTTGAATCTGTCCCAGTTTCTTTAGACATGTATGCACTTACTGTCCAATCCTTGTATATTAGTTCCTTAGCTCAATTTTTCCATGTTTGATATCGGAAAACAGAGACATGCGAGGTACTGGCTCTCTTTGATATATTTGGATAACTAGTTTATTCGACATACATGGTTTTGCTGCTTAAACTTTTAATAACAGAATGAGATTATAGTTTTGACAATTTGTCTTTTAAATAATGAATGTTAGGATTATACTTGTAGCATGCCATCACTTATTACCTAATTTACATCTTGCCCAGGTTGACAGCCTTTTCCGTACAAGCGTTCCAGGTGTCTTTGCTATTGGAGATATAGCAGCATTCCCCTTGAAGGTATTCTCTATAGTTGTCTTCATGCTTCCAAGAGAATATTCATATGATGATCTATCTTTTCTTTTCAGATGTATGATCGAATATCACGAGTAGAACATGTTGATCATGCAAGAAAGTCGGCACAACATTGTGTTAAGGCACTTCTAACTGCCCAAACTCACACGTAAGCCCCCCCCCCCCCCCCCCCACCAAAAAAAAAAACACCACACGCGCGCGCGCACACTTCTTTTTTGTGTAAGGAGATATGTCAACCTAAATTTAGGTACTAACCAGTCTTATGTTCTCCACTGGTTCTAGATATGATTACCTGCCATATTTCTACTCAAGGGTATTTGAATATGAGGGAAGCACTAGGAAAGTTTGGTGGCAATTTTATGGGGACAATGGTAACGTCCTCCAAAATTAAGCTCAATTTAGTATAAAATGACACTTCTTTTTTTACTCTGCTTCTTTTTTCCATTTTCCGAAGCTCAGTCATCAATTGTTTCTTTTTCGCTTTATGCAGTTGGTGACACAATTGAAGTTGGAAACTTCGATCCCAAGATTGCCACTTTCTGGATTGATTCTGGTAATCACCTGTCAAATCTTTCTGCTGCTACTTTCATTTGACACTTATTCATGAAATTCTTAAAAATATGCAGATAGTAGATTGAAAGGGATTTTCCTTGAGAGTGGAAGTCCTGAGGTATTTTCCAACCCCTTTCTCGATTTTACTTTTTTTACTTTTCTGATATTGGGTGTTTTATATATAATATAGAATTATTAGTGAAAGATGACTCTGTATTTTGTGTTCATGTATAAAGGTGTCTTTGTTGTGAACCAAGTATATCCGTATAAAACTGGCCGCATGTGCAAACCATAACTTCTGTTGGTGAAAACAGCACATGACATGTTAATGATAAAATGCAACACAACCAACTAAATCAACGTTGCCTGGCATGGTTGGCTCACTAGTATCAAATGCTTGTCTGACATTAGCATCAGTTTGATACTCAACAAGATGCCAGGGCCAAATGTTTTTTGTGCTCATTCTTTGGAGACATTTTTGAGTTGAAGGGAAGTAGAGTCTAGTGAATCATTGTTTCATGTGTGATAGATCCGGCACTTCATTATGAGTTTTAGGCCCATTTTGGGTATTTTTGTGATTTTTATGTTTTTATAAGGGGTTATGTGTAAATTGGCAAATAAGGGGTTTCTATTTAAACCAAGGGGAGGGGCAGGCCCTAGGCATGCATGATTTGAGAGTTATTTTGATATTTGCGAGGGAGAGTTCCTCGTTCTACGGGAGAGTGCGGACGTCCTCTACAATCGGCGTCTTGGGAGGGAAGTTATCCCTTTAATTGTAATCACTTATCTTTCTTATTTTCAGATTTACTATCAATAAATTTCAGATTTCTTCGAGTTCCTATCAATTTGGTAAATCTGAAATTGATAAATAAATTTCGAGTTCATATCAATAAATTTCAGATCTAGAGGTTACCCCTTTAATTGTAATCACTTATCTTTCTTATTTTCAGATTTACTATCAATAACTTTCAGATTTCTTCGAGTTCCTATCAATTTGGTAAATCTGAAATTGATAAATAAATTTCAAGTTCATATCAACGAGGAACTCTCACTCCAATATCAAAATAACTCTCAAATCATGCATGCCTAGGGCCGGCCCCTCCCCTTGGTTTAAATGAAAACCCCTTATTTGCCAATTTACACATAACCCCTTATAAAAATATAAAAATCATAAAAATGCCCCTAATGGGCCTAAAACTCATAACGAAGTGTCGGATCTATCATTTCTCCGTCCCGAAAACCACCCTGTCCTCAAGGTGGGGCATGAAGTCTGCGTCAGTACTATTCCACGCAGAGATGTCCCTCTCCTCCGGGTTCTTCCTCCCATGTAACCTCATCTTCTTCGCCCACAAGCAGCAGTTGAAGCTTGCGCACTTCGCAATGGTGCCCTGGGTGAATCTCTCGTCACTTCTAAATCAAAGCCCATTCTGCCTCCTTTCCCGCATCTCTGCGTCTGTCATTTTTCTGAACTGCACTCCTTGTGATGGCACCCCACTCTTCTCCTGATTTATCAGGTCTGTCCCTGTCATGGTCTTTTGTTGTCCTCCCGTAAGCTGGCTGTGAGAAGATGAACCGCCTCCAGTTCCTCTAGATTTCTTTGTCTCCACTAGTCGATTCACCACCATCTGGGCATACTCCATAGCATCCATCAGGTTTAGAAGCTTCTGTATGAGAACCTCTGTGCAAATGGTAGCCTTCAGCCCCTTCATGAAGGTGCTTTCCATTATCTCATCAGAAACTCCACGCACTTGCACTGACAGTGCCTCGAACCTTTCCCGGTAGTCCCTCATCGTGCCATCATGCCTGAGGAAAAGTAACGGCTCCTGTAAATTTTCCAAGTGAGTATCGCGGAATCTCTTTACCAACCCACCCATTCTTAATCTCTTCACATGAGTGAAAAGGCCGCCTCTCGTTCCTCCACTGGTACCACGAGAGTGCCTTACCATCTAAACACTGCTGCCGCTTCCAGCTTCTGCTTCTCCGTCATGTGGGACACCTTGAAAACCCGCAGCACTGTAAATCCATGCCATTGGATCCTTTTCCTCAAATATGTGCATCTTCAGCTTCCGGGTCCTGCTGTCTGTACCAAAGGCCACCTGGTCTGCTCGTCTCCCTACGTGCTTAGGCTAATGGTAATGCTGCCACATCTCTCCGTGCCGCTTAAATTCCCTTTGTGGGTCCCCATTTTGATCTTTGTAGTCTCCACTGCCATCGTCGCCATCATAGAAACATTGATCATACTGCTCCATGTCCACCTCTCCATCGTAATCTCCTGGGTACTCATAAGTCGGGGGTGGTCGTCGTCATGTCTGTGTAGCATGTCGAGGGCCGTGGGGCTCTCGAAACTCATCACCGTCATCACTGGGTTCCTACAAGTACCCTGGAGGCTTCTCGTCGTCGTAACATGTCCTGGGGGCCTCGGGGGCCCCGTCGGCTACCTGAGTCCTCGCCAAAACTGATTCGTCGTCCAAGAAGTCACAAATTTTGATGTTTTAGGGAGAAAGCGGGAGCTTCCCACCTCCCTGCTGGGGCCTCTACAGGGATCGACGCTCCCTGTCGAACCCCTGTGGGGACTCTGCCAGGGGTGGCGGCCCCTGCTGGGGCCTCTGCAGGAGGTCGACGCCCCCTGTCGAACCCCTGTGGGGACTCTGCCAAGGGCAGCGGCCTCTGCAGGGGCTGGTGCACCTTGCTGGCCCCCTGGTGGGGTTCTGCAAGGGGCAGCAACCCTTGGGTTGCTGCCGCACGTGCCTTCAGGCAGTGGCTTGGCCTTCTAGTGTTTCCTGAATCGTTGCCATTCATCGTGGCATCCTCCTCGTCCTCCTCGAAGTAGTAGTCAGCGTAGGAAAGAAGATCTTCCTAGAAATCCTCTATCTACTACTTGCCCTTGTTCAAAAGTAATGCCTTTTTTTGCTTGATTAGGGTTTTCATCGCCTTTGGGTTGATTAGCCGCCACAAATTGTTGCATGAGGCACTCTAGGGCTTCTCCTCGTTTCCCTTGATCTTCCACCAACTTCGATAGGGCTTCGCTTTGCTTCATGAGGGCATCAAGGGTTTCTCCTTGCTTTGCTAGGGTTTGCTTCACGCCCTCTAGTTCGCCGTTGAATTTTTCCTCTACCGTATCGATACAATCTTTTGATCACGTTGCCGCCGCCATGAATCGTAGAGGCTCTGATACCAAATTTTGATAGGAACTCGAAGAAATCTGAAATTTATTGATAGGAAGTCTGAAAATAAGAAAAATACGGGATTACAATTAAAGGGGTAACATCCCTCCCAAGACACCGATGTAGAGGACGTCCGCTCTCTCCCGTAGAACGAGGAACTCTCCCTTGCAAATATCAAAATAACTCTCAAATCATGCATGCCTAGGGCCGGCCCCTCCCCTTGGTTTAAATAGAAAACCCTTATTTGCCAATTTACACATAACCCCTTAAAATATAAACATCACAAAAATGCCCAAAATGCCCCTAATTGGCCTAAAACTCATAATGAAGTGCCGGATCTATCAATGTGCACCATTTTGTTGATTTATATGGTTATTTTCAAATAAACAAATCTATTCAGTATTAGCTGATCAAGATCTCACAAGATATGACATGCCCTCTTGAAAAGATCAACTAGTTGAACATGTCCAACCTGAAACCCTTAGTGGCAACAAAAGACAGAATAACACGGACATGTCCAACCTGAAACCCTTAGTGGCAACAAAAGACACAGAATAACACCTGCACGAATCGATTATTATTATCTATATTCAAGTGAACCATCTTGTTTCTTAGTGGATATTGATATAGATGAGCAAGCCGATTCCTTGAATTGTACAGATGTAATAAAATTATCTGAATCACATCGATGACTTGAGGCCATAAAAAGGAAGCTTAACTCAATTGAGAGAAACAATGTATGTGAGTTATGCAACTTACCAGAAAAGAGGAAGTCCATAGGATGCAAATGAGTGTTGAAGAAGAAATATCAGGTTGATGTGTCTATTGATACATTCAAGGCACGGTTAGTTGCAAAGGGATTTACTCAGAAAGCATGGATTGATTATCAGGAGACTTATTCTCTGGTGACTAAGTTTGCATCCATACGGATAATCTTAGCGATTGTTGCGCATCTTGACTTGGAACTTTACCAAAGGGATGTCAAGACTGCATTTCTCAATATAGAGTTGAATGAAGTTATATATTTGGATCAACCTGAGGGGTTTCAGGTTGAGAAACAGGAAGCCAAATTTTATCAATTGAAGAAATCATTGTATGGGTTAAAACAATCATTTAGACAATGGTATCTCAAATATCAAATCATCTAGACTATTATACAACTTGGTTTCGTTGCAAACAAATTGGCTAATTGTGTGTATGTCTGGAAAAATGGGAGTAGTTTTACGATATTATATATGTATGTGGATGTTATTTTACTCGCTGGAAATGACACTGAAGTGTTGAAGAAGATTAAATCAGCACTTTGTAGTGATTTTGAGATGAAGGACATGTGTGATGCATCCTATGTTCTTGAAATACAAATCCTTAGAGATCGGAAGTCTAGAATGTTAAGTTTAAACCAAGAAAGGTATTTGCATAAATATTGCGGAGATTTGGAATGGACAATTCTAATCCGACACCTACACCATTGGTTATGGGAAATCGGTTGACAAATTGCTAGGTGTTTCATATGCTTAGGTTTTTGAAAGTTTGATGTATGCAATGCTCTGTACTAGACCAGACTTGGCGTAACCAGTTAGCCTGGTTATAGAATCAAAGAAATACTGGTCCAGCTCATTGAGAAGCTGTAAGAGGATTTTGAAATATATAAAGGGTATTGTGCACCATAAGTTGGTTTATCAAGCAGATTCGCTTGAGTTTCTTGGTTACTTCGATGCAGATTTCGGAGAGGACAAAGATGACTGGAAGTCAACTGCAGTACATGTGTTCATCTTTGATGGTGCAACTGTTTCTTGGGGTAGCAATAAACATAGTTGTGTAGCGAGATACACACACGAAGCTGAGTATATATCTTGTAGTATGGCGACCACTCATGCGGTCTGGATCAGACGGTTCCTATTGGACTTAGATCTCAATTTGGTGGATGAACCAATTAAGATGTACTGTGGCAATCAAGCAGCCATCAGCTTGAACCACAGTGGTGCAAACAGTTCCAAAGGAATGCATATTGAGATACAATATCATTACATACATGATATGATGGAAAAGAAAAAAGTCAATGTAACTTACATTCCGACACGTGATATGGTTGTTGATCCCCTGTGGTATTCCATCACGTACATTTATCAAACATGTTGGTTTGATGTGACTTATAAATATCTAAGTTAAGAAAACTTTCATGAACAATGAAAGGAGACAATCATGAATAATGATTGTACTCGGTGAAGAAAATATGTATATCTCACGGATAGTGGGAGTACGTAAAATTACATCATGCGTTATATCTCAAGGATAGTGAACGTATGCCCAGATTGCAATTGGCCATTTCAGGTCAAGTGGGAGATGTAAGCGGGTTTTGGCCCGATATGGCCATGTAACTCGGTATCTGACCTGATTAGATTAGTTAAGGATTTTCCGCAACTAATTGGCCGAGTCTTCATTATCGGTTGAGAAGATCACGTGATCGGTTGAGAATATATCGGGACGGTTACAGTGGTGGATGATATGTCGGTGGCTTCTTTATATAGAGAGGAGTTCTTGTCCTCTAAGGTATCAAATCTCAGCCATACTCCGGAACCCCCTAAACAATATATATTTCTTCTCTCTTCCGCTCTCACAATAATGATATAAAAACATTAATGATAACGACTCATTTCATGTTGAGATTGTTCTCTTACAGGAGAATTGGCCTGTTTATCCGGGTTCTATGTCTGAAATTTGTTTTTTAAACCCATTAAGCTCTGAGAAATCAGTAGCTTTGATTTGGTCTCGAAAATTGCTCCATCTTGGCCACTTCATTGATGATTAGAGCCATATCTATTTGTTTCTACTACTTTTACATCTAAGCCTAGCTGCTTGGTTAGTACCATGAAATTTGTCATCCTCTCTAAATATGGGGCGAAATGACCTATTTTTTCTCATTCTTTCAGGAGTTTGGACACCTTCCTCGACTCGCAAGATGGCAGCCAGTGGTGGACAAAGAAAAGCTTAGAGGTGCATCTAGTGTTGAAGCTGCACTGGAAATTGCTACAAGTTCCCTTGAAGTTGGGGTCTGAGTTCTCTGCAGTTTGTAATGTAGCTTATCTTCCAGTCTCCAAATCATGCATTGCAATATTCTACAACATTATCTTTTTCTATCTTTATGGTTATTAAAACCTTTGTATCTGGGAACTTTTGACATATCAATAAAAATTTTGTATTTCGAGTTACAAGCATGATGCATGATCACAAAATACTAGTTTTTTCAATATTCATAGAATTTGTACATAGAATTTGTATATCCAGGGTAATGTGATGTGCACGTTGTTTTCGATTGATGATTAACTTCGTTAATCATTTCAGGCTTTCTAGGACTGTTCTTCGATTATGATCATTTGGGGTTTCTAGCATCGCTTTTCAATGTATGGTTTATATCGTCAATTGTTGCACACTTTCTTGAAATGCTTTTTAATTGATGAGTTAAGTTGGTAATCATTTCCAGGCTTTATTGGAATGGAATGCTTTTCAATGAACGATTAAAATGATTAATCATTTAGGGCTTCCTGGAAATGATTGTCAACCAAAGATTGCATGTACTGGCTGGGATGACAGAGATTTAATAAAGGATAATTATTTGGAAAAAGCATATGTTAGAATTCCTTAATTTAAGGGGTTCATGGTGGGGTTTTAATGAAAATTGGCCTTCAAAATAGAAATTTTTTCGAGGTGCAGTACTCTATAAAAGGGGGATGCCCAAAGTTCATGCAGCCCACTTAATGCATCTTGTCCAATTATTAGCTGATGATAAATCCTGTATTTTGTATTCATTGAGTTCATAATTTGTGTATCATTTGGTTAACCTACGCATCAACGTGCCTTCTTATCACAAACGTGCACCCATGTTTGTCAAAATGCCAAGAACTACACATACCATGCAAATTACTTATGGCTTCTTCGAGTTCCCCCCCAACACAGCAGCGGAAGCAGCAGCACCAGCAATGGCTTCTTCTCTGCCTCGACGGCGATCAGCCGAATCACACCAATTCACCAGAGACCCCATCCTCCCCCCATCGACGACAACCACCACCAAGTCCAGTCCCTTCTCAATCTCCCCAGCCTTCATCCTCTTGCTGTTCCTAACCATCTGGTGCACCTCCACTCTCCTATCCTCCTCCTTCCACATCTGCGTCTCCTCGCGAAAGCTCGACCTCTACTGCATCTCCGGCGGCCTCAACCCCCACCATCCCCCTCCCATTCCCGCCGCCAACACCACCGCGAGCCCGAACCTGGAAGAAAACACACCCAAGACTATCACTTCCAACAGCTCGAGAGACCAAGAGATCGACAACGCCTACAGCATCGTCCGTGAACAACTCCAGCTGATTCGGTCGTGGGCCTCCCCGCCCGCATCCACCCCAAGATCGTGCGACGGAAGGGGGGTCTTCGTCTACGACCTTCCTCCCAAATTCAACAGGGACCTCCTCGCCCGCTGCCACGACCTCCTCCCATGGACCGACCTCTGCGACTACTTCGGCAACGAGGGGAAAGGCCAGCCCATTCCCGAGCTTGGCAAAGGGTGGCACCGCACCCATCAGTACTCGCTCGAGCTCATATTCCACTCCCGGGTGCTCAAGCACCCGTGCCGGGTGCGGAACCCCGACGACGCCAAGCTCTTCTACGTGCCCTTCTACGGCGGGCTCGACATACTGAGGTGGCACTTCAAGAACGTGTCGGCGGGCGTCAAGGACGAGCTGGGCGTCGAGCTTGTCCGATGGCTGGAGGGCCAGAAGCAGTGGAGGCGAAACGGGGGGAGAGATCACATGTTCGTGCTCGGAAAGATCTCGTGGGATTTTCGGCGGAGGGAGGAGGGGTCTTGGGGGAGCAAGTTCTTGCTGCTCGATGAGATGCGGGGGCCGTACAAGTTCCTGATAGAGCGGCAGCCCTGGGAGGCGAACGACATCGGGATCCCGCACCCGACGCATTTCCATCCGAGCGGCGACGGGGACATCGTCGAGTGGCAGGCGAAGGTCGGGAGCTCGGAGAGGAAGAGCCTGGTGACGTTCGCCGGGGCGGCGAGGCCCGAGCAGGAGGAGAGCATTAGGTCCGCGCTGATCAGGAGTTGTGTTGCGAGCAGCGCCGATTGCAGGTACGTGCGCCGAAAGCTTATGCAGGTGGTCTCGCAGGAATTCAGTCGAAATTCTAGGGGGTCACTATGCGCACGGACCTAATTGCTGAGTACTCACATCCAAACGAATTAAATATCATCTTTTAACTTTGAAAGCCTAATACTCGCTCGAAATTTGTATGCGTCAACAGATTCCTTGACTGCAGCTCCGGCGGGTGCGCAAGCCCGGAAGAAGTAATCACAGCATTCGCGGAGTCCGAATTCTGCCTGCAGCCACCCGGAGACAGCCCGACAAGAAAGTCGGTCTTCGACAGCCTAATATCCGGCTGCATTCCGGTCCTCTTCGACCCGTTCACGGCCTACTACCAGTACCCGTGGCATCTGCCCGAGGATCACCGGAGATACTCGGTGTTCATCGACAAGGAGGAGGTCAGAGGAGGGAGGGTCGACGTTGTGGAGAGATTGAAGAGAGTTTCGGTTGAAGAGAGGGAGGAGATGAGGAGGTTCATAGTGTTCGAGCTCATGCCTGGCCTGGTCTACGGGGACCCGAGCTCCGAGTTTGTCAAGTTTCGTGACGCTTTTGGGATTGTTATGGATAACATGATGGATATGGTTATCGGATCAGGAGGAGGCAGAGAGGGGTGATGTTTTTTTGGGTCCTTTTATGGGTTTGTTTTTGTTGAGGGAAGTTTTCAGTTTTTGAAAGAAAAATACGAGCGAAGGAGGTGGATAGATCTCTGTGAGTGAGCCGGCTTGTATTCGGTGTTGACTGGGTTTTCTATTGTACGGATGTGTATTGGTATCAATTTGGAGGGAGGAATTAGAGATATTTAATTGATTTTTTTCCCTTCAGTTAATCTCTCTATTGTGGTGAAGTGCATTCTATGGGGAGACCACATGCCTTTATTTATCGGGGAATAGGCAAGAGTCCATAAGATTGTAGGATATATTATTCATGTAGGATACAAACTCATAATCTGCTACTGGATAGGGTAAGCCCTACATGGGCCTGCATAATACATTCATAACACTCCATCTTATCCCGACATAAGTGTGAATTCGGTTCATAAATACCTTGAGATTCTGAGCATCATAAGGGGTGGATACTTCGTAATTCAGAGTTAATGAGATTTACCTCATTAAAACCTTTGGCTATGGAAAATCCTGAGGGAAGGAAAAAGAGTATAATTCTCCTTTAACCCCCACTTATATGTACAAACTCTTAGGCTTTTAGATCTCTTACAAGTCATATACTAATCTTTTGTACAAACTTCTTGAAAGTGGCCGTAGGAAGTGACTTAGTGATCATGTCCACCAGGTTTTCACTAAATTGTACTTGCTTCACGTCGATCTCGTCATTCTTTTGCAAATCATGTGTGCAGAAGAACTTTGGAGAGATGTGCTTTGTCATGTTGCCTTTGATGTAAGCTCATCGTAGCTGTGCTAGGTGGCATTGTGTTCGAACATTGTGGTAGACTCAAGATCACCAATCTTCAATACAGTCGTCACAAGGATGTGATGCACGACTGAGCATAACCAAATACATTCTCTGCTTGCTTCATGGATGCCGAGAATTTCTGAATGATTGGATGAGGTTGTTGTCATGGTCTTCTTGACAGATTTCCAGGATATAGCCGTCTCACAGTAGGTAAACACGTACACCGTTTATGAATTTTCATTATGGGGATTGATGTGTCCATATTTTACACTATTTTCATATCATCATTTCATTGCATTCCATGCCATTTTCGCATCTAAATCCCGTATTTTACTACGATATCGCGTTTCTGACGTTATATTCGAGTTTCGTAGTGTTTTATGAGTTTTCAGGGATTTTGGAGCGATTTGGGACCCCACTTGGGTATGGACACATCCGACACGCCCGTGAGCTCACTGGTGAAGCCCCACAGGAGTTTGCCATGTTTTGGGATCCTCGAGAGGAGTGGAGGAGAGAGCAGGAGGAGAGAGCAACTCAGCAGCCTCAGGAGAAGATTTCCCAGACTGCTCAGTCGACCAGTACAGATGCTCAGACCGAGCATATCCAAATAAGAAAAACGAGCAGATACGGGGATGGCTCGGACCGAGCACCTAAGTGCTCGGTCGAGTAGCGCCAAAATTCAAAAGCGAAATCAAACCAGCGCACGGCCCGAGCAACTATTCAGCAACCGAGTCAGCCTAGGCTCGGACCGAGCTGAGCTGACTCGGCCCGTGCATGCAGAGTGGATTTTGGAGATTTTCGATTTCCTGTCTTGCTCGGTCGAGCAGTGCAGCTACTCGGACCGAGCAACTGAACGAGCAACGCATTGCTCGACCGAGTCACCTACTCGGTCGACAATGCCAGGGCTATTTTTGGAAACGTTTTTGATGCGGCTGTGGCACGATCTGGGCAGTGAAGTCTTGCAGCTGGGAGTCGATCAAGGGGAGGCGATTCATTTTGGATTTTTTTGAATACTTTTTGAGAGCGAAAACTTGGAGGGATGAATTGTTAGTTTTTAGGTTAATTTTTGTTGAAGATATTGGATCGAAATTTTATTGGATTGTTATTTTGGTTCTACATTGCGATTGCGTATTGGAATCTGGAATTTTCTGGGATCTATTGCTCGTCTATTTTCTCCATCTGGCTGTAAGTCTTTGATCTTTATTCCATCAATCTGCTAAGATGTTTTCTTCTCTAAAAATCGTGTTTTTACCCGTTAGCAACACCATGAGTGAGTAGATCTTTCTAGGGTTGCTGGGTTAGTCCTAAGATCCTGGGGGGAGACGTAGATCTGGATCTCTACGTTGAATTAGGGATTTAGGGGAGTATTTCGGTCGATCCTACCGAATCCCTAGATAACCCGTACTGAGATCGTGCCCACGGTCTGTGGAATTGATGTGCTTAAGGGGTATCTTAGGGATTCGAATAGGGAAATCGGTGGATCCAACCAAGGCTCGTGACCATGCCCGGCTCGTGCCTTGAGGGGATCCATCGACGAACTATACCGCTACGTTGACGGCTACCGCCATTGCGTCAACAAGAGCTACCGAAATACCTCGCAATTCTAACCCACGAGAGTGGTACAAATTGAGAGATTAATCACCTAACCCTAATGCAACATAGGGATTCTATTCCAACGTCGATCCCCGACGATCTTAGTGGTGATCCCTAATGCCCTAGTCCTTTTTATTAGTGAATCAACACCCCAATCAACTCTCTCAACCCGATAGCTATCTCACTTCGAGATTTAGAAGTAAAATGAGGACCCATATACACTATCACTGTCCCTATGGGATTCGATATCATTTATACTACAACTTGACACGCTTGCGGATTGAGCCCGGAATTGAAACTTAGGGGCCATACCACGCCTGGCGATTGTGACACCGCCAGGTGGAATCTAGGTGTAGGTTTCAGGTGCGTCAAGTTTTTGGCGCCGTTGCCGGGGACGGCAATAGTGTTTATCTCAGTTTATTTTTATTTTGAGAAGTTTGTAGGCACTCTAATCATTTCTCATCTTTTCACCATTTTTATTCTTTTATTTATTTCGGTGCTACCGACGGTATTTGTTTGAGTTTTGTTGGTGCATGAACACCCGCTTCAGGGGATCTACTAGAGAATTATTTTTTGATCCCGAGATCGAGAAGACAGCGAGGGCCTTGAGAGCCTCAAGTAGAAGTTCATCTCCCTCCACTCAGATGGCAGAAAATAGTCATCCTCCACCTCGCACCGGGTCCATCAGGGACCACATGAAGCCGATGTTTGGCAATAACTCCTCTATTCTTAGACCGCAACTGGCGGCGGCGAGCATCGAGCTGAAAACGTGGCTTGTCAATTTGATGCAGCAGGATCCCTTTCACGGGCATCCACATGAAAACCCCAACCACCATATTGACACCTTCCTTGTGAAGTGTGACACGTTCAAGGCCAAGGACATGAGCGATGATGTTGTGAAGCTGCGGATTTTCCCGTTTATTTTGAGGGATAAAGCCTCGTATTGGCTCCGGGCCCACCCTCCCAACCATTTCACAACCTGGGAGAAGCTGGCACTTGCCTTCGTGGATAAGTTCTATCCACCCTCGAAGACAGTGCGAATCAGGGGAGCCATCTCGAATTTCAAGCAGCTCCCACAGGAATCACTCTATGAGGCATGAGAGAGGTTCAAGGACCTCCAACATTAGTGTCCTCACCACGGGATTCAGCCATGGGATTTGGTGCATAGCTTTTATAACAGGCTCCAGTCTAGCACCAGGATGATCATAGATACTGCGGCGCAAGGCCCCTTACTTGATAAATCTCCAGAGGAAGCTATAGACTTGTTGGAGCATATGGCGGCCAACAACCAACAATGGAGTGAAGAAGAACTATTGTGACCCGGACCCCCGGGGTCAAGGCTGCTAGCCACTTGGACTCTCACATCGAGACATTATGCAAACAAGTGGCCAGGATTGAACAACACCTGGATTCCATCCCAGCATCAACCAGCACATCTTATCATCCTGCAGAGGAGTATGTAGATCAGAGCTATACTCCTAGTAAGGCACTCTATGATGGCGTCGAATTGTCCGAATCTGTGCAATACACCCAAGGAGAGGGACGGAATCAATAGCAGCACCCAGCTGCTAGGAATCATCCAGGATTCTCTTATGGGAATCCAAGTGGAGGGCTGCAACCTCCACAATTTCAGAGACCGCCACCCCCTCCTCAACAGCAGCATGGACAGCAGCAAAATCAGCAGCAGGGTGGATTTAGGCCAGCTGGGCCTTACCGACCGTCAGGATATCAATTCAATCGGCCGCCCCAGTAAGGCTATGCGTCAAATCCGCCGCGATCAAATCTGGAGGCCACTTTGGAGACCTTTATGAGTGGTCAGGCCCGTTTTAATCAAGACACCTCGACCCAGTTCAAGAGCATAAATTCTTCACTTGATGAACTGAGGGGTCAAATGTCCCAGCTCTTGAAGAATCAGGGGAGATTGCCTTCACAGCAGGAGACAAACTCAAGGGCCCAAGCTAATACCGTGGTTTCAGTTACCACGCGTGGTGGACGGGTGACGGACCCCGTCATGGTCCCGGTGTTAAATAAGGAGAAAGTTATTGTTGCAGAAGCCGTTGATGACGGCAATGGAGAAGAGGCTGCGGAAGAGCCTATAATAATTAAGGAGAAGGCGGATACACCACCCATCATGCCTACTACAACTCCGCCTCCCGTTGATGCAGATAAGATTAAAGCTACCCGACCTCCCCATCCATACCCACAGAGGCTAGCCCTAGCCAAGATGGAGAAGAAATACTCCAACTTTATGGAGTTGCTAAAGGGAATCCAGTTGAACATCCCGTTTATGGATGCCATTACGGGGATCCCGATATACGCCAAATTTTTGAAGGATCTTATCACGGGAAAGAGGACGTCAGAAGAAATTAAGATCATGGAGGACTCCACCTCCGTTATCAAAAATCATGTCCCCCGGAAGCTACCGGATCCGGGGAGCTTCACCGTGCCGTGCTCCATTGGAGGGATGTCTATCAGCAGAGCTCGGATTGATCTGGGGGCTAGCATCAGTTTGATGCCCCTTTCTATTTTCAAGAGGTTGCGGACTGGAAGTGAGCTAGAGCCAACAAGTATGTCCATCCAGCTTGCAGATCATTCTATCACCTACCCAGTGGGGATAGCAAGGGATGTCATTCTTCAGATACCCCCAGGGTTATGTGTTCTTGTCGACTTCGTTATCATGGACATGCCCGAGGGAGGTAGCTCCTAGCTCATACTCGGCTGCCCATTCATGGTGACGGCCGGTGTTTTGATTGATGTCCGGGAAGGGACTTTATCTCTGAATGTGGGGAATATCGAAGCCGAATTCCGGCTGCTGAAGCCAATGAAAGAGCGTGCTCATGTGGAAGGGGCCAACTACTTGGAGCTTCTGGAAGATGAAGCCGTTGAAGACTTCACTTCTGAGGGGGTCATGAAGGACCCCGTGAAAACAAGTATCGACGATGACGGTGACCCAACCTATCACAAAGCGGTCACCGCATACATCCGAGTTTTGGATGAAGAACTTCTAAATCATTCTCCGAGTCATCAAGAACCGGAGGCTATAGGCTACTCGAGGGAGAGTCTTGAAGTGGGCGGATACCAAGTACCGTCGGATTGCACCGTCGGAAAGAACGACTCGCGTCTTCCACGCACACCAAATGATAATTGATAAATCAAAGGGAGTCGAACTCACGACTAAAAACGAGCGCTTATTGGGAGGCAACCCAATTTCTTAAAGTTCGGATTTTCTTTTTCAATTTCTTATTTTTATTTCATATTTTAGAGATAAAATTATAAAATCACAAAAATTTGATGAGTTCATCTTTTGTACAGGTTGGACATGTGGGGGCATGCGTATCGACATTATAAACGGAAGGAAGCTGGAGGAGAGCAGCACATTTGGAGATTTGAAGAGAAAATAGAGCAAAAAGGAGACACAGGAGACTCGACCGAGCAGCTACATTGCCCGGTCGAGCAGCGCAGAGACGAAAAAAGAGGCAGATTATCGCTCCCTCTACACGGCCCGAGCAGCCCCATGCTCGGTCCGAGCAGACGTCTACTCGACCGAGCAGTCAACTGATCGGTCGGATTGCACAGGCTTTTGGAAAAATGGAGAATTCATCACTCTGCCTACACGGCCCGAGTGGCATTGGCACGGTCCGAGTGATGAACAGTCTGACCGAGCATCATACTGCTTGATCGAGCAGGGGAGGGAGTATCTTACAACTCAATTTATTAAAATTTCTCAGCTGATTGACTCAACCGAGCATCTTCGCTGCTCGGACCGAGTCGTTTTATCTAATCTAGTGGGTCCCACCCCAAACGAGTTTGGTTTTTAAACCCAACCCGTTTTCAAAATTATCTTAAGCTAATAATTTTTACCTTAAAATTTCCTCCCCCCGAGCTCTCCCTCATTCTCTACTCGGACCCCCTCCGCTTTGCCGTTGTCCTCCGCCTGCACCGCCGTCGCGTCGCCCAACTCCGGTCAGCCACCCCGCCTCCTTCTCTTTCTCTCTCTATTTTCCCCCTCCCTCTCTTTCTCCCCCCGCCCCCCCTCTCTAGTCGACGGTGCCGCCGTCGATGGCGCCGCCCATCCGTCCACCTCAAAGTCCCACCCCCCGACACCTAACCCCCTCCTCGCCTACCCCCCCTCTCTCATCGGATCGCTGAAACAGCCCCCCGCTCCGATCTCTTATGTCCTAGGGCACGGGGCCTGTGCTCAGGTTGCTGACCGTGCACACTAGTGCTCGGTCAGCACTTCCCACCGAGTATCACAGCTCGAATCGAGTAGTATCACTTCTCGGTCGAGCAACCCAAAATCATCATGTCCCCCATTTTTAATGCCCTATTTTGACGTTTTATTTGTTTCTATTGCAGGTGTTCATTGCCTACGTCAGCAGCTACTGCCTGGACTAGCTTGGGGGATATTTTGGCAGTCGCATCGCTCGTATTTTCGGTACACTTTACCCTTTATCTATTTTTATACCGTTTCTTCACATTACCATCGATACGATGGTTCGTACGCGAGGGACCACCACGCCACCCATCCGTGGGAAGAGGCCCACTCCAGGCGCCTCTTCCTCCAGACCCCAGCGTCGTGCACGACTCACCACCACCACCACCGCCAACAGCACCACCACCACCACTACCACCCCCTCCACCACAGCTCTTATCCCTACCACTTCCACACCCATCACATCCACCACTACCCTTGCCACCTTTACCCCTATTCCCTCTACAGCCACCTCTGCCCCTAGTCCCTCCACAGCCACCACCACCTCTACATCATCTCCCCTGCACCCAGCCCCCACCAGGGATGCCATGCCTGCACGTCTACGGACCTATGGCATCACGTTCTGCGACGACGTACACCGAGAGCACTTTGTTAGGCTCTCTCAGCGTCGTCTCGTACCTACTTTGTTCATAGACGTGCCTACCCTGTGCTCCTTTGGACTCCTTCAGGGGGTCCATCACCTCTACTGCACGATCGGTTTTGATCGTTTCTTAGGAGAACACGCCCCCACCTACACTCACATTGCACTGGAGGCTCTTAGCTCCCTCGCTCGCACCCCTGCGGGTAACGTCATCACTTTTTGCCTCATGGACCACGACTACACTATTACACATGCCATGATCCGCGAGTACTTTCACTTCCCCGCCGTCCCCGAGCCCAGAGACGCTTTCTCTCCGCACTATGACGTTGACGCATTTGATGCCACCGCTTTTTGGTAGCGTATCTCAGGCCTGGATCAGTACCGCCCTAGCAGGGCGAAGGCATAATGCATCGTGCATCCATGCCTTCGTTATGCTCAGCGACACTTAGCCACCACTATTTTCTGCCGGCCCGAGGTCGAGACCATGTCCCTTCCAGAGCTTACCCACCTTATGGGTATGACCCGACCTCTACGCTTTCATCCTGATGGTTCCCTGCGCCCATTCATGCTCTCTGACACAGCCCACTGGTTGTGTCATCACCTTTACCAGACTGCCACCATATACTTCTCCACGGACATCTGCTGCGGTGGTTTCTTTACCATTTTTGCCAGGATGCTTGATATTCACCTTCCAGATGACCTACACACCCCGTTGGCCCAACACGCTTGACCATCGGCGTGCTCGAGCACATGCATATTATCAGACCTTACGGGGATCGTCACTGGTTATATCTTGTAGACACCCACCGCACTCCACACATGATACTTCCGGCCCCACACCTCACCCATATCGCTCCAGTCCAGCTTGACTGGATGATCCCTAGGGTCGACCCACTCCCTCCCCTACACGCATTCGAGCCCCCCGGAGCACCCATCGAGGCAGCCACCGATGACCCGGTGCCACGCTCCGCTGAGTTCATGTTGCATGACATTACAGCCCTTGTAGCCGGCCTCCCAGTACCACCTGTGCACCCATCACCCTCTGGAGCCATTTCTTCCACCACCACCTGTGTCTCCACCGTATCCACCGTATCCACCGCCGTCGAGTCTTCGGGGACTGTCCCCACCTCTTGCCCCGAGACTCAGATTTCTCTCTCCACCGTTTCCGTGTCGGAGGGCACCGACATACCATTTGCTCACGACCTTATAGACCTTGACTCTCCTGAGCTCGACCCTGCCCCCACTCTTCCACCTCTTAGTGACCTCATAGCCTCACTCCCTATCTCTTTAGGTCACCACATTCCCCTCTCCGGTACCACTTCTTCATCATCCGCGGCCATCTTCATTGAGAGCGTCTCGACGTATGTCCACACTTCTGTGTCGACGACCTCTCTTTCTTTAGCCACTGCTGAGATCGCTTCGAGATCACCCTCTCCTACTTTCCACCCCAGACACCGTGCACCAGCTGCACGTGAGAGTTTTACGAGAGTGGTGACTCACCGTCACGTACCCTGCCCTCCACTCGACTCCCGTACTACAGACGGTCGCCTGACAGTGTTAGAGGAGTCGACTTCTCTTCTACGGAGAGATTTCGACGACTTTGTACGCTCGACGGTGACACACTACTCGTGAGTCGAGGCGGCCTTGGCATCCATTATAGAGCTTCTCAGGTCACGTGGACCACCTCCAGTGATCCTTGCACATGCCCCACCACCCAGGCCAGCCACTATGACTTCCACTGCACCACTCAGTGCTTCACTTTCCCAGGCTTCTGCAGAGCCTATTTCTTCCACTTCTGAGTTGGCGGTCACAGTCGATCCCATGTCTGCCTTAGTGCTATATTTAGATGAGCCTTCCACCACCACCGCTGATCTCACCACTGACCCACCTCACGAGTTCCAGCCAGACCCACCCACTACTCCTGGTCCACAGCAGAGGGACCCATCACCACCCCCAGAGGGTGGTGCCACTGCTTGATGTCGTCCTTACCTGTTTTCCCCCCATTTTTATTGAGCCCATCTGTCTGTTCAGGGCCCTGCACTCACATAGCTTGGGGGAGGAGCCACCCATGCATTATATTCCATTCAGCATTGCATCATGTCATATTTTCATTATTTTCTTTTTTGCACAGTTTTTATTTTTTATAATCATCCGCCCACCCCACCCCTATAGCATCATCTCCCACCTACTAGCGTTTTCTTAGCAGTGAGGACACTGCTAGGTTTAGCTTGGGGGATGAGCGCTACCGCTTTATTTTTGATTTTTTTTTCTTTTACATTTTCTTCCCTTATTTCAGTTTTTATTTTACTTTTTCACTACTTTTCCACGTCGTTTTATTGTTTCTCATTTTGCATCATATTTTCTATTTTCACCATGCATGCATCTCTTTTTCTTTATTTCCCTATTTTCTCCGCCTTTTTCTCTTTTTATGTTAAGGATGTTCCGTATGATGATGCCTCTCGTGGTCTTATTAGTCATTTACGATGCTCACTTTCGATGACTTGCTATTAGGATAAATTTCGGCTATACTATCTATATGCGTGCATTTATTTTGCTGATCTATCTGATTTAATGCTTAAAATGAATTGAAAATCAAATACATGAATTAGTATCTAGTATGCACTATGTTGGGTAATGCACCTGGGTGCACGCATCACTAGAACACTTGGATCATCTGTTTTTATCTCATTCACTTCTGTTTGCATGCCTGCCGTTATCGTGCTTATTACTGCATGCCTTTTCAGTATTCATCTAGAGGAATGAAAGTATCCATGCTATTTATGAGTTTAAACCATTGTGCACCTCTTATGAGTGAACTGAGAGATATACTATTTTTCTTCTCCACAAACCTATATATTTCTCTACATATCTGTTGGTTACACCCCCACATCTATCTTTACCGCATCTCACTTTCCAAACCCAGAAGGAAAAGTATAGCTTCTAAATGAAAAGAAATGAAAAAAAGAGAAAAAAGGAAAAAAAAGAAAGGAAAAGAAAAAGTGTATATATTTATATGTGAAAAAGAAAAGAAAAAAAAGAAAAGAGACAAAAAATTGTTTTGTATCCTTTCATTTGAAGCTATCACTTATACTGGGAAGAAAAAGAAAAAATTTCATATCATATTCCTAGATGCAATGCCTCAAGCTAAGCTTGGGGGGATAAACCAACTGATCACATGAGTGAGCATGACATTAGAGTGGAGACGGTGCATAACGGGGAGATTAAATAATGCTCAAACTTTACGAAATGCTTTAGTTTTTGGAGATTTTTCCTGAATCAAAATGAATAAATGAATGGCATGACCTTTTCTATTCTCTATTGCATGTTGTGTGATTTCTATATGCTCCTTATGTATCTGTGATTGAAAAGGGCATTGCCAACTTCTTTATACTAGACTCTATGGATTGCATGAGATTGATATGAATTGATGGCATTATTTCAGTAGATCCCTATCTTTTGCCTGTACTGCATGCTAGACGTATGATTTATAAAGCCTGAAAATACCATTAGCATGTACTTTCACTACTCAGAGCATCGTGATACACTATTTAGGCCTGAGATCTGACCGAGCATCCTTAGCGCCCTCCATTCTCTCCCACTCTCCTCTCTTTTCATATTTTATTTCGTATTTCTTTTTTCTTCCTCCCGGCGTACCTAGTATTCGTCTTCCTCGAGGACGAGTAAGAGGTAAGCTTGGGGATTTTGATGTGTCCATATTTTCCACTATTTTCATATCATCATTTCATTGCATTCCATGCCATTTTCGCATCCAAATCCCGTATTTTACTACGATATCGCGTTTCTGACGTTATATTCGAGTTTCGTAGTGTTTTATGAGTTTTCAGGGAGTGATTTGGGACTCCACTTGGGTATGGACACATCCGACACGCCCGTGAGCTCACTGGTGAAGCCCCACAGGAGTTTGCCATGTTTTGGGATCCTTGGGAGGAGTGGAGGAGAGAGAACAGGAGGAGAGAGCAACTCAGCAGCCTCAGGAGAAGATTTCCTAGACTGCTCGGTCGAGCAGTACAGATGCTTGGACCGAGCAGATCCAAATGAGAAAAAGGAGCAGATACGGGGATGGCTCGGACCGAGCACCTAAGTGCTCGTGCCAAAATTCAAAAGCGAAATCAACCTAGCGCACGGCCCGAGCAACTATTCAGCAACCGAGTCAGCCTCTGCTTGGACCGAGCTGAGCTGACTCGGCCCGTGCAGGCAGAGTGTGGATTTTGGAGATTTTCGATTTCCTGTCGTGCTCGGTCGAGCAGTGCAGCTACTTGGACTGAGCAACTGAACGAGCAACGCATTGCTCGACCGAGTCACCTACTCGGTCGACAATACCAGGGCTATTTTTGGAAACGTTTTTGATGCGGCTGTGGCGCGATCTGGGCAGTGAAGTCTTGCAGCTGGGAGTCGATCAAGGGGAGGCGATTCATTTTGGATTTTTTTGAATACTTTTTGAGAGCGAAAACTTGGAGGGATGAATTGTTAGTTTTTAGGTTAATTTTTGTTGAAGATATTGGATCGAAATTTTATTGGATTGTTATTTTGGTTCTTCATTGCGATTGCGTATTGGAATCTGGAATTTTCTGGGATCTATTGCTCGTCTATTTTCTCCATCTTGTTGTAAGTCTTTGATCTTTATTCCATTAATCTGCTAATATGTTTTCTTCTCTAAAAATCGTGTTTTTACCCGTTAGCAACACCATGAGTGAGTAGATCTTTCTAGGGTTGATGGGTTAGCCTGAAGATCCTAGGGGGGAGACGTAGATCTGGATCTCTACGTTGAATTAGGGATTTAGGGGAGTATTTTGGTCGATCCTACCGAATCCCTAGATAACCTGTACTGAGATCATGCCCACGGTCTGTGGAATTGATGTGCTTAAGGGGTATCTTAGGGATTCGAATTGGGAAATCGGTGGATCCAACCAAGGCTCGTGACCATGCCTGGCTCGTTCCTTGAGGGGATCATCGACGAACTATACCGCTACGACGGCTACCGCCATTGCGTCAACGAAAGCTACCGAAATACCTCGCAATTCTAACCCACGAGAGTGGTATGAATTGGGAGATTAATCACTTAACCCTAATGCAACGTAGGGATTCTATTCCAACGTCGATCCCCGACGATCTTAGTGGTGATCCCTAATGCCATAGTCCTTTTTATTAGTGAAACAACAACAACACCCCAATCAACTCTCTCAACCCGATAGCTATCTCACTTCGAGATTTAGAGGTAAACTGAGGACCCATATACACTATCACCGTCCCTATGGGATTCGATATCATTTATACTACAACTTGACACCGTCTGCTTGCGGATTGAGCCCGGAATTGAAACCTAGGGGCCATACCACGCCTGGTGATCGTGACACCGCAATCTAGGTGTAGGTTTCAGGTGCGTCAGGGATCGGACCTGTAACCTGCATATGCATAGTCAACAAGTGCGTATGATGATTCTTTCTTATAAAATAAAACCAATTCTATTGAGCCTTAGAGGCAGCGAAGAAGATGCTTAAATTCGGTCCAGTGGGGCTTTGTGGGCGTTTTATTGTATCTGGCCAGTAAATTCACTGCAAATGATATATCGGGATGCTTGCAGTTAGCCAGATAAAGAAGTGCTCCAATTGCACTTAGATAAGGGACTTCATGAACAAGAATATCATCCCCTCTTCCATCAGACGAAAGTGGTCTTTATGTACATCTAGAGACCGTACTACCATAAGTATACTTAATGGATGACATTGGTCTATGTGGAATCTTTGTAATAATTTCTTAGTATATGTGGTTTGATGTAACATGATTCCATTTTTAAATGTTCAATACGTAAGATAAGACAGAATTTTGTTTTGCCTAGGTCTTTCATTTCAAATTCTTTTATCAGGCTCTCAGATATCTCAGTAATCTCTTCAGGAGATCCAATGAGATTCAAGTCGTCTACGTAGATTGCTGTTATTATGAATCTGTTCCCTTTGCTCTTATAAAGATTCAAGGTATGGGCGGTAATTCGGGCCGGGTCGGTCTTATCGGGCCGGGCTGGCCCGGTCTGATTTTCTTAAAGGACCAGGCCAACCTGGCCCAATAAGACTTCGGGCCATTCTGGTGCGGCCCGGGCACGATCAGCTAAAAATTCGGGCCGCCTGGCCCGGTCCAATAGGGTTGAAAGAATTATTAGGCTCTGTTGTTTATTAGATTTCCACACCATCTCTATAAATGATGTATCTTTAAATGCTACTAGAATTTAATTTAGAATGCAAACTACAGTCAAATTCTAAAGCAAATTGATAGTTCAACATATGATCTTTTTTCTCAGAGTAAATTCTCGTGTAATGAATTTTCAGAATATGAACTCAAGCTATCCACAAAATGTCCAGCTAGCTTATTTTTTTGTCTACAAGTTTGAATCGATCTACTTTATTTTGTGGTAATTGTATGGTTCAAAGATTGGTTTATAATCGAGCTACTTTGTCTTGTAAATCAAGCTATTTTGTTTGAATCAAGCAAACTCAAAAGGATTTCGTGTCATGCTGTGCCACCCAATGGGTCGAATAGCTTGACCCGGTCCAGGCACGAAAATAAAACGTGCGGTGCCGGCCCGACCCGATAAGGATTTCAGACCAAAATTGTCGGCCCAGGCATGGGCTTATCGTGACGTGCTGGTGCCTTGCTATCATGCTGGGCCGAAAATTGCTACCCCTAATGCAAGGACAGACTTCATTATTGTGGAATTCTTATTGAACAAGGAATTCACTAAGTCTGTTATACCATACCTTTTCGATTGTTTAAGACCATCTAATGATCTTTATAGCTTAACAGAATAGACGTCCAGTGGTCTATCTTTTAAAGTTGTAGACAGTTGAAAGCCATCAGGAAGTTTCAGATAATTCTCTTTATCGATATTTCCATATAGATATGCAGTCACAGCATCCATCAGCTACATATATAATCCTTCCTTTGCTGTCTAGCTTATTAAAAATCGGGAAGTGATCCCATCAATTACCCGTGAGTATGTTTCTTCATAGTCAATACCCAGTCTTTGGGAAAATCCATGAGCTACAAGCCGTGCTTTGTAGCGTGTGATATCATTATTTTCATTTCTTTCTCTGACAAATACCCATTTATATCCCACGTGTTTGACATCATTTGGTGTCGGGACTATTGGTCCAAATACTAAGTGTTTCTTAAGCGAATCTTGCTATGCTTCTATTGCATCATTCTACTTTGGCCAATCATTTCTCTGTTTGCATTCAGCAACGGAATGTGGATCATTATCATCTTCGCTTTCAATGACGTGAATGGCAATAAAAAATGTGAAGTTATCGACGGTGATTGTGCTTTTTCTGTCCAACACCTCCCCTGTACATACATGATTTAATGATATTTCAGTTTCTCCTGGTTTTTTTCTTTTCTGAGATTTCGGGAGGGGTGAGGGTATGGACATGGGATCATTTTCCTGTGGTGGTATTGTCTCAAGGCCTCCATAAGTTTTTATTTTTCTTGGATTTTTGTCCTTAGAGCTTGGGGTCTGTCTCTTTTCAATCGTGGGACATCCACTTCTATTGCTGGTGGATTGCATCCATTCTTGGAGATGTCAATCCTAGCTGGAGTGTTAGCAGCAGGGATGTGTGATTTATCAATCTTCATGTTATCAGTAAATGAATCAAATAATTGATGAATATTGTTCTGAATGTGGAGGATATTCAGGATCTCATCTTCACAATGCTTAGTTCTCGGATCATAGTGGATCAATGTTTGTTTCCTACGATATAATTGTGAAGCTTTAGACTGTTCTGAATATGGGCCCAATTTGGGGAATGTTGTTTCATCAAATCCACAATCTTCAAGTCGCACCTTGAAAGCGTCCCCTATTTGGGGTTCTAGGTATCTTATAATTGAGGGTGAGCCAAACCCTACATAGATTTCAAGATGATGTTAAGGACCCATTTTTGTCCTCTGTGATGGTGCTATATGGATATTAATTGCACAACCAAAGATTCTCAAGTGTGAGATATTTGGTGGTGTCCCGTATGCAAGTTGCATCGGAGAATAACTCTGACTTTTAGAGGGTCTGAGTCTTATTAAATAAGCAGCATGCAATATTGCATGTCCCTATGCAGTCACCTTAACTGGAATTTCATTAATAATGGACGTGCAATCCATTGTAGTCTTTTAATCAGTGACTCTGCTAACCCATTTTTAAGGTGTGAACATGCGGTACAAGATGTTCAACTTCTATCCCAGTTCTTAGGCAGTATTCTTGAAATGGCCGGAAGATAAATTCCCCAGTATTATCCAAACGAATTTTCTTTAATTGATTGTCTGGAAAACATGCCCATAATTTTATTATTGGTACTATTCCGACCTGAAGGTCGGCCCAGAAAATGAAGGCACAGATAGTTGAAACCCAAGAAAAATAACTCATCGGCCTGTCGGAACAAGAGTGAGCCCAAATAAGAAGCCCACCTACTAGCAAGAAGCTCATCCAGCCGAGCGGAAGGCCAGTCAGGAAAATCGAGAGAGAGGATCGCCCCACTCATCAAATGTGAAGCTCGCCAGCCAAGCGTAAGGATCGACCAGCGACGGCGAAGCACACTCTACCGACCGAAGCGAGAAGGTCGGACGGAGGAAGCTTGGGACACCGAGCTCAGATGCCAAGCTTGGCTTTCTCTAAAGGCGACCCTCGGTGACCTGGCAGGCATAAACATCTCCTCGACCGAATGACGTTGGGCCACCTATGTCTCCAATTAATGCCTAAGGTTAAAGACGAGAACTGATGGCCGCCCATCGCGTCCCCATTAATACACAAATATCTCTGACATAGTGACGTTGGACCACCTACGTCTTCAGTTAATGCTCGATTAAGGTGATGTGAGAATATTTTTGACATTCTCGCCGATCCATCGCATCCCCATTAATGATCCCGCTAAGCGCCAGCTGGACCCCAGCTAAGCAGAAGTGACAGCTGATTAGACGACGATCAGCCGACTCTCCCCACTATAAATACCCCCCTCCAGCCATCAAGGAGGGGGTTGGTTAGTAGAAATCCCAAACTCTCATTTATACACAAGGCTGAATATCGTCCACATATTCGTGCCTTCCACTCAAACTCGCCACGCTAGGTCACTCTACACTTAGATCGGCCAGCGTGTCCCGCCTACTGCTAACAAGACGCTTACTGACTTTACCATCAGAGAGGCCATGGGTTGATAGCCAATCCAGCCTTTCTGACTAGCTACTCAGTGTGCAGGAAGCTCGACCATTCCTCCAAGCGGTTGGTGGCCTTCGAGCGACCTTGCATCTGGTGTTTTAGCCTCTACTAAAACCCAATTAACCTATAATCATCATACCCTTGATTACCAATATATAAATCTCATTGTTAAGCGGATTTGACTCGTAAAAATTGGTGCCGTCTATGGGAACGAAGGGTTACATCCATGTCAGGCTCCACACATACTCGTCGCAACTCCCGTCATGTCATGTCACTCGATGTCACCCCACCGCCACCTCCAAGAAGCCTGGGACGACTCGAGGCGCTGATCAATGACACTCTGAGGCCGCTCCTGGTCGAGGAGTCTCGTTCTCGCGGAAGGACTCCCCTACTGGATCTGCCCCTTAAGGGGTCGACGGTTGTTATACAGGCCGTGGAACGCAACGTTCATGCGAACTTTACGGCCTTCACCAAGCTGATGGAAAACTGGGTCGCCTCCAGACCCATAGGGCCCCCTCCACCCGAAGGCCCCCTAGACCCCCGAATGTGAGGCAAGACCTCCTCCCCCAGTTCAAAGAGGAAGTAACTGCTCGATGAAGGCAGCTCAGCGAGGAGGATGTTGTTCGACCACAATAGCTGACCGTTGCCATGAGGGAGAGGCTCCTAGAGGGGAGTCGAGGAGTCCCCCTGAGGCAACCCAGGGAGTACGAAATTCCCCTAGGCCAAATATCGTTGCTGAAAGTCATCATTGCAGGAGCTCACGAAGCCTGAGACATAAAGAACACTGGCATCAGATCAGAAGCCCCCGTCGGTCAGGACGTCGTTCTCCTAAGCATAATGATCGTCAGCGATAAAGCTGCAACCAGAGTATGAACCCCAAGGAGTGAGAGATGGACACCCCTGAGTGCCGAGGTGGCTCATCTGGTGGTTCCAATCAGTGACGAGAAGGCCAGGACGTTCGAAACATTTCCCAGAGGACGCCTACACCTCCCCCTACCCCGAAGAGGCCAACCCACTGACCAAGAGGGCGATCTCAACCCATGTGCCTCATAAGTTCAAACTCCACCAGTTCAAACTGTATGATGGTTCAGGCGATACCCTAGAGTAGGTGCAGTGGTACCAGGGAGTCATGGAGATTCACGAAGTAGATGACACGCTCCTTTGCCGAACTTTCCAGATGACATTGAAGAAGTCGGCTGTGGAGTGGTACAACGGCTTGGCCGACCGATCCGTTGACTCGTTCGGTGACCTTTCCCATAAGTTTTAGCAATTCTTGGTCGGGCAGAGAAGGAGAAAGGCCTCAGACTATCTATTCACGGTAGTCCAGAAGGAGGGAGAGATTATCCAAAAGTTCTTGAAGCGCTTCAATGAAGAAAGGCTCAGCTAACAAGCTGCAGAGCTGAGCTCGTCATGGCTGCCTTCAAGAAGGGACTGGCCAATATGAGTCTAATCAAATCTCTGCTCCACAATCGTCTGATCGACCTCGATGCCCTCTTCTCCCGGGCGGAGAAGTTCATGCTTAGCGAGGAGGCTTTGGGGGCTCGGAAGGAGGTTGTACCAGCTAAAGCATCCTGTGTTGAAGCGCGACCAAAGGACCGATCGAGGTAGGAGGGTAGACCTCGAGGGCATGATCAAGACCACCTCCGAGGGTGCGACCAAGGAGGCGACAGATCGCGTTTCAAGGAGGCCCTCGAGAGCGAGACCGCCCCGGCTCGCCGAGGGGGTTCCCTGGCCCCAGGAACCCCGCTCCGAAGAATAAGCTCGAGAGAGCACTAGAGGCTCAATACTCGAGGCTTAACACCCAGTTGGTGGAAGTGATGCCGACGGCTATGGCAGCCGGGCTTCTCGGAAATGTGCCCCGGAGATGAGGACAAAGCCCGTCATGAGAAATCAACAAACATAAATTCGATATCATCGTGACCATTTGCATGATTCCGACGAGTGCCACACCTGAAAGAGGGACATTGAGCGGCTAATTCAGGAAGGGCACCTCAAAAGATTCATAGGTGAAAGAAGGCCGGGGCGTGAGGCAGAAGCACCAGCAGGAGTTGTTTGGCCAACCCCAGCCCAGAACACCGAGCAAATTACCCATCAAATGACCGAGCCGGTCATGCACATGAATGTAATATGCGACAGACCGGCCTCGGACAGCACATCAGCGTCGGCTCAGAAGACATATGCTCGACAGGTCATGGCAGTGGACATTGGTGCGGGGGCAAAGCGAAGGAGGTTAGCACGTCCCCCTATCTCCTCCTCTGACGAAGATCTGGATGGGGTCGAGTTACCACATGAAGAATCCATCATCGTCGAGGCTTTCATTGGGCCGGCCATCGTGAGTAGGTTCTTGATCGACACCGGGAGCTCGTGCGACATCTTATTCTTGTCTACGATCGAGAAGATGGGGCTGAACGATGTAGAGCTGAAGTCATGCTCGGGCCCAATCATCGACTTCACCGGCCATTCGGTACCTATTGTTGGAGTGATAACCTTGCCCGTAACTCTGGGAAAGAAACCAAAGGTCGTCACTCGGATGACGTAGTTCGTTATCGTCGACGTTGGTTCGGCATACAACGACATCATTGGGCGGCCCTACATGACCGCCTTTGAAGCTCTCCCCTCGCTGCTGCATCATATGGTGAAGTTCTAGACTCCATAGGGAGTTGGGCAGGTGCGAGAATGCCAGAAGCTCTCCCAAAGCTTCTACGTCGGCTCCACCAAGCACAAAACGACCGAGCAAGCCATGTCAATCGAGCTCTTTGACGATCTGGAGGATTTTGTTGATCGATGACAGGCTCCAGTGGAGGACATGGAGGAGGTGCGAGTGGCGGAGGAAGAGGACAAGGTCGTGTCTATATGCACAAAGCTGCCTGCCATGCTGAGGGCGGGGCACGTAAACCTCCTTAGGGCAAATGCAGATATTTTCACATGGTCGCCTGCAGGTATGCCCAGAGTCGACCCAATGGTGATCGCCCACGAGCTACATGTAGATCCATATGCTCGCCCTATCAGGCAGAAGAAGCGGAGCTTCGGAGGAGAAAAGATGCGGAGTGCAAGTGAGGAGGTAGATAAGCTCCGGGAGGCCGGGTTCATCCGAGAAGTCAACTACCCAGACTGGCTCGCCAATGTGGTGATGGTGAAGAAGCCCAGTGGCAAATGGCATGTATGCGTGGACTTCATTGACCTCAACAAGGCGTGTCCGAAGGACAGCTTCCCTCTGCTGAGGATCGACCATTTGGTAGACAATGCCTTCAGGTAGGAACTGCTGACCTTCATTGATGCCTTTTCTGGCTACAATCAGATTCAAATGGCGTCGCACAACGAGGAGAAAACATCGTTCGTCACCGACCGGGGGATATTCTGCTACACAAAAATGTCGTTCGGACTAAAGAACGCCGGGGCGACCTATCAACGGATGGTAAACAAAACTTCCATCCCAAGGTCGGAAGGAATCTCGACGTATACATTAAAAACATGTTGGTTAAATCAAAAAAGGCCGAGGATCACCTCATCGACCTTGAAGAGACCTTCCAAAAGGTGCGACGCTACAACCTATGGCTCAACCTGGCCAAGTGCATATTCGGCATCCAATCTGGGAAGTTCCTCGGCTTTATGATCATTAAGCGAGGATTGAGGCAAACCCCGACAAGATATCTGCGCTCATCAACATAAACGAGCCGAGGACGATCAGAGACTTACAAATGCTGAAGGGCGGATCACCGCACTGGGGAGATTCATGTCAAAGTCCGCCAAGAGGTCCCTCCCGTTCTTTAAGGTCTTGCAGAAGGCCCTCAGTGTGAAGAAAGGAGCGAGGAAGGAGGTCGAGTGGAACGACTCTTACGCCCAAGCCTTTGGCGAGCTGAACGATTATCAGCAAAGCCCACCGCTGCTCACGAAGCCAGATGAAGGAGAGCGGCTCGGCCTTTATCTCGCTGCCACCGAGGAAGTCGTCAGCTCGGTCCTAATCAAAGAAGATGAAGGCATCCAGAGGCCGGTCTACTATTGGTTGTGACGGAAGGACGCACACGGGGCACGCCTTCCACTCCCAAGCGTAGGAGTGTCACTGCAATAAAAATAACCGGTGAGTACCGGGTCGGATCACTAGGACAAGTCGTTCTATATTCACAAGTTTGATCGATAACGAAAAATAAAGTGTGAAACAACCACCTCGCTAACGGTGGACGAGTGTGTGAAAAAACGAGAAATCTACAATCCTATCCTAAGTGGGTAGGGTTAGAGAGCCAAATGTGGAGTAGGATAGCTAGGAGGGAAAGCATGGGTTGTGGGTTCACTAAGATTGGTGCTAATCAAGCTCTAATTACCGCATATAACTCAATTGATTATCCGTCTAAGGACACTCAATCGGAAAATTTAGCTTTCATGAACACGATAATTAGCAATAGGGATGGATGTATCATCATAGCACTAATCAAATATGAGCATGGTATTTTCTCAAATTGTGCCCTCTCGGGTCTTAACCAATCAAATTAACCCTAATGAAACATCCAACATTAACATGATAATTGTGCAAGAGGCAATTAGGGCTAAAATTAGCAACCGAACACAATGAATCATAACCCAAGCACATTAACACTACACAATCATAGCAAACAATAGGAAAATTGCATTCAAAATTAACCCAAGTTTCATACAAAAGTGAGATATCAAAATACAATAGGAAAAAGGGGAGATTTCACCCAAGCTTTCACCCTAAATGAAGCCTTCCCTCTTCCTATTTACCTTCCTCCAAGCTTCTCCAAGCTCCACCAAGCTTCCTCAAGCTCTCATGGCCTCCTCCCCTAGCCCTAGCTCTAATGGGGAAGAAGAAAACCCCAAAAACAGCAAGAAACCCCAAAAAAACGAACCCCCCCAGCAATTTTTGCATCCCAAGCTCTATTAGCAGCATTGCGGGTCTACGGGTCGGGGATTCGCGCCCGACCCGCTGCAAACGCGCGTGCTGGCCGTAAAAAAATAAAGCGGGCCTTGCCCGCTCGAAGTTTCGAGCGGGCCCCGCTTTCTCTTTTTTTTTAAATTTTTTTTTAAAGTTAAACAGCAGCGGCGCGCTGCTGAGAGCGGGTCGCGAACTTGGGCCGGCCGCTGGGCCGGCCCAAAGGCTTTGTTTTTTTTCTTTTTAATAAATTCCAGAATTGCTCTTATAGTCTCTTTTGCTCCAAATAAATCCCCAAAAATACCTAAAAATCCCAGAAAATTCTGGAAAATCTCCAAGACTCCCAGGAGTACCTGAAAAATAGGGAAAGGAGAAATTAGTCCATTGGATGTGAAAATGAATATAATGACTTATATAACACAATATTGACTTCCAAAAATCATATAAAATAACCTATTGCTCAAATAATTCTCAAAATTTGTCAATATGATCACAATAATACCAGGAGAAAATGAAAAATATTAGGAAGCCAATAAAGACGGTAAAATATATATTTTGTGCCAAGAATGAGATTAAGCCCTAAAATCGACATAAAGCGAAAATATACCCAAAAGAGCACTATTAAGTATAATCTTTAGCACAAAATGGGGATAGTTAGGGGGTATAAATATACACTTTTCACTCCGAATCACACCCACCAACTAGCTTTTTGCTAGTCCCTAGCAAAATATGTGATAAATTCGGATTAAATGGGAAAACATGCACCAACTCAAGATATCATCATGGCATACCCCAAATGATATTTCCAAATGATTTCAAAGCCAATATACCCAATGTATGAAAATAAACAACAAATGACATTCACCTCAATCCAATTCAAAGAAAAGTAAGGTAATAAGCCTGTATCACATTCATTAGGATATATCGCAAATGAGAAAGTTTCTAATTTTCATGGAAATGGCCAAAACAAAAGAAATTCCTCTAAGTTGTGGGAGATGAGATTGCATCACTCATGTTGCTTATTCTTTCATTTATTCTTTCATTTTTTTCTTTTTCTTTTCTTTCTCTCTCTTTTTTGTATTCTTTTGGATTTTGTATGTTTTTGTTTTTGTTTTGCATTCACGCGATAACGCTATGAAATGCAAACACGGCCACCTTTGAATACATGCGATAACGCTATATAGGCAAAGGGATGGAATGATCCCCTAAATCTCATCTTTGGCGTCCTCCCCAATGTTTCGTGGGGCACCGGCTACTCGATTTGATTAGAAAGAAACATTCACTTATATCACTCTCTTTCTCATTCTAAACATGAATTATCAACTCATCCACCCACTCCTTAAGAGGAAAACAAAGCATGCACCATATTTCCACATCCAATCCAATTAAAAACTACACCATTCATCCTAACATGAAATCGCTTACACCAAACCTTTCCCAAATTGTTTCAAAGAGAGCATCACGACATATGAAATAGTCTCATACATGGAATATTAGCATTTGAATCCAAAATGGAAAAGAAATGAAACGTGCCAATCAAATATCCATAAGTTGATACCAAAATGATAATCCGAAAAAATTGCATGGCATGAAAGCATGTAGGGACTACAAAAAGCAAGCGGCGTATGGACGAGAAGGCCAAATATGATATGCAATGAAAATCATGGGATGAGGCGAAATATGGAGGGATCTCAAAAAAAAAAAATTTAAGCTAACACCAAAATCCTAACAATCTAAAGATTCTAACACTCTCCCCCCAACTTAAAATAAACATTGTCCTTAATGTTGGGAGAGTATTAGATCTCACAAAAGATCCTAGAAAAGAAAAAAAAAGCATACGAAAGCAAACATGCAAAAGCAAACTAACTAACCTTTTATTTATTTACACTATTGGAAAGAACACACCGTGGCAAATGGCGGATCCAAAATTTCCATCGGCAGTGGCAATTGTTCCAACGCTCCGTTTATTTCCTCTGCCAATGCTCCTCGGCCGAACATGGCAATGGCGCCACGTACACAACCCCAAGCATCTCCTCAAAGTGTGTACCTATATAAGGAAGGAGACGGGTTGTGTAAGAGAGAGATGGGGACACGTTCCCAAAAAATGACATCCACACATAATTATCAATATAAAATACGGAATGAAAAGTATGATGAATGTGTGAGAAAAATTCCTGGATGGTTGAATATGATGTGGTTTGAAGCTCATCCCCGCGGCATTCAATATCAATCGGGGGAGGAAGTGCTATCTCCATAGAAACTACCGAAGGAGAGGGAAGCTCGGGATCCATGATAGCATGTGGTATAGACTCACCCTCGCTTGCCTCTTCTTCGGACTCATCAACAAAAGAACACTCCCCTTGCCCACTTCGCTCCCAAGTGTGCGCGCAATCGGCTCCTCTATCTCCACCATGTCAACACTCAATTCTTCAACAACTAATTGACACGGCCCAGCAGAAATAGGAGATGTCGTCAAAATAATTTCCTCCACCGGCTCAACCAACTCCTCCATGCCAACACTTGGTTCTTCAACTACTACTTGGCATGTGGCACTCAATTCTTCAACTACCGGTGGGGTGAGATCCACGCAAACTTCTTCATTCGGGGCTTGGTAGACCAAAACTTCATTGCTTGGCTCATTTGGAGTCACAATCAATGTGTGATCTTCCTCCTTATAGGACTCCAAATAACGCCAAGCCGCATTCTCATCCATGTCCAAAAAGTGGCCGTTGTCCAACATATCCACAAAATCATGCGTCTCCGAAAGCAGACCCTCTAAGAAAAATCCAAGAAGACGCACCCTGTCAAATCCATGATGTGGACAACCATACACTAACTCTGAAAAGCGCGTCCAAGCCTGAAAAAATGTCTCACCGATGCGCTGAGCAAAGTTCACCATTCTTCCTTGCCATGTTTTGGTCCTGTAAGATGGAAAAAATTTCATACAAAATTTGTGCTTTAGTACATGCCAAGATGGACTAAGATGAGGGATATAAACTTTAAACCAATTTAATGCACTACCATCCAACGAATAGGGAAAGAATTTAAGATAAAACTTTTCATCCCATGTGTTCCTATCAAAATGAAGCTTGCAAGCACTTTCAAACTTCTTAATATGTAGGTAAGGGCTCTCCGCATCCTTACCAAGGAATCTCGGTAGGGATTTGGTCACCCGCATGTCAACCCCAAGAGAATTTGAAGTACTTGCCATGTTTGAAAAACAAAAAAAAACCAAAAAACAAAAACAAACAATCAAAAAGACTCAACAGGGGTAAAATAAATAAGGATGAACAATAAGTGAAAAATGAAGAATCGAAAAGACTCACACTAAGAGATAGAAGTATCACACTAAAGCTTCCACAATCAATCAAAAAATGCTAATAATAGAAACCGTTGTCCCCGGCAACAGCGCCAATTGGTTGTGACGGAAGGACGCGCACGGGGCACGCCTTCCACTCCCAAGCGCAGGAGTGTCACTGCAATAAAAATAACCGATGAGTATCGGGTCGGATCACAGGGACAAGTCGTTCTATATTCACAAGTTTGATCGATAACAAAAAATAAAGTGTGAAACAACCACCTCGCTAACGGTGGATGAGTGTGTGAAAAAACGAGAAATCTACAATCCTATCCTAAGTGGGTAGGGTTAGAGAGCCAAATGTGGAGTAGGATAGCTAGGAGGGAAAGCATGGGTTGTGGGTTCACTAAGATTGGTGCTAATCAAGCTCTAATTACAACATATAACTCAATTGATTATCCGGCTAAGGACACTCAATCGGAAAATTTAGCTTTCATGAACACGATAATTAGCAATATGGATGGATGTATCATTGTAGCACTAATCAATATGAGCATGGTATTTTCTCAAATTGTGTCATCTCGGGTCTTAACCATTCAAATTAACCCTAATGAAACATCCAACATTAACATGATAATTGTGCAAGAGGCAATTAGGGCTAAAATTAGCAACCAAACACAATGAATCACAACCAAAGCACATTAACACTACACAGTCATAGCAAACAATAGGAAAATTGCATTCAAAATTAACCCAAGTTTCATACAAAAGTAAGATATCAAAATACAATAGGAAAAATGAGAGATTTCACCCAAGCTTTCACCCTAAATGAAGCCTTCCCTCTTCCTATTTGCCTTCCTCCAAGCTTCTCCAAGCTCCACCAAGCTTCATCAAGCTCTCATGGCCTCCTCCCCTAGCCCTGGCTCTAATAGGCAAGAAGAAAACCCCAAAAACAGCAAGAAACCCCAAAAAAATGAACCGCCAGCAATTTTCACATCCCAATCTCTATTAGCAGCATTGCGGGTTTGCGGGCCGGGGATTCGCGCCCGACCCGCTGCAAGCGCGCGTGCTGGCCGTAAAAAAATAAAGCGGGCCTTGCCCGCTCGAAGTTTCGAGCGGGCCCCGCTTTCTCGTTTTTTTATAAATTTTTTTTGAAGTTAAACAGCGGCGGCCAGGTGCTGAGAGCGGGCCGCGAACTTGGGCCGGCCGTTGGGCCGGCCCAAAGGCTTTGTTTTTTTCCTTTTTAATAAATTCCAGAATTGCTCTTATATGCTCGCTTGCTCCAAATAAACCCCAAAAAATACCTAAAATCCCAGAAAAATCTCAGAAAATTCTAGAAAATCTCCAAGACTCCCAGGAGTACCTGAAAAATAGGTAAAGGAGAAATTAGTCCATTTGATGTGAAAATGAATATAATGACTTATATAACACAATATTGACTTCCAAAAATCATATAAAATAACATATTGCTCAAATAATTCTCAAAATTTGTCAATATGATCACAATAATACCAGGAGCAAATGAAAAATATTAGGAAGCCAATAAAGACAGTAAAATCTATATTTTGTGCCAAGAATGAGATTAAGCCCTAAAAACGACTTAAAGCGAAAATATACCCAAAAGAGCACAATTAAGTATAATCTTTAGCACAAAATGGGGGTAGTTAGGGGGTATAAATATACACTTTTCACTCTGAATCAACTATGCCAACCGAGTGCTCTGAGAGACGGAAACTCGCTACAGCCCTATAGAGAAGTTCGCATACTGCTTAACCCTGACGGCGAGAAAGCTCCGACCCTACTTCCAGGCACACACCATCTTGATCTACACCAACTCGCTACTCGAGAAGAATCTGAAGAGGCTGGAGAGATCGGGCCAGATGCTGAATTGGAGCGTCGAACTTAGCGAGTTTGACATCGTCTACAAGCCTAGGGCGATGATCAAGGGTCAAGCGCTGGCGGACTTCGTAGAGGAATGCACGGTGGAAGAGCTTGCTGGAGCTTTGCCGGATGCTCAGTCGGGCACGGACCAACAAAAGCCCACCATCAAGGACACCCCCTCGAGATCCACCCAATCCGAAGGCAAGCGATGGATTGTCCACGTAGATGGATCGGCCACGGGCTCGGGGAGCAGAGCCGGCATCGTGATAGAGATCCCCAAAGGGAATTTACTGGAGTATGCACTCCGCTTCAATTTTTCAACGACCAACAAAATGACGGAGTACAAGGCTGCCCTCAATGGGCTGAAGCTCCGTCAAGCGTTTGAGGCGACGAATGTGATGCTGATTAGCGACTCAAGGCTCGTCGTCCAACAAATACAGTGCAGCTTTGAAGCTAGGGAGGACCTGATGAAGCGCTATCTAAAGTGAGCCCAGGCTGAGCTCCTAAAGTTCAGAAGAGCATAGATCCAGCATCTGTCCTGATCGAACAATCACCGGGCCGACGCACTCTCAAAGTTGGCATCTTCTTCTCCGGTCGAGATAGGGAAGGCCATCTATGTCGAGAACCTACCGACCTCAAGTATTGAATAAGGTGCATGAGCCAACGTGGATGAGCCCTATCATAGCCTACTTGGAGATAAGGGCCTTGCCCGAAGACCGGCTAAAAGCACGAAAGATCGAGAGACGGGCCTTGATGTTCGTGATCTTCGACGGCGTGCTTGATCGAAAGTGTTGCACGAGATATGATGTTTTGCCTTATTTAAAATGCCTCAGTCCCACCAAAGCTGAGCAGGTCGTCCGTGAGATACATGAGGTTCTCTGCAGGAATCACTACGGCGGCCGTACTATAGCACACAAGGCAATCTGTCAGGGCTATTATTGGCCAACCATGTTGGACGATGCAACCATGTATGTAAAGCGGTGCGAGGAGTGCCAAAGATTCTATAAGCATACCATTGCTCTGCCGGCAACTTGATTCCAATCATTATCCCGGTCCCATTCACCAAATGGGTCCTCAACATCTTCGGACCGTTCCCACCATCGTCAGGAGGAAGGAAGTTCCTCGTCACCGCCATTGACTACTTCACCAAATGGATCGAGGCGGAGCCACTAGCGTGCATCACCTGGAAGGAGATGAAGAACTTCATTTGGAAGTCCATTATATGCCGCTTTGGGAGACCCCGCTCTATAGTGACGGACAATTGGAAGCAGTTCGACTGTTCGGACTTCAGAAGCTTTTTCTTGGATTGGGGCGTCAACCTTCACTTTGCCTCCATGGCGCATCCACAAAGCAATGGTATGGCAGAAGCAACTGTAAAGGCCCAGGCCCAGCCCGCTGGGCCTCCCCCGATATTTCCTCATTCCCTCTCTCTTTCCCTGCAGAGGCCCCGAGCCCTAGGGCTTTTCGATTGCCACCCATTTCTCTCTTCCTCTCGATTCTGTAGCAAGACGCTCTCATGGGCTTCGACGAAGCCCCATGGCCCCCCCTCTCTCTTCGACGGCCCCTCAAGTTTCTTAGGGCATCGATCGTGTCTCCCCTCCTTTGCACGCATGCAGCGAACGCCACGAGCCCTCGAGGGCTTCGATCGTGGGCCCCTTTCCCTCTCTTCTCTCTCTCCCTCTCCTGCATCATGCAGGACCCCCAATGGGGCTTGCCACCTTGTCCCATCCCTGCAGGATGCCATCGCCTCTTCCACAGTCGCTCGATGTGGACGTGATGCCTATCTGAGGCGGGTTTCCTCTCTATTTAACCCCTCTTCTCCTCCTGCTTCCTACTGCAAGCTCGGTGAGTATTCTCCTTTGTTTTTTCGAAGATGTTTTCGGCTGATTTTGTAACGGTCTGTTTTTCGTTGTACTTTGTTCGTGCACGTGCTTTTGGCTGTGCACGTGTTTATTTTAGAATTCATTTGTTTGTGAACACTTTCGTGTGATATGCCGTTGTGAACGTCTATGAGTGTAGTAAATAGTGGCACTATTTTGGAACGATATTTCTCGAGTCGTTTTCCCACAATTTAATCTTATTCGATGAGACGTGGCGATTTTCACTTTTGACGGGAGACGTTTCTATTTTTAGTTTCGTCGTCCGACGTCAAAATTGAGATCCGTCTTCTTAGTTAGCTTTATTTTGTCACCACGATCACCACGATATTTATTTTATAATTTTTGGAGCTCATTTGACCTACTTTATATTTTTAACAAGGTTTAAAATATTTTTAAAAGCTAGGTTTTAAATTAATTTCGGCCAAATAAAATTTATTTGAGTTTAAAACGTTTTAAATAATTTTTGAGCTGAATTCCAGCTCATTTGGGCCGCACCCAAGCCTTGGATGAGTTGGAGAGGGTGAGATTTGAATTTTAAATTATTTTAAACTTCTAATCCCATTAGGATTAGCCCTAGACCAAGTCAAACCCTCTTCACTATATAAACAATCCCTAGGAAGACCTATTTTCGCAAGAAAATAACCCTAGCTGCTTCCAAAACTCAAATTCACACTTACGACGTTTCGTCGCAACGTTGCGACGGCCGTCACCCGCACCGACCGAGCCAAACACCCCAAATCCCCCGCACCGACCGACAGCTCCGCTCCACACAGCCGCCGCCCCGCATCACCGTGCCCGACCGAGAGAAGCTCTCGGTCTGACCGGTCACCCGCTCCGCACAGCCATCGCCCCGCACCCCGCTTCTCCCCGTGTCTGACCGAGGCGCCCGCCCGCACCGACCGAAGCCCCGCTTCGTTGCAACGTTGCAACGTTGCAACACACCTGCCAAGCGCCCGACCGGCGCTGTCTCCTGCTCCGACCGAAGCAAGCCCCCACACCAAGCATCCGCCCCCACCGTTGCAGCCCGCTGCGCTGCATCCCTCGCACCCCTAGTGCCCGACCGACGGAACTCCCCGCACCAAGCGTGTCTGACCGAGAGCCAAACATCGCAACCCCGCATCCGTCGCACCACTTGCCACCGTGGGCCACCCAAGTTCTCCAGAGGTATTGTGGGTCCCCTATTGGTCCCTAGGACTACTGTGGGCCCCACCTAGGAGCTTTCCCTTCGACGATTTGCCGCGTACGACGTTGCGATACGTCGTAGCCCGTCATCGCACGTGCTAGCTTTGGAATCTGGATTCGTCGCTCCAGTTGCTACTCTGAACTTTCCAGCAAAGAATCCATATTGGAATCAAGACTTGGAGCGCAATCTTTTATTCCAACCCCTGGCGTCGCTACCCGACGCCAGTGTAGCTTTCACGTTGTGTTGAGGTAACGGTTTGCACCCATAGGACCCCCAACCCAATTGCCTACTAATCAAGACTAAAATTGATGTTTTAAAGTATTTTAAATTTTTTAGAATTCACTAATCAAGATTAATAATATGGACTTTAGGCCGGTGGACTTGTGCACGTAGGATAATTGTGACTTTGGACTCGTTGGACGGTGTGCTCAGACGTTGTACTCGCAGGCAAGTGAAACTTGCCAACTCTTGTGTATGACCATGTTTTTAGGCCACTTCCTTGTTTCCAGCATAAAAGAGACTAGACAGTGAAATGATAGCTGTCTAGACGCAACTTTAGGGTCTAGCTTGACAACGAAGCTAGATCCGTCACCCTGCCATGTCATGCATGCATTGATATCTGTCACGTTTAAATTCCTTAACTGTACGCACTTTTAACTGCCATGCATTGCATTCTACATGTCATCCAAGTTGATTGTTGCATTCGTAGCACGCGCTACAATACTTGTACTTGTACTTCCTTGTCCGGCTAGGTGCACCCCTAGGCCAACAAGATAAAACACTTCCTGGCCCGTGTTCCAGAAGCGAGCATTCCCGTTCGGGGGTAAGGCACTGCTCGATACACGTGGAGGGGTAGGGATAAGCGATCACTTGAGCTTAGGAGTTGGCCCGATCAGCCACTCTAGCCAAAAGGCGAAATCTCTGTGCACGAGGTGCTTACTTTACTTGTACTTGTCCTTGTGAATGTTCTAGTAAAAACTTTTCATCCATGCCATGTTTAAATGCCATGCTCGCACTTTACTTTACTTGTTGCACTCATACTTAAACTGCAATGTCATTGCATTCATGCTAGTACTGCTAGGTTGCTTACCTTCACTTTCAGTTTCCTTGCACAAGTCTCTTGTAGACTTGCTGACATGTGCCCCTTGCTCTTTTGGGTGTCACATGTTAGACCCTGAGCCAGAGACCGTTGCTGAGTACGTGGTGTTTTGCTAACGCTGAGCCTGAGTCCATGTCTGCCCAGGAGGAGTTTTGTGGACACCGGTGACCATTCTTTGAGTCTTTGTTGAGCTTCCTTTTGTTTTAGGCCATCTGTTAGTTGTCGGTGCGTGGAACCTATACTTTGTACTTTGTACTTTTGTTGGCCATGTCTGGGCCTTTAGACTCTTTCCTTTTCAGCCTGGTGGCTTTTTCTGTGATGTTGAAACTTATTTTATAGATATTCTGAGATATCTCTTTTGTCTCATTTCATTATTATTATCTTTGTTTCGTTCGTGTTGCAAGGACCTGCAGTTTTAAAGTTGATTGACGCTTATCGCACTTGCAGCTTTGCAGATTCAAGTCTGAGCGGACCTTCTCACGCTTCGCCTCCTTATTTTTGGGAAGCGGGGAGTGACAGGTTTTGTTGGTGGCCCATGCATGTTCAGTCTTGCAATTGCGAATTAACGGAACAACGATAATAACGGAATGTCCATTAAATAAATTGCAACATCCGAGTCATAAGCCCTGATTCTAGTCGTTTTCCTATGTCACTAGGTGATAAGAAGACTTAGTTAGACGTCTGTGCTTGCTAGTTACAGGCCTCTGATTGTTAGTTAGACTCCCTGCTAGCAATTGATTTAATCGTCGTAGGAGTTACCTTAGTGGTTCTGTCTAACTCTGACCATAGTAGACTTCAAGAATTCCTTTAGCCGTTCGCTTGGGTTCATCGATTTCGGACCAAGCTGAACGCATTTCATTACCGTCTAGCCCCTTAGAGAGTCTTAGCGCTTAGTTTCTTAATCTTTGGTTGGTCGACTGTAGGAGTTCCCCGTAGATTTTCTTGGTTCATATCCTAGACGTATGTATGTATGACCATCCGCCCAATTTCCTTGCCTCGATTCACGAGATCGCCTCATGACGATCGTCGTCAATTTTCGAACCTCTCCATTACAAACCTTGAATCTTCTGAAAGTATTTTTCGATTTCCTCTTTCCCTAAGTTTAAATTCGCTCAATTTTTAATATCTTATATATTTCATACTTCTTCGTTGACTTGAATTCTTAAAAATTTCGTCGAAATTTTGAATACTAGCTTATGGTATTTTCCCAGCCTACACTTTTGTACCTATGGAAATACACTTTCCTTTCATATATTAATTTTATTCTGAACCGTACTTTTATTTTGTCCAATTCGACTTATAATTTTCTTTTCTTATTTATGCCATTCAAATGACACATCGCGCTTACTTTTAATATACTTTTCAAGTCTCATGGAAATTCAGCTTTCAACAAGTCGATTTTATGCTCGACGTTTTCTCTACTTCAGATTTTTGTAAAATTACTATTTCATAACCACTTCCTGATTTAGACCCTCCATGATTTGATTTTAAAGCTTTGCTATAAATTTTGATAATTCTACTACCAAGTTATTATTATTATCTTTCCGCTCACCATACATGCTTTTAGAAAAAAAAATTTCTAGACTAAATGGAATTTCAATTATTTTTATACCCGTACCAGGCTCGTTGTGCTCGTATGCTAAGAGCTTTGGGTAAACCAGTTTTATTTTTGGCACATCCTGGTTCCTCTAAAAGTAGTTCCAATATTGATCATTTTAAATTTCCTTTCCCTGGCTTAAAGACTTTGAAAGCGTTTAACACGAGCTTAAATTCTTCAGTTACTTTAATTTCATTCTTTGAATTTCCAAAATTTTGCCAAAATTATATTAAATCAATGTCGTATAATATTTTCTAAAAACTACGTCCTTAATGTTCGTGTGAATGATTTACTTCCTTTTCTTAATGATTTTCGATAAGCCAATAAAACTTTTTCTCTTATTATGAATATTCGACTCAAACTTATTTTGAACAACTCATTTTATCGATCCCCAAATGTTTCTATACATACAAGGATTCCAACTTTTTAAGTACAACAGTTTTCAAATTTCGCGTATTTTAGCTTATGTTATTTATACTATTTCATTTCTCAATCCTATATAAGTATCATTACATCTCCTTTCCCTATACCTAAACATTCACAATTGAGTCACTGTTTCACCTAGCCAAGCTTTCACCTTGTATTCGTCCTATCTGAACTCGTGCTTATCGATCCTTCCCTCGTCACGCTCACGACCTCGACTTCCTCTATTACTAGGATGTAGTGCCCGTCAATGTCTGTGTCAACTCTAAGTTGTTAGAGGCCCTTGGACATTGTGATGTCGTTGTGGTGCATGTACCTAAGTTGTGTATGTAGGCTTGAATGAGTGTACTCCCCCATAGTATATTAATGTTTGCCTATTGTGTGATATATATATATATATATATATATATATATATATATATATATATATATATATATATATATATATATATACACTCGGAGTTATTCGTGATATTATGAAGTTGTTTGTGTGTTAGTATTTATAGATTTTTGTGTGGTTAGCTATACCCTACTAGGGATGCCTGTGTTTATAAGAATTAGTGTTGAAATACCCAATGTGGTGTATGTAGTTGGAGATACCTATAATGGTTGGTAAAGCTATGTTTATGCTAGGCGTGATAATAATAGGTGTATGTATAGTTAAGTGAGTAGGCCTACTATATGACTTGTATGTTAGTACGTGTGAGTATGTGCTCGTACGTAGATATGAATTGTGCTTAAATGTAAGTAGTTATGTTTTGTTGCATGAGTATATATGCGATATACATATGGTAGTAGGATTATAATTTTGATTGGTATTGCTTGCTTTTACGAGATGTTGTATGAGTGCATACCGTGAGGTATACACGACCATTGCACATCTTAACTATGTATGTATAGGTGTTGGTATACTAATTATAGGTAGTAGGCTATGGTGTGAATATAAATGTTACATGTGTGTGACTATACGATGAATGCATATGTATTAGGGAGTATATTATAATTATACGTGTGCTGATGTCTGTATTATTATTATGGTATATAGAGTGATTGAACTATGTGGGCGTTACCTGACTAAATATTAAGTGTGATTGACTTATGGAATGTATATGGTTGTATTGGTAGACATATATATATTGGAGTGGTACTGGTATAGGTATAAATGACGTGTTACGTATATAGAATATTCTGATATGTGTATTGAGTCTCACTCAAGCTTGAGTGGGTATACTCTAAGTATATTGTGATGTATGTCTGTAGTTTGAATACATCGATGTTTGATGTACGTATAGTGATAGTATTGTTTGTGCCTGGTTGTGCTACACACATGCTTGTGGGTCGCTATACCAGTATATAGTTATAGGTGTTGGTCTTGAGGTATAGCTATTTACTAAGGACTTGCCTGTGTGAACGTATGTGTGCTAGCTAAACTAGGTGTGTAGATGTACTGGATATATGATGGTATGATTGGTGTATGTAAATGAAATGTTAGCGTGTATGGGTGTGCACCATACACGGGTAAGTATGTGCTTAGTTATAAGTATTGATGACTATGGTATATGTGGCGTGTCGTAAATACAGTTATAGGACCGTATGTGATGTGAATATATGGTGAACTATTTGCATGCATTTGAATGACTATATATATTGTGAAGTTATTGTAGTGGTGAATGTATATTAGATGTAGTAAACCTGATATAATAATGGTATGACGTGACTACATGTGTTGAAATGTTTATATTAGGGAGTAGAATGCCCATGTTTGTTTGTGCATAGGTAGTTACCTATATGTAGAGCAATGATTGTATTTGCTAGTGTAAGACTATACTTATATGAGTATCTGAACTATTGTTTTGTGCTAGGTATATAAGGGATGTATCCACGTGATTGAAATATGTGCGTGAATATATATATATATATATATATATATATATATATATATATATATATATATATATATATATATATATATATATAGGATAGCAGAGTTATTGGTTGACTACCTAGTGCATATATAAGCACTTGTAATAGCTATACATGGGTTAAATTATAATGTGACATGATTGGGTTAGTTACTAGAGCGACTAGATATGTTAGAAAGTCCGAGGACGGACTTTATTCTAAGGTGGGGAGGTTGTAACGGTCTGTTTTTCGTTGTACTTTGTTCGTGCACGTGCTTTTGGCCGTGCACGTGTTTATTTTAGAATTCATTTGTTTGTGAACACTTTCGTACGATATGCCGTTGTGAACGTCTCTGAGAGTAGTAAATAGTGGCACTATTTTGGAACGACATTTCTCGAGTCGTTTTCCCACAATTTAATCTTATTCGATGAGGCGTGGCGATTTTCACTTTTGACGGGAGACGTTTCTATTTTTAGTTTCGTCGTCCGACGTCGAAATTGAGATCTGTCTTCTTAGTTAGCTTTCTTTCGTCACCACGATCACCACGATATTTATTTTATAATTTTTGGAGCTCATTTGACCTACTTTATATTTTTAACAAGGTTTAAAATATTTTTAAAAGCTAGGTTTTAAATTAATTTCGGCCAAATAAAATTTATTTGAGTTTAAAACGTTTTGAATAATTTTTGAGCCGAATTCCAGCTCATTTGGGCCGCACCCAAGTCTTGGGTGACTTGGAGAGGGTGAGATTTGAATTTTAAATTATTTTAAACTTCTAATCCCATTAGGATTAGCCCTAGACCAAGTCAACCCCTCTTCACTATATAAACAATCCCTAGGAAGACCTATTTTTGCAAGAAAATAACCCTAACCGCTTCCAAAACTCAAATTCACACTTGCGACGTTTCGTCGCAACGTTGCGACGGCCGTCACCCGCACCGACCGAGCCAAACACCCCAAATCCCCCGCACTGACCGACAGCTCCGCTCCGCACAGCCGTCGCCCCGCATCACCGTGCCCGACCGAGAGAAGCTCTCGGTCTGACCGGTCGCCCGCTCCGCACAGCCATCGCCCCGCACCCCGCTTCTCCCCGTGTCTGACCGAGGCGCCCGCCCGCACCGACCGAAGCCCCGCTTCGTTGCAACGTTGCAACGCACCCGCCAAGCGCCCGACCGGCGCTGTCTCCTGCTCCGACCGAAGCAAGCCCCTGCACCAAGCATCCGCCCGTACCGTTGCAGCCCGCTGCGCTGCATCCCTCGCACCCCTAGTGCCTGACCGACGGAACTCCCCGCACCAAGCATGTCTGACCGAGAGCCAAACGTCGCAACCCCACACACGTCACACCACTTGCCACCGTGGGCCACCCAAGTTCTCCAGAGGTATTGTGGGTCCCCTATTGGTCCCTAGGACTACTGTGGGCCCCACCTACTAGCTTTCTCTTCGACGATTTGCCGCGTACGACGTTGCGATACGTCGTAGCCCGTCATCGCACGTGCTAGCTTTGGAATCTGGATTCGTCGCTCCGGTTGCTACTCTGAACTTTCCAGCGAAGAATCCATATTGGAATCAAGACTTGGAGCGCAATCTTTTATTCCAACCCCTGGCGTCGCTACCCGACGCCAGTGTAGCTTTCGCGTCATGTTGAGGTAACGCTTTGCACCCATAGAACCCCTAACCCAATTGCATGCTAATCAAGACTAAAATTGATGTTTTAAAGTATTTTAAATTTTTTAGAATTTACTAATCAAGATTAATAATATGGACTTTAGGCCGGTGGACTTGTGCACGTAGGATACTTGTGACTTTGGACTCGTTGGACGGTGTGCTCAGACGTTGTACTTGCAGGCAAGTGAAACTTGCCAACTCTTGTGTATGGCCATGTTTTTAGGCCACTTTCTTTTTTCCAGCGTAAAAGAGACTAGACAGTGAAATGATAGCTGTCTAGACGCAACTTTAGGGTCTAGCTTGACAACGAAGCTAGATCCGTCACCAACTTTAGGGTCTAGCTTGACAACGAAGCTAGATCCGTCACCCTGCCATGTCATGCATGCATTGATATCTGTCACGTTTAAATTCCTTAACTGTACGCACTTTTAACTGCCATGCATTGCATTCTACATGTCATCCAAGTTGATTGTTGCATTCGTAGTACACGCTACAATACTTGTACTTGTACTTCCTTGTCCGGCTAGGTGCACCCCTAGGCCAACAAGATAAAACACTTTCTGGCTCGTGTTCCAGAAGCGAGCATTCCCGTTCGGGGGTAAGGCCCTGGCTCGATACACATGGAGGGGTAGGGATAAGCGATCACTTGAGCTTAGGAGTTGGCCCGATCAGCCACTCTAGCCAAAAGGAGAAATCTCTGTGCACGAGGTGCTTACTTTACTTGTACTTGTCCTTGTGAATGTTCTAGTGAAAACTTGTCATCCATGCCATGTTTATATGCCATGCTCGTACTTTACTTTACTTGTTGCACTCATACTTTAACTGCCATGTCATTGCATTCATGCTAGTACTGCTAGGTTGCTTACCTTCACTTTCAGTTTCCTTGCACAAGTCTCTTGTAGACTTGCTGACATGTGCCCCTTGTTCTTTTGGGTGTCACATGTTAGACCCTGAGCCAGAGACCGTTGGTGAGTACGGGTGTTTTGCTGACGCTGAGCCTGAGTCCATATCTGCCCAGGAGGAGTTTTGTGGACACCGGTGACCATTCTTTGAGTCTTTGCTGAGCTTCCTTTTGTTTTAGGCCATCTGTTAGTTGTCGGTGCGTGTCACCTATACTTTGTACTTTGTACTTTTATTGACCATGTTTGGGCCTTTAGACTCTTTTCTTTTCAGCCTGGTGGCTTTTTCTGTGATGTTGAAACTTATTTTATGGATATTCTGAGATATCTCTTTTGTCTCATTTCATTATTATTATCTTTGTTTCGTTCGCGTTGCAAGGACCTGCAGTTTTAAAATTGATTGACGCTTATCGGACTTGCAGCTTTGCAGCTTCAAGTCTGAGCGGACCTTCTCACGATTCGCTTCCTTATTTTTGGGAAGCGGGGCGTGACAGATTTCCTCGACTTCTTCGATGCTGGTTTGAGTTCTTAATTTTCTGATTATTCGGCTTCGATTCATGTAGACTTTATCCCCTTTCTTCTGCTTCGATTTCGATTCTTTTGGGAGAGGATGATTTTGGGGGATAGTTAGGGTTTTATTGTCCATATTGTTATTTTGTGGGGTCGGACGCCCTCGCCTACTTGCGTGGGGTCCCAGGGTTGCCGTTGGGGCTGTTTAGGGGCTCGGTGGCTCCTCCCTCGCTGTTTTGGTTCCGTTGGGGCTTGGTTTCTGATCGGGGCTCCTTTACTTGCTGTTTGGGCTTCCCCTTGCTTGCGGCTTGGTTCTTGCTTGCTGACTTGGCTTCGTGGGTTACTGTTGTGCTCGGCTGGTTTCTTCCACTTTATGGTTTGGTTCAGTTGGGTCCCTTGCTCGCTGTTTGGGTTTCTTTGTGGTATTACTTGGGTTGTGAGCCCCATTCCCCAACGGATCTGGTTGTTAGCCCCTAGTTCCTTACTAAGAACCCCGTCGACCTTGCCGTTTACGGGTACCCCCCACTGTGTGATGAGAAGACCCCCAATCTGATCCCCTGGCCTAGACTCTCTAGCGCCATTCGAGTTGACTTTTGGTCTTTCTTTACTTAAGCGATTGTGATGTTTTCTTGTTTCTTGTTTTATCAAGAATCAGTTAGTGTTGCTTCTTTTATGTGCGATCTCTGTTTGGAATGTCTTGCCATGAGGAACGTCCATGCTACGTGTCACTTGCTAGTTTCTTGATCTTGTTGTTTCATAAGTTTATTAGTACCCTGTTAGTTTAATATTATTAAATTGCATAGCCTTGGGATGTTCTTATGATGGCACGTTACTATGTTGGTACTGGATGACTAGTGGACTATCCCGAGGCTGGCTCTTGACTTGACAGGTTACTATTACCGGTACGGTAATAGATTCCCCCTGGCTACATAGTTTAATCAATATTGAACCCCATGACACTAATAACTAATAAAATGATTACTTTCTGCTTGACTCACCAGGTTTGGGGAAACTTATGATTGGGGAGTATGTGGGCGACTGGGACCTGATCTATAGCAACCAATCATTTTGGTTGTTATTTTCCCGAGTTAGGGGGGACTCCATCATGCAGATGGGTCCTGAGTCCTGGGGGCAGACAGGGACGGCCATCTTGATGGGTCCTGGAGCCTCACCACTGGCCACATCGTCACGGTTCTTACAGGTTTTGCAGCTTACAGTACAATACTTTACACTTTTGGACTCTGCCCGGGGTCGCACCCTCAGGTCAAGGTAGCTCCCAGATGCTTATTGTACTCCCCCTCATAAGTCACGGCCTAGGATTGGTTCACTTTGGTTAGTACCCTCTTTAAAGTAGATTGTGCTCATTTTCGACATGTATCTCTTCTGTACCCTTTCTGCTACTGTCACATCATCCTTTGTACTTCCTTACCCTTAAGTGCCATGGGTGTCATGGATTACCAGGTCAGGTTACTTCTTGTCCAGTACTATCATATCTGTGGCTGTTCTGTTTCCTCCTTGTGCACCCTTACTTTCCGTGTCTCTTGTTTAGATATCGTCTACTCTATTGAGCGCGGTGCGCCTTTTGTTGCCCCCCAGGTATGAAGCACAGGATCATCCAGAGGCGTCTAAGCACGAGGACTTGGAGCTTTAGTACATGGCTTGAGAGGAGTCATAGCTTCCAGAGCATGACAGTTTGAGCCTTGACCTAGCGGCAGGTACGTGTTCCCTTTACTTTCAGCAGTAGTGTAGTTTTACTGCCTTTACTTACTTGTTACGGTCTTTCCTTATTTAGAACTGTTAGCTTGTCAGATCTAGAGTGTCTCTTTACTTTCTGCACTGCTCCACATTGACTTCACTGGCACATGCGAGACCTACACACTCATGTTTCAATCGTAGCGGTACATGCCGGGAGGCGGGGTGTTACAGCAGCGAACAAATACATCCTCGGGCCCCTGAAGAAGAATGTCGACAGTGCCCACGGATATTGGCCCGATGATCTGCCTGACATTCTTTGGTCCTACCGCACGACCCACAAAGCTTCGACCAGTGAGAGCCCCTTCATGCTTGCCTATGGAGCAGAGTCCGTCGTTCCAGTGGAGGTCGGCAAGGAATCCCTCTAGCTCAGGTACTTCAACAAAGAAGCCAATCTAGAAGGCCTCGACATCAACATCGAGCTCATCAACGAGGTAAGGGCCGGGGCCCTGACAAGCCTCATCAACCACAGCCAGAGGATGGCCTGACACTACAACTTCCGCGTAAAGAAGTGAAGCTTTAGGGTCGGCGACCTCATCCTCAAATATGCGACCTTCAAACCAGAGATCACCGTCGAGAAAAGCTTGCAGCAAAGTGGGAAGGCCCCTATAAAATAACCGATATTGTAGAGCCGGTGACTTACATATTGGCAACAATAGAGGGCGAGGAGTTAGCTCACCCATGGAATGCCGAGCCATTGCTCAAATATTATCAATAAAATGTGTCCTAAATTATTGTCTTAATTTGAATTTCAGCTCCTCCCCAGAATCGCAACACTTCCACGTAGGCTGGCCAGATCGTTGGGAGCAAGCTACCTTCCCTATCAGAGATCTGGGGCAGGCTACGAGCTACACCCCAGATAGGTCGCCCAAGGGCTTGGGACAGGCTACGTGCATTACCCCTTCCCTATCAGAGATCTATGTCAGGCTACGGGCTGTGCCCCCGATAGGTCGCACAAGGGCTTGGGACAGGCTACGGGCCTTGCCCCTTCCCTATCTAAGATCTGGGGCAGGCTACGGGCTGCTCCCCCGATAGATTGCCCAAGGGCTTGGGACAGGCTACGGGCCTTGCCCCGTCCCTATCAGAGATCCGGGGCAGGCTACGGGCAGCGCCCCCGATAGGTCGCCCAAGGGCTTGGGACATGCTATGGGCCTAGCCCCTTCCCTATCAGAGATCCATGGCAGGCTACGGGCTGTGCCCCCGATAGGTCGCCCAAGCGCTGGGGACAAGCTACGGGCCTTGCCCATTCCCTATCAGAGATCCGTGGCAGGCTACGGGCTACGCCCCCGATAGGTCACCCAAGGGCTTGGGACAGGCTACGGGCCTTGCCCCTTCCCTATCAGAGATCTGTGGTAGGCTACGAGCTGCGCCCTTGATAGGTTGTCCAAGGGCTTGGGACAAGCTAAGGGTCTTGCCCCTTCCCGATCAGAGATCTGGGGCAGGCTACGGGTTGCGCCCCCGATAGGTCACCCAAGGGCTTGAGATAGGCTACGTGCCTTGTCCCTTCCCTATCAGAGATCCGGGGAAGGCTACGAGTTGTGCCCCCAATAGGTCGCCCTAGGGCTTGGGATAGGCTACGGGCCTTGCCCATCCCTATCAGAGATCCATGGTAGGCCACGGGCTGCACCCCCGATAGGTCGCCCAAGGGCTTGGGACAGGCTACGGGCCTCGCCCCTTCCCTATCAGAGATCCGGGTCAGACTACGGGTTGCACCCCCAATAGGTCACCCAAGGGCTTGGGACAGGCTACGGGCCTCGCCCCTTCCCTATCTGAGATCCGAGGCAGGCTTCTGAGCTACACCCCCGATAGGCTGCCCAGTGCTCTCTGAACTATGCCCCCTCCCTATCGAGGCTTCGCTTCCGCACGTTGCCCCCGCGGTCAGACCATTACTCCGCTTAGGGACGACCAAAGCACTCTACAAAGGGGCGTCGCCAACCTAATTACACGAGTAAGCTCTCTACAAAAATTTTCTAAAGTGTCTACTCAACATTCCGCCTTTCCTCGAGCCACAGCTCACTCACGCCGAATGTTGGGGGCATACTATATGGAGGGATAAGGCGTACGACAACAAATGGCAAAATTTTACATGAAACGGCAATTTTTTCATTTCAATTGTCACTCTGCTTACACAATCATTCTTACAAAAGTCCTCCAGACTTAAAGCAAAACAAAAAATTACAGGAGAAGTTCAGCCCCAACACCGGCCCGACAACGATAGCTCGCTCTCCCCGACTACTGACCGGCCTGGAATTAAACTCCTGAAACGATGTCGTTTTACTGCAAGCGCATGGTATAACGGCGAGCGGGTATCGAACACGGGGAGGCTGTGCTATACTACATATCAATTCCTAGGTTGAGTTAGACTTGCGGGTTTTATTGGTAGAGATGGATTATGGAGTGTCGTGATGGTGATGGACGCGAAGGTTGTGTCACTCAATCTCGCAGGCAAATAACTCCACAAAGAAAGAAATAAATAAAACAAAGAGAAAACGAATGAGAGAAATATCACTAGGGTTTCGGTATCCTCACTAATGCTTCGAGCACGGAATGAAGCTCATACGTGTCTAGGGATTGAATCATCCGACGAGTCGATAATATGTTGTGTGGGCTCTTTACTTCGGTGCCACTATCGTGGATCACCTATAAAGAGATATATGGGTGCAACGATCGACTAAGGTTGGTGCCACTATCGTAGATCACTGCACCTAGATTGACGACGTTACAACCATGTTCGGACGTGAAGGGACTTCTCAAGACGAGTGCCTCTATCGTGGATCACCGCGCCTATCGAATTCATGTCATCTCCGATGATAGCAAATCATAACATAACTCTACGGCTCCCTCAATTCCTAGCTACGTGGTAGCCACACCAATATCTTGGATCACATCGATGCCACTATTGTGGATCATCTTTTACACTACGGAATATCCTTGATTGTTGGGTTTATCCTTGGGTGAGTTCATTGACCACCAAGAGTTATCAATTCGAGGGTTATATGGTGGTCAATTCTAGATCCGATTGTGATCGAATTCCATCCCTAGGCTAAGTTCCAGCATTCAAAGAATCTCCAAATCGAGATGGGTTTGGTGCCAATATCTTGGATCACCATTCCCATCAAATATAATGCCCTAGCAATAGGATTCTAGCCCTAGCAATAAAATCGCTCAATCATAGCAAACATTATGAAAACGATAGAGACCATTGCTAGAATCAAAGAAAACATCAAAATAGAATTAAGGAACAAAAGTACTTAGCTTGATACAAGGGAGTGGGCCTAAGGCATGGCCTAGCCTCCAAAAAGTCTCCAATAGCTCCAGAGAAAATAAGATCGATCCCTCTCTAATGACGACTACATTCTCTATATATAGTTCCCTCAAACCCTAGCAAATAACCCAAGAAAAACCCATCAAAAACCCTCTGAAATTCGGTCCAAATCTGTCTCTGGCTGCAACGTATTGACGGACCCCAGCTGACTCAGACCTAGTAGAAACACTACTTGGTCGAGTGTAGATTTCATCACTGCCGCGTCGACTTGCAGAAATTTCCCAGATTTCATCTAACCTCCGTTTCACGTGTTCTTAGTGGCGTTGGAACCTTCATGAAGTCTACTATCGATAAAAAATATGAGAAAAATAATTTGTCAACTGGAATGATAGCAGATCTCAAAATAGTGAGAGGCTATCTAAATTCTGTGCTGTTTCACCTCACTCGATCGAGCCCGGTTGCACTCAGTCGAGTGGCCTTCGTGCTCGGTCGAGCTACTGTGGGCTGTTATTTAGGCTCAAAGTATTGCTCTGTAATGGATTCCACTCGGTTGAGTAGCTAAAGTACTCGTTCGAGCTACTGTATGTTGAAGGAGCTCTCAAAAACGCTGTTCTATTGTGCATTCTGCTCGACCGAACAGCTGCAGTGCTCGGTCGAGTCGCCTTTGCGCTCTCTGAATTCGGCTAGGAGTGGGAAAAAGTTGTAGCTACCGAGTTGATCTGACCGAATAGCTGCTCTACTCAGTCGAGTAGAACATGTTCTTGTGGATGGTAGCTCGGTCGAGGCACTCGACCGAGTAGACTGGAATTTCACTATGTGTCTACTCTCGAGCTCTTCCTCTCTTTCTCTTATCTTCTCCTCCTCCAATCTTCTTCTCCACCTCGTCGAACACCTAGCGGACCTTGCCATTGGTGCTCTGACAGGCTCGGATGTGTCCATGTCTCATATTTACTCCAAATTGCTCCAAAGTTCCTGAAAATCCACAATTCTCTACGAAGATCAAATATATCGTGAAAAGTGAAATAATATATAGACAAGTGAACTTTGGACGATGAAAATGCTATGAAAACATGCGATAAAAACTTGGAAAATATGGACACATCAACTACGCATCCGCATGCCCATGCTCGTCGCCAGCCAGAGTGGAAGCCCCCCTCATCGTCGGAGACTGTCGACAATCGAAAAAAGTCGATCTCCAAGTTGGGGTAGTGCTTCCCCGTCCCCTTCTTGAATCTCTCAAAGCCCGTCTCCAGGCTCTCCTCAAAGCCCTCGGCCTTGGTCTCTGGCAAAGCGGGGACAAACTCTTGGAGCTGGTACCGGCTGACATCCTCTAACTTGATCGACTCGTGGTCGATCTTCTCCATCTCATCCACCCGCCTCTCAAGCTCAGTGATCCTCTTTCGGTAGGCCTCCCTTTCCTTGGAAGGGTATTCTCAGTGGCGACCCTCTGGCCTTCTTCTCTCTTGGCCTTCTGCTCGGCCTCCTCTCTAGCTTTGTCCGGCTCGGAGATCGTCTCTTTCTGGACCTCATAATGACTCTGGAGGGTCGCCAGCTTGTCCTCCAGGACCTTTTTCTTCTCCTTGGCCTCCTTCTTCACGGCCTCCAGCTCGGTCACCTTCCTTGCAAGGGCACGCTCGGCCTTGCTCGCCACCATGGAGTGACGTTGGAGGGACACCAACACCGCGACCATCTATACAAAAGGAGTAAGGGAACTGAGAGTGCATCTTCTGAGAAAAGCGATATCTTAAGTTAGAAAAGTGACAAACCTGCATGTTAAGCCAAACGACTGTATCGCAGAGCCTCTCCACATCAACATTTGCCAACGACTATCGGTCCTGGGACAGCTCGATGTTCTTGGCCAGGCAGGCTGCAAACACCGATTCGCTGGCACCCACCGAGAAGAGCAGAACATCGATCTCCCCCGCTGGAAGAGCGAGGAGCTCGGCCTTTTTTGACCTGAAAATAGCAAGTGCCACCTCGCAGCTCAGGTGGGCCGACTTTCCTAGCCCCGACGGTGGGCATCTATAGAGCCAGCGATTAACTGTCGCCGCCTGGCAAGTCTTGGCCGACCCGACCGAAGAACCCGTAGCCACGACCAAGGGCGCGATAGAGCTGGTAGGGGTCGTGCCGGTCACAACAACCGACAGGCCCTGTGACGTCGTAGCCGTTGCGACGACCAGCCTCTCCTGGGGCGGGTCGAGGTCGACGGGAGGGCCCGATGCCGCCATGCTCATCAGGGAAAGAAGAATGGAAGGCGCGACCTCCACTCTTGTCTTCTTACTCCGATCCTCCTTCTCGGCTTGAGCGATGCTCGCCCCCTCCTTGCCTCGCTTCTGGCTGACCTTGGCCAAGCCCTTGGCAGCCTGCTCCTTGGCCATCCTCTTTCTCTCCTTCCTCGAGAGACTCATGGCCGCACCTACAAAAAACCTACAGATCAGGGTGAGCAAATCAGGGGTGGATCACGAAGCTCGGATTACCTTCAAGCCAGATGTGATTGACATCTGCTCGTCTGTAACCAGGCCCTGAAAGTCCCTGCTTTCCTTGGGGATGTCCCCCAAGATCCTGGCGTTCTCTTAGTCGGCCGCCCCGAGGACTACTTCATTGTTCACTGATGGATTCAGCTTCCCCCAGTTCGACCTCAAAGCTAGGTCCTTAGGCATTGACACACCCGAAACCTACACCTAGATTCCACCAGGCGGTGTCACGGTCGCCAGGCGTAGTATGGCCCATATGTGTCAATTCCGGGCTCTATCCGCAAGCGGTGGTGTCAAATTATAGTATAAAGGATGTCGGATCCCACAGGGACGATGACAGTGTATTTAGGTTCTCAGCTTACTTTTATATCTCGAAGTGAGATAGCTGTCGGGTTGATAGGATTGGTTGTGGTATTGTTGTTGATTCAATAATAAAAGGAACTAGGGTATTAGGGATCACCAATAAGACCGTCGGGGACCGATGTTGGAATAGGATCCTTACGTTGCATTAGGTTTAGGGGATTAATCTCTCAATTCGTACCACTCTCGTGGTTTATATTTTCGAGGTATTTCGGTGGCTCTCATTGACGCAATGGCGGTAGCCATCAACGTAGCGATATAGTTCGTCGGTGGATCCCCTAAAGGCACGAGCCAGACATGGTCACGAGCCTTGGTTGGATCCATCGATTTCCCTATTCGAATCCTAAAGATACCCCGTAAGTACATCAATTCCACAGACCATGAGCATGATCTCAGTACGGGTTATCTTAGTGATTCGGTAAGATCGACCGAAATACTCCCCTTTATTCTCAATTCAACCTAGAGATCCAGATCTACATATCCCCCTAAAGTCTTAGGGCTAACCCATCAACCCTAGAGGAGACTACTCACTCATAGCAATTTTACCGAGTAAAAATACAATTTTTATCGGAGAAAACATCATAGAAAATTAATAGAATAAAGATTGAGAAGCTTACGTACCCAAGGACGAAGAACAATCGCAAATAATAATCCAAAATAAAGCACAAGATTCCAGAATGCGGGAATAGTAGATCTCCAAGAAAACAATTCGATAATCTTCAAGAATTAAGTCTAGATCTAACAAATCTTTTCTAATCTCCTCTCCTCTCCAAAAATAATTCAAAAACTACAAAAAAGAACCAACTCCCCAAACGTAGCAGCCAGATCCACTCTTCACTCCCCAAGCGCGCAACAGATGGCCACGCAAAATTTCCAAAATTAGCCTTCAGCGTCGTCGAACGAGTCAGTGACTCAGTCAAGCAGGAGGTTGCTTGGTCGGCTGCTCGGTCGAGCAGCTGTCTTGCTCGGTCGAGCACGTCAATAAGTCGTGCTCCTCCAAAATATGTCGCTCTGTCTGCTCGGCTAGAGTCAGCCTTGCTCGGTCGAGCAGACAGCTGACTCGGTCGCCAAAAACTCTGCTCGGGTCGTGCAGGAGGTTGATCGTGCTTTGAAGATAGATGCTGCTCGACCGAGCACCTTGGGTGCTCGGTCTGAGCAATCCACGTATCAGCTCTCCTCCTTCATCCTGCATCTGCTCGACCGAGCAGCTGCTCTGCTCGATCGAGTCACCTGGGAAAACTATTCCTAAAGCTCATGCAGCTTCTCCTCTCTCTTTGCTCTCTCATCCACTCCTCCCATGGCTTCCAAAACTTGGCAAACTCCTGTAGAGCTTCGCCAACGGGCTCACGGGCGTGCCAGATGTGTCCATAACCAAAATGGGTCCCAAATCACTCCAAAATCCTTGAAAATCCATAAAACACTACGAAACTCGAATATAACGTTAGAATTGCAATATCGTAGGAAAATATGGGATTTGGATGCGAAAATGGCATGAAATGCAATGGCATGATGCTATGAAAAGATGTAAAATATGGACACATCAAAATCGCCCAAGCTTACCTCTTACTCGTTCTCGAGGAAGACGAATACTAAGTACGTCGGGAGAAAAAACAAAAGAAAATAAAAATAAAAGAGAATGGGAATGAATGGAGGGTGCTAAGGTTGTTCAGTCAGATCTCAGACCTCAGCAGTATATCACGATGCTCCGAATAGTAAAAAACATGCTAATGGTATTTTCAAGTTTTACAGATCATATGTCTAGCATGCAATATAGACAAAAAAAATAGGGCTAAAATAATGCCATCAACTCATATCAATCTCATGCAGTCCATAAAGTCTAGTATAAAAAGAGTTGGCAATGCACTTTTCAATCAATAGATACACATGGAGCATATAGAAATCACACAGCATGCAATATGGAATGGAAAGAATCATGCTATTCAGATATTCATTTTGAATCATGAAAAATCTCCAAAAACTAAAGTATTTTGTAAAGTTCAAGTATTATCAAAACCTCCCCGTTATGCACCATCTCCACTCTAATGGTATACTCACTCATATGATCAGTTGGTTCACCCCCCTAAGCTTAGCTTGAGGCATCGCATCTAGGAGTAGGATATGGAATTTTTTTGTCTTTTTCCCAGTATATGTGGTAGCTTCTAATGAAAAGATACAAAACGATTTTATTTCTTTCCTTTCATTCTTTTTCTTTTCTTTTTCACTTTTTCACGCATTTTTTTCTTTCTTTTTTTTCGTTTTATTTGGAAGCTATATATTTCTTTTTGGGATTTTTGGGAAGTGATATGCGGTAAGGGTAGCTGTAGGGGTGAAACCAACTGATAAGTAGAGAATCATAAAGATATGTGGAGAAGAAAAATAAAGAATCACTCGGTTCACTCATAAGAGGTGCACAACTGTTCAATATGATAATACTCTAACTAAACTCATAACTAGCATAGATATTTTCATTCATCTAGATAAATACTGAAAAGCATGCAGCAATAAGCACAATAACATCGAGCATGCAAACAGAAGTGAATAAGATAGAAAGCAGATGCTCCAAGTGTTCTAGTGATACGTGAACCTAGGTGCATTTCCCAACATGGCACATACTAGATACTATTTCATGCATTTGATTTTCAATTCATATCAGGCATCAATTCAGATAGATTAGCAAAGGAATATGCACGCTTATAGATAGTAAAACTGAAGCTACCCTAAATAGCATGTCAGCAAGTAATAAGCATCGTGAGTAACTGCTAAAGCTACGAGAAGTATCATCATGCAGAACATCCTCAGTAAAAAGAAAAATGGGTGGAGAAAATAGGAAAATGAAAAGAGGGATGCATGCATGGCAAAAAGCAGAAAACGTGATGCTGAATGAGAAAAAAGATAAAGAAGTGGAAAAGGGGGAGAAAAGTAAACTAAAAAGCTGAAAGAGGGAGGAAAATATAAAAGAGAAATAAAAATAAAGCGTCAGGGCTTATCCCCCAAGCTAAATCTAGCAGTATCCTCACTGCTGAGAAAACGCTAGTAGGCGGGAGATGATGCTAGAAAGGGTGGGTAGAAAGTAAAAACCGTGTAAAAGAAAAATAAAACATGATATGATGCAAATGATGAAGAAAAGTGATGCATGTGTATGGAATGATGCACGGTGATTCCTCCCCCAAGCTATGTAAGATCAGGGCCCCAAACAGACAGTTGTGCATAATAAAATGTGATGGAGGCAAAAAAATGGGTAGGGACAGCATCAAGCAGAGGCACCACCCTCTGGGGGTGGTAATGGATCCCTATGCTGTAGACCAGGTGATGTGGGGAGTGGCGAATACAGGACAAGAGCAGTCGTGAACTGGACTGTGGTGACCGACTCAGGTGTGGGAGAAGTAGGCTCTGCAGAGGTCTGAGAATGTGGAGCACTGAGTGGTGCAATGGTAGTCACAGTGGCCGGGTGGGGTGGAGGGGCGGGAGCGAGGATCACGTGGGGTGGGCCACGTGTCTGGAGTAGGTCAATAATGGATGCGAGGTCCACCTCGACTCTCTCGTGATGTGTCGCCGTCGAGCGTACGAATACGTCGAAATCCCGTCGAAGGCGAGAAGTCAACTCCTCCAACGCGATCAGACGACCGTCTGTGGTACGAGAGTCGAGGGGAGGGAGAGGAACGTGACCGTGAGACACCACTCTCGTAAAACGGTCCCATGCAGAGGATACACGGTACCTGGGGTGAAAAGTCGGAGAGCGTGAACTCGACGGGATCTCAACAGTGGAGGTGTGTGGTGTGGTGTGGCTGAGATCAGGAGAAACAGTGGTGGAGACAGAGGCAACAGAGGACAGAGCGGTCATCGACACAGAAGTGCGGACAGACGTCGAGACGCTCTCGGTAAGGACAGCTGCTGTAGGTGACGAAGATGTGCCTGTGAGTGGAATATGGGACCCTAAGGAAATGGGCAATGAGGCTATAAGGTCCCGAAGCGGTGGAAGAGTGTGGGCTGAGTCATGCTCAGGGAAGTCAAGATCTGTAAGAACGGGAGCAGACTAAATATAGGTGCCCTCCGGCACGGATTCGGTGGAGACAGATGAAGGGGCAGTGGGGCAAGAGGTGGTGACAGTCCCCGATGACACGACGGAGGTGGAGGTGGAAGATGCAAATGTGGAAGAAGAAGCGCCTCCTCAGCAAGGTGGATGTATAGGCAGAGCTGGAAGGGTGGCGAAAAGGGCTGCTATGTCATGCTCCTCGTACTCGGGGGAACCGGGCACCCGGTCATCGGCGTAGGCCTCGACAGGAGCACCCGGGGGCTCGAGTACGTGGAGCGCAGTGAGTCGTTGGACCCTGTCGATCATCCAGCTCAGCTGGACAGGTGCTATGTGGGTGAGGAGAGGAGCGGGAAGTACCATGTGGGGCGTGTGGTGGGGATAGGCACGGTAGTGGTGGGGATGGTAGTGGTGTGTGTGTGTGTGGCATGGGGGAGAAGAGGCAGATGCAGGCGACGTATCGCGCACGTGCTCCTCCACTGGGGTAGTGGTGGTGGTGAGGCGAGGGCGACGTGTGGCTCGGGAAGAGGAGGCGCCTGTGGATGGCCTCTTCCCACGAATGGGAGGTACGTGGGCTCCTCTAGTGCTAACCATCGTGGAGATGGCGGGATGATGTGCCGGTATAAAAAGTAAATAGAGGAAAGAGTGTACCGACTGAGAGAGCGCAGCGAAAATCTCCCCCAAGCCAATCCCGGTAGTAGCTACTGACGTAGGCAAACAATACCTGAAATAGAAATAAGGAAAACGTCAGTATATGAAACGTAAAATAGGTGAAAAATGATGAAATGGGGGTGCTCGACCGAGCAGCTGTACTGCTCGGTCCGAGCAATGTTGCGCGTTGGGGAAATCCTGACCGAGCACATTAGCTGCTCGGTTAGTAGCGTTGAGGAATTTTGGGAGGGGGAGATACTCGGATGAGCAACATGGGTGCTCGGTCCGAGCAGTCGGAGAGGTGCCCTAGGGCAGCGGGGAAGGAGGAACGGGGGGGAAGGTTGGGATGAACAGATAGAGGGGGGAAGGCGGGGCAGGTGGGTGGAGTTTCGATTGGGGGGCTTTAGGTGGGCGGCGCCGCCGGCAGCGGTGGCGCCGGTGGTGGCCGTCGTCGATCAAAAAGGGGGAAAGGCGGATGGAGAGGGGAAATATGGAGAGAGAGAGAGAGAGAGAGAGAGAGAGAGAGAGAGAGAGAGAGAGAGAGAGAGAGACTGACTGAAGAGGGAGAGGGGATGGACGGGTGACGCATGTGACGATGCGGGCGGAGGACGACGGCGACGAGGGAGATCGAGTAGGTGTGGGGGGGTTGCTCGGGCAGCGGATTTGAGAGCTTAGGGTAATAATGAGCGCTTAGGGTGAAAAATGAAACAGGTTGGGTTTTAAATACCCAGCTCGTTTGGATGTGGGCCCAAATAATTAGGTTAAATCGACTCAGACACGCAATAAAATAAAGTTTTGGGAAACTCCCTTTTATGCTCGATCGAGCAGAAACTGCTCGGTCGAGCAGATCATCACTCGGACCGAGCAGGGTCTGCTCGGGTCGTGCAGACAGAGCGTAGTTTTCTCCAAGTTTTCATGAGCCTGCACTACTCGACTGAGCAGGTGGTTGCTCGGGCCGAGAAGTTCGCTACTCAGACTGAGCAAATGATGCTCGGGCCGTGTAGACAGAGCGACGTTTTTGAGCTTCCTTCTCGTGCCTACGCTGCTCGACCGAGCTGAGTATCTGCTCGGTCGAGCAACCTGTATCCCCTTTTTAGCTTTTCTCCATTGGTCTTATCTTCAAATCTGCTGCTCTCCTCCAGCTTTCTTCCATTTAAAATGTCAATTTGCATGCCCCTTCAAGTTCAACCTGTAAAGAGGAAGGACCCATCAAATTTTTATGGTTTTGTAGTTTTACGGGAAATAAACACTGTTTTTATTTGGTTTTCTTAAATAGATAAAGTAAAAAATAAGAAATTGCAAAGGAAAATCCAAGATCTAAGAGATTGGGTTGCCTCCCAATAAGCGCTCGTTTTGAGTCATGAGCTCGACTCCCTTTGTTTCATCAAAAATTGTTTGGTGCGTGTGGAATTCATGCATCATTTTTGCCAATGATGCCGTCTGGCGGTATTTGGCATCCGTCTAATCCAGGTTTTTCCCTTGCGTGACCGATGGCCTCCGGTTCTTCACTATGCATAAAACGATTCAAGAGCTCCTCATCCAACACTCGGATATAGGCGGCGACCGCTTTGTGGTAGGTTGGGTCGCCGTCATCGTCAACACTCATTTTCATCGGGTCCTTCATGACCCCCTCAGAAGTAAAATCTCCTACATCTTCATCTTCCAGGAGCTCCAAATAGCTAGCTCTTTCTTCATGAACATGCTCTCTCATAGGCTTCTGCAGCCTGAATTCAGCTTCAATGTTGCCCACGTTCAACAGGAGAGTTCCTTCACGGACATCAATCAGGATGCTGGATGTCGCCATGAAGGGGCGTCCAAGTATAAGCTGGGAGCTCCCTCCCTTAGGCATATTCATAATCACGAAATCCACTGGAACACATAACCCGGGAGGTATCTGCATAATAATATCCCTGACAATTCCCACCGGATATGTGATCGAATGATTTGCAAGCTGTATCGACATATTCGTGGGTTCCAGCTCGCTCCTAGTTTGTAGTCTTTCAAAGATGGATAGCGGCATCAAGCTGACGCTCGCCCCCAGGTCAATTAGTGCACGGCTGATGGGCATGCCTCCGATGGAGCATGGAACAGTGAAGCTTCCTGCTTTCGGGATCCGGTAGCTTCCGGGGAGATGATTCTTTATAATGGAGGTGGAGTCCTCCATGAGCTTTATCTCTTCGTGCTTCCTCTTCCCCGTGATCAGGTCCTTTAAGAACTTGGCATAAATGGGGATCTCCGTGATGGCGTCCATGAATGGAATGTTCAGTTGTATGCCCCTCAGAAGCTCTGTGAACTTGGAGTACTTCTTCTCCATTTTGGTCAAAGCCAGCCTCTGTGGGTATAGCTGAGGAGGTCGGCTTACCTTGTTCCTTGCAACATCAATAGGAGACGGCGTTGTTGTAGGTGTGATGGATGGTGGATCTGACTTCTCGTTATTCTTTGTAGGCTCTTCAGTAGCCTCTTCTCTATCATCGCCAATAATGGCCTATTCAGTTATGACTTTCTCCTTGTTCACAACCGGAATCATAACGGGGTCAGTTGCCCGTCCTGCACGCGTGTTGACAGAAACCACAGCATTTGCTTGGGCCCTCGGATTTGGCTCTGGTTGCGAAGGCAACCTCCCTTGGTTCTTCAGAAGCTGGGACATCTGGCCCCTCAGTTCATCAAGCGATGTATTTATATTATTGAACTAGGTGGATGTGTCCTGGTTGAATCGGACTTGACCACTCATAAATGTTTCCAATGTGTTGGATATGGAAGACGTTAGTACACCCTTGTAGGGAATGTATGAGGGAATACGGACCTCGAACGTCGCGTACACGAAGTCGTGTGCAAAGGGAATATGTTCCATTGCGGAGAGGATCTCTAGATTGATGGGAAAGTCGCATTATATGTGCATAAGTGCATGCGACATATGGCTAATAAAGGGGTAATATCTTAAGCTTATATTGTACCATGCATATGGTACAACTTAAGCTTATAATATGCCATGTACGATGGTACACCTTAGTTAAATTGTTCCAAAGGAACAATTACTCCTAAAATAACTACCTTGGGGGCTATAAATAAGACCCAAGGGTTAGCCATTTCCTTACACTTTTGCATGGCATTCTTGCATGCATTTCATTCTAGCGAAGCTCTGCCGAAATCCTTGCTCTCTCTTTATCCAAGTTCTTAATCTAAAAGTAGAGATTTAGATTGTGGATTTAGTAGCCTTACTCCGTTTGTGAGAAGACTCGATCCGTCGTGGCGAATCCGAAGGCGAAGTTCGTAGACTACCGTGCCGCATACGCAAGCGTAAGTCTCAACTTCATTTATCGATCCTAACTCTGTTTTGGCAGGATCCCACATTGGTATCAGAGCCATATGGGTTCGCCCCGGTCAAACCGCCGCCCCGTCGAAACTATGAACGAGTCGTTGTCTTTTTCACGAATGGGTATCCTACCATTACGGATATGGTAGGAACGCTTCGTGACGGAGAGAACGCAGCGGTTGTTCTTTTCACGTTAGGGTCTTCTGTCATTACGGATATGGCAGGAACTCTCCGTAACGGGAAGAACCGACCGTTCATATCGTCAAACTCGCTCTCTTCATGGATGCTGAGTCTCCATTCATAGGGAATGGGCGCTCTCTTCATGTGGAGCACGTAGTTTACGAATTTTTGAAGATGGTCATTTTTTGGCACACGGCCATTGGAGGACAACTACTTCCTCGACGAACGGGTGCTTCACCGGAGAAGAAGGTGGTAGTTATTTCCATCGGGGAAGATGAAATTTGGTGCATGTGCACCATGGCCAAATGGGCTATGAAGGCCATGCACCCCCCCTCCCCATGCGGAGGGGTTGGCTACGGCCAATAACCACCACGGCAACCCCCTCCGGCGGGGGTATGCGGCCACCCCATGAAAGGGGGGAGACCGGCCATGGCCAAAGGGCCATGGCCGGTCAAGGCCAATAAGCCATGGCCGGGCCATGGCCGGCCGGCCCTGGCCGGCCACGGCCTGGGCCAGAGAGCCCTGGCCGCGGCCTGGCCAGGCCAGGGCCGGCCCTGGTCGGCCACGGCCAGGGCCAGAAGGCCCTGGCCGCGGCCAGGCCAGGGCCTGGCCTCCCTGGCAGAGGCCAGGGCAGGGGCCCTGGCCCCGGCCAGGGCCTGGCCGCCCTGGCAGAGGCCAGGGCAGGGGCCCTGGCCTCAGGCCAGGGCGTGGCCGCCCTGGCCGAGGCCAGGGCAGGGGCCCTGGCCCCGGCCAGGGGCCTCTGGCCTAGGCCGGGCCAGGCAGAGGCCTGGCCGGCCTCTAGCCGAGGCCAGGCCAGTGGCCCGGCCGGCCCTGGTAGTGGCCAGGGCTGCCGCAGGCCGCCCCTGGCCGGCCAGGGCAGAGGCCCTTGGCCAGCCTCGGCCAGGGCAGGGGCCCTGGCCGGGAGTGAAGAAGACCAAATTTTGGTCGACCAATTTGGGTGTTTTGGTCGACCAATTCGGCAAAAGGCCTTGGTTGAACATGAATGTGCCGACTAGCCCATACGGGGCCAAACGACAGTCGTCTGCATCAAAATTCTCTCATACGGGGGGAAACGCCTGGATCCATACGGGAGCCGGCGACGATAGTTTGCATAAAAATCCCCAAAAGGGGGATCCGACCTTGGCACGGCTACGACTCATTCCCGACAAATGATCAGGAAGTGCCGAATATTTCACTAGTATCATAAGGGTACTAAGTTGCAATATACATTTTTTTGAAAAATACGTTTTCATACATTTTGAAAAATACGTTTTTCAAAAACGCTTTTCCGCTGCGAAGTACTACAAGAGTACTAACATTTGATAAAGTGAGGGAGAAATATTGAAAGTTACTCTAGATGGTGATTGGAAACATAGTGACCTTTCCGATTCTAGAGTAACATCTTCAATATTTTTCGAAAGTAACTTATCAAATTATAAATATCATTCCAAGTGGGAATTATATCTGAAAAATACGTTTTCAAACTCGTTTTCCGCTGCTAGTACTATAAGAGTACTATTGTTTGATAAGTGATGGGGGAATATTGAAGGTTGTTCTAGATGGTGATTGGAATCGTAGAGACCTTTTCGATTCTAGAACAACATCTTCAATATTTTTCGAAAGTAACTTATCAAATATAATATAATTCCAAGTGGGATTTGAATTTTTAGAACTATCCAAATGGGATATTCTATTATCATTTCAAGTGGGAGTTATATTTTAAGAATTTTTATGCAATGTTTTGATCAAACCTTCGGTTTTGTGTCTTTTACAGCATTTTAAAAGTAAAATGTCTTCCGCTTCAAAGAATATCGTCGCTGAGTTAAACAAAGGTGAAAAACTCAACGACGATAATTACAAACTTTGGTCTATTAAGATACAATACGTTTTAGAGGAGCAAGAAGTGCTCGAAACTCTAAAGAACGTAATGATTGAACCCGAGTTGGGCACTACGGCCCAACACAGACGAGACAAGGAAGCTTTTGATGCTTGGTCTCGGAAGAATAAGATAGCGCGCATTACGTTATTAAGCAGTATGGCTGATGACATAATGCGCATCTTCCGGGAGCATGACTTAGCCATGGACATATGGTCCAAGCTTGAGGAGAAGTTTGGTGGCACATCGGTGTCCAAACTTCGAGCCTTGACTATAAGATTCGATTCATATAACAAACGTCCAGATCATTCCATGGGGAAACATTTGCGACATATGGCGAATCTAATCTCAGAGTTAAAGGATGCAGGTCATGTGCTCACAGATGAGCAACAAATCCAAGCAGTCATACGTTCCCTACCAAATGGGTGGGATCAGATGAAGATGCATCTCACTCATAATGAGAGCGTCAAGACCTTCAACGATGTTTCCAAGCACCTCGAATTAGAGGAAGAGCGGCTTGCTGCTGCCAAGCCAAGTGCAGAAGTGCACATGGTAGCTAGTTCCTCACACGGGAAAAGAAACGTAAAGTTCGTTCGAAGTCTTCTAATGAACGTAATAAGCAACCTGAGTCTACCATGGAACCCAAACATAAGGGTGGGCACAAGAAATGGCACAAGAAGAAAGACTTGAAAAGGATCAAGTGCTTCAAGTGCAACAAGCTCGGTCACTATGCTCGTTCGTGTACGAGTGGAAGTGACGAGGTAACTTGTAATACTAGTTACATATGTGTTTCTAGTTCAATATTTCTTGTGGAATCTAATCCATTTTGGGATAATTGATTCAGGTGCCACCGACCACATAACACGGGACAGACGGTCCTTCGTGGAGTATCACCGGATACCCCAAGGAATGAAGTGGATCAATGTAGGAAACAACACACGTGTTGAAGTGAAAGGCGTTGGGACTCGCAAGCTAGTCTTGGACAACGGCCGCACTCTCCTACTTCATGATGTTCTCATCATTCCATATATTCAAAGGAATATTAAAACTGTGGTCAATTTAATGGGTCTTGGTTATAGTTGGTTCCTTCATGATTGTAATATGGACCTATTTTTGTAATAATTCCTTTATTGGTACTGGGTTTGTATTTCAAAGGATTTATTGTAATAAGTACAATGTATGGTTCCTCATGTAATGAAAATTTCCTTGTGACAAATTCTTTGACTAATGAGTCTAATATAATTTGTTGACACACAAGGCTTGGTCATATTGGACCAACGCGTATGGATAGACTTGCCAAACGTGGCCTTCTATCCAATGTTTCAAAGGTTGAAATGTCGACCTGCGAACATTGCATTGTGGGGAAATCTTGTCGCAAGCCGTTTGGAACCGGCACAAGGGCCGAGGTTCCATTACAACTTATCCATTCGGACATATGTGGTCCGATAAATGTCAAGACAAGACGCGGAAAGTCCTATTTTCATCACTTTTATTGATGATTTCACCCGATTCGGACATATCTATTTGATGTCCCACAAAAGTGAAGCTTTGGCTTGCTTTAAAAACTATATGAGTTTAGTGGAGAATCAATTAGATCGCAAGATTAAGGTCTTGCGAACCGATAGGGGCGGTGAATATCAATCAACAAGTTTTAAGGAACTTTGTGATTAAAAAGGCATAGTACATCAGGTAACTATGCCTTATACTCCTCAACAAAACGGTGTTGCAGAAAGGAGAAATAGGACTTTAATGGAAATGGTCCGTTCAATGATGGCTCAAGCTAACTTGCCAATCACCTTTTGGGATGATGCATTATTGACGGCCGCTTTCATTTTAAACCGCGTACCCTCGAAATCAGTTAGCTCCACTCCTTATGAGTTGTGGAACCAAAGGTCTCCTGACTTAAACATTTTGAAACCTTGGGATTGTGCATCCTACGCACATATTTCCTCCCATAAGTATGGCAAACTTAGGCCAAGGGGAAGGAAATGTATCTTTATATGATACGCAGAAGACTCCAAAGGTTATGTTTTTGTTAGTCAGGAAGACAATGGTGGGCTAATTGAGTTTGAGTCGAGGGATGTCACTTTCTTGGAAAACAAGTTTCCAAGACAGGGCGAGATAAGTCAGGACTTTTCTCTATTTGAGATTTATGATCAAGACGGATTACCTCATTCGAGTGGGAGAATTCTTGGTGAAAACGAAAATACGTTTCAACCTTCACCAATGGATTATACGAATGACGATTATCCTATTCCATACGGGAATAATGATCCAAATGGGAGCAATTCTAACGATATTCCAAGTGGGAGTGATATTAGAATTGATCTAAATTCGAGTCAACAAGGACTTGAAGAATCTCAAATACGACGTAGTAGTCGTATAAGGTTGGCTCCTCTAAGATTTGAGGATGAATTTCCGCAAACCTTTATGACTTTACTACAAGAAGATGACGAGCCTGCTACTTTCAAACAGGCCGTATCTTGCCCTGCTAAAGACAAATGGATGGAAGCGATGCAAGAGGAGTTAGAATCCATGAAAGTTAACCAAGTTTGGGACTTAGTTGACTTACCCAGAGGACGTAGAGCTATTGGGAATAAATGGGTTCTCAAGATCAAGCATAAGGCTGATGGCTCTATTGACAGATATAAAGCTCGCCTTGTCGCGAAAGGTTTTACGCAACAGGAAGGGATAGACTACAAAGAGACCTTCTCACCTGTTGTGCGTTTTACCTCGATTCGCCTGATTCTGGCAATGGTAGCTTGCTTAGACCTCGATTTACATCAAATGGATGTAAAGACTGCCTTTCTCAATGGAGAATTGGACAAGGAGATCTATATGGAACAACCAACAGGGTTTGTAAAAGAAGGAAACAAACATAAGGTTTGTAAACTTCATAAGTTCATATATGATCTTAAACAATCCTCGAGGCAATGGTATATACGATTTCATAAAGTTATCAAATGGTTTTACCATGCTTGATGAAGATGACTGAGTATATATCAAGAGGATTAAAAGCAAGTATATTATCATGTCTCTATATGTAGATGACATTTTAATAGCCGGAAATGACAAGGGCTTTGTGATGAGTATCAAGGCTTGGATTTCATCAGTATTTGAGATGAAAGGCATAGGAAAAGCCGCATATATCCTTGGAGTTAAGATTTCAAGGAATCGTTCGAAGAAACTTCTTTCTCTTTCACAGGAGACTTATATAAAGAAGGTTCTAGAACGATTTAATATGCAGGACTGCAAGTCCATTGATATTCATATAAGCATATGCGATAATTTATATCTGGAATCGTGTCCAAAGAACCAAAAGGATAAGGAAATTATGGAAAAAGTTCCATATTCCAGTGCAGTTGATAGTCTTATGTACGCTATGGTGTGTACGAGACCGGACATCTGTTTTGCCGTTGGAAATAGTAAGCTGTTACCAATCCAATCCATGGCAAGTACACTGGAAAGCGGTTAAGAGGATAATGTGTCTTGTAAGATCAAACACATTAATATCCGATACGAATTTGCAAAAGACTATGATAAAACCAAGAAGGTAGACATAAGGTACATATCTACGCATGAGATGATAGAGGATCCGCTTACGAAAGCGATCCCCAGAAATGTGTTTTATAAACACTTATCATCCCAAGGATTGCGTAAGAGCTGAGTTGTACCAATATATATTCCCATGTCTGAGAAAGATCAAATTTAATAAAAGAATAAGTTCTTTTTCAAACATTGCATATGAATCTCTTGAGAAATGTTTTTGTACATTTTTGAAATCTCAGCTGAATTCTAGTATGTCGGACAGATTGAGGTTGGCTCTCTCACATGAGCAACCGCCTTATTCTATCAGACGGATAGAATAGAGATGAGACCTGTTTGAAGTCAAAATCATCAGACGGATGATTTAGAGTCATGACTTAAACAAAATGGTCGCATGAAAGATCTGCATCATATGGATGCTTACAGAAGATCTAAGAGGATTGTTGAAATCCTATCTGTCTAAATGCGGGATGTGAGTCCAAAGGATTATTTGAGTAGAACAAGGGACTCAAAGTCAGACATTATGGTGTCTGATCATCATCCTTACAACATCATTGAGACATACACTCCCTGGGAAAGGAGCGATGTTGTAATACGTGTTCATACCACGTATGCATTTCGACCACTGAGTTAGTAGCAATAGTGTTTGCTATTATGTGAGACTCAAAGGCCATATGGGTCTTAACTCTTACCCTCAAGGACTCCAATTGGTTCCTTTAGATTTGACGAGATGATCGTTATCTTAGCGTGTTGCTAATGGGCTATGATAATTCGGCTCGGCGGGACACGTTAGAAAAGCAAATCAAGTCAAGATCAGAAGGTTCGCAAGAAGAGGAAGATTGATTTCATATTCACATTTAGACTTTAATGATTCAAAGCTGGCCAGCCAATTGTGATCCAGATGGGATTCAATTGTTGAATATAAAGTATAAGAAATGTGAAGAAATAATCTAGGGTAAAGCATGCGTTGAACTACTCAACTTTGCACCTTCGAGGTCGTTGTGTATCTCTAACAAGTGCACAACAACAGACTCTACGCGCATGACGGTCGTACGGTCTATTTCTCGGTATGATAGATGAAAGAACTAAGAGAAAGACGTTCTCTTACAATCCCCTCAAGTGTGAGTGGGAGATGTTGGATATGGAAGACGTTAGTACACCCTTGTTGGGAATGTATGAGGGAATACGGACCTCGAACGTCACGTACACGAAGTCGTGTGCAAAGGGAATATGTTTCCTTGCGGAGAGGATCTCTAGATTGATGGGAAAGTCGCATTATATGTGCATAAGTGCATGCGACATATGGCTAATAAAGGGGTAATATCTTAAGCTTATATTGTACCATGCATATGGTACAACTTAAGCTTATAATATGCCATGTACGATGGTACACCTTAGTTAAATTGTTCCAAAGGAACAATTACTCCTAAAATAACTACCTTGGGGGCTATAAATAAGACCCAAGGGTTAGCCATTTCCTTACACTTTTGCATGGCATTCTTGCATGCATTTCATTCTAGCGAAGCTCTGCCGAAATCCTTGCTCTCTCGTTATCCAAGTTCTTAATCTAAAAGTAGAGATTTAGATTGTGGATTTAGTAGCCTTACTCCGTTCGTGAGAAGACTCGATCCGTCGTGGCGAATCCGAAGGCAAAGTTCGTAGACTACCGTGCCGCATACACAAGCGTAAGTCTCAACTTCATTTATCGATCCTAACTCTGTTTTGGCAAGATCCCACACAATGTGGCCTCCAGATTGGATCGAGGCGAATTTGGTACAAAGCCCTGTTGAGGTGGATGATTGAACTGATAACTTGGCGAAGATATGGCCCAGCTGGCCTAAACCCGCTCTGCCGCTGATTCTGTGGTTACCCTTGTTGTTGCTGAGGACGGTGTGGCGGTCTCTGAAATTGTGGAGGTTGCAGCCCTCCACTTGGGTTCCCATAAGAGAATCCCGGATGATTCTTAGCAGCCGGGTGTTGCCATTGATTTCGTCCCTCTCCTTGGACGTATTGCACAGACTCAGATAATTCAGCACCATCATAATGGGCCTCACTAGAAATGTAACCTTGCTCTACATAATCCTCTGCAGGATGATAAGCAGAGGTGCTAGTGGTTGGAGGGATGGAATCCAAACGCTGTTCAATTCTGGTCACCTATTTGCACAAGGTCTCGATGTGAGAATCAAGATGGCTGGTAGCTTTGACCTCGGGAGTCTGGGTCACAATGGTTCGCTCTTCACTCCTCAAGCACGCAACAGACGGCCACACAAAATTTCCAAAATTAGCCTTCAGCGTCGTCGACCTAGTCAGTGACTCGGTCGAGCAGGAGGTTGCTCGGTCGGCTGCTCGGTCAAGCAGCCGTCTTGCTCGGTCGAGCACGTCAGTAAGTCGCGCCCCTCCAAAATATACCGCTCTGTCTGCTCGGCTCGAGTCAGCCTTGCTCGGTCGAGCAGACAGCTGACTCGGTCGCTAAAAGCTCTGCTCGGGCCGTGCAGGAGGTTGATCGTGCTTCGAAGATAGATGCTGCTCAACCGAGCACCTTGGGTACTCGGTCCAAGAAATCTGCGTATCAGCTCTCCTCCTTCATCCTGCATCTGCTCGACCAAGCAGCTGCTCTGCTCGGTCGAGTCACCTGGGAAAACTATGCCTGAAGCTCTTGCAGCTTCTCCTCTCTTTGCTCTCTCCTCCACTCCTTCCATGGCTCCCAAAACTTGGCGAACTCCTGTAGATCTTCACCAATGGGCTCACGGGCGTGCCAGATGTGTCCATAACCAAAATGGGTCTCAAATTGCTCCAAAATCCCTGAAAATCCATAAAACACTACGAAACTCGAATATATGTTAGAATTGCAATATCGTAGGAAAATATGGGATTTGGATGCAAAAATGGCATGAAATGCAATGGCATGATGCTATGAAAAGATGTAAAATATAGACACATCATGCATCAAGAAAAGGACGAACTTCTCTTTCCAATCCTTTATCTTGCCCGGCAGGTTGAGAACAAGAGGCCGACCCTCCTTGCACAAACGTAGTAGTACGCCCCCTTGCGCTTGGCTTCGAAGAAATACTGAAACAGTAGCAAGATCGAACTTATGCCACTACCAGAGCAAAGGACGAGGAAGCCAACCAGGGAGCTGATGGATTTCGGCATCTGTCGAAAGAGGGTGGGTTCAAGGAAGTGTAAGACGAGGAGAAGAAAGGGGTGGAGAGGGAACCGGAGCCCAAGGGCAAAGGTCTAGGCATAGACCCCGACCTCGTGATCCCTTGGGGAGCATACCCGCTCGGAGTACTTCGAGAGGCGAACAGAATAGGGCGGCCTGATGTACTTGGAGCGAATGAGAGGGACGAAGGCGATCGGCATGTGGGCCGTTATGGCTAAGATCTCCATCGAGACCTCTGCAGAATCTTCGTCGGCTACTGGGGTCTTAGGGCCAACCTAGGCCCTTTCCCTTTCTTAGGGTCCCATAGGCCGACGATGACGAGGCAATGGTAGGCTCGACGACCGGGTCACCATCAGAGCGAGGGTGCTCCTCCGGCTCCAACAGCTCCATCGATTCTACGGCACAGCTACTCTCCAACTCACCAAAAAATCGTGCAACAATAGAATCGGAAGCAGAAGAAGGGGATGATGCCATGGAGAAGGTCGATGGGATACCTAGAAGAAGAAAAGATGGATGAAACTTCGACGACAACGACGTGGCGACAACGGCGACGACAGCGGCAAAAGCTCTCAACACGGACGAGGGAAACGAAAATTCAAAAAGGATGAATAAAAGACCCTCTCGATAACCTCCATCTCTTTTTATACGGAGAAGGAGCTAATCTCAGCCGTTGGAGATGGACCACGTGGCATCATCCGGACGAGTCTGGCGCCTCGACTTCCCCCCTCGGTCAGATCAGCCACGTGTCATGCTCAGAGCGAACTGATGCCTCGATTCTCCTCCGACCCCGAATCATCATGTTGACCTAGAGAGATTTGGTGGTCAATTCAAATTAATGCTGCCGACCGGCCCTTAGTCAATAAGGATGTGACACATCATCCGAGCTGAGTTGGGCTTCCCAGTTCGAACTCGAATGACAGGGGCAATTGTTACGACCTGAAGGCCGGCCCAGAAAATGAAGGCCCAAATAGTTGAATCCCAAGTAAAATAACTCACCGGACAGTCATAACAAGAGAAAGCCCAAATAAAAAGCCCGCTCGCTAGCAAGAAGCTCGTCTAGTTAAGCGAAAGACCAGTCTAGCAAATCGAGAGAGAGGCTCGTCCCACTCATCAAGCTGGAAGCTTCTCAGCCAAGCGTAAGGATAGATCATCGACGACGAAGCACGCTCTATCGATCGAAGCGAGAAGGTCGAACGGAGGAAGCTTAGGATGTCGAGCTCAGATGCCAAGCTCGACTTTCTCCAAGGGCGACCTTTGGCGACCTGGCAGGCATAAGCATCTCCCCAACTGAATGACGTAGAGCCATATATGTCTCCAACTAATGCCTAAGGTTAAAGATGAGAACTGATGGCCGCCCATCGCGTCCCTATTAATGCACAAATATCTCTGACTTAGTGATGTAGGGCCACCTACGCCTTCAGTTAATGCTCGATTAAGGTGGTGTGAGAATATCTCTGACATTCTCACCGACCCATCGCATCCCCATTAATGCTCCAGCTAAGTGCTAGCAGGACCCTAGCTAAGCAGAAGTGACAGCTGATTGGACGACGATCAACCGACTCTTCCCACTATAAATACCCCCTCCAGCCATCAAGGAGGGGGTTGGTTAGTAGAAATCTCAAACTCTCATTTATACACAAGGTTGGATATCGTCCACATATCTGTGCCTTCCACTCAAGCTCGCCACGCTAGGTCGCTCACACTTAGATCGACTAGCGTGTCCCGCCTCCTTCTAACAACGCCTGCTTACTTTACCATCGGAGAGGCCATGGGTTGACTGCCAACCCAGCCTTTCTGACGAGCTGCTCATTGTGCAGAAAGCTCGGACATTCATCCAAGCGGTTGGTGACCTTCGAGCGACCTTGAATCTGGTGTTTTAGCATCTACTAAAACCCAATTAACATGTATTCATCGTACCCTTGATTCCCAATATATAGATCTCATTGTTAGGCAGATTTGACCCACAACAGGTACCACTAGCTTTGGAAAAGCTAAATTGTGGGTGGATAGTAGATGCATGTACGCCCATTTTGAGGATTCATCATTCAGTACTATGAAGTACCGAAAAGGCCAACTGGGGGGGGGAGTGGGGTACATTGGTCCACATATATCTCTTTGCATTCTAAAGAGGAAGCTAGGAGATTCATTATCTACTTTTGGTTAAATGGCCTTGTAATCTATTTTCCCTTATAACAAGGGAGGCAAGGATTCACCCATTTGAAGAATCTTCGAGTTCTTCAAATCAGGCCCATAGGATTGGGATATGATGTAATGCATCATTACCGATATAGGGTGGCCAAGTCTGTCATGCCAAAGTAGGAACTTGGATGATACCAGGCACTTAAGGTGCTCCGTCAAATTTGCTTCCTCTCTTTGAATTTTTGTATGATAGAGGCCTGATGAAAGGCTCTCAAATTGCTCAAGTATGGATTTGTGTCCATTTTCCTGAGACGTTACATACAAATATTCTTTATCATTTTTTCTGTTAGTTTCTAAGTGTAATCCATTTTGACGGATGTCCTTGAAACTCAATAAGTTTCTTTTCGAATTCAAAGAGAATAATGCATCCTTTATTTTTATTTGTATACCATTTGTGAGCAATAAGGTTTCATTTCCTAATTCTTCAATTATATTTGATGGTCCTGATATTGTTTTCACCAGGCTATCATATGGTATTATGCTATGAAAATAGCATTTATTTTGAAGGATTGTATGTGTCAAGGCACTGTCTACTACGCAGTCATGAGAGCAATCCATTAATTCAAAAGATGAAGCATATAAGAGCATAAGAATGTATGCAAAGACATCACTAATCTCATTTAATGTAAATAAAACCATACATAGTTATGTAAGCAGAAAAATTTATATGACAATGTTTATTCTACTGAGATAAACGCATCTAATCAAACAAGTCATCTTTCTTGAAATCCGTAGCAGTAAACTGTGGTAGAGTTTGGGAGTAGTTGACCACCAGATTTGACTTGGCTTTTTTTCTTTAAGCTCTCTTGATAAAAATCTTGATGGTGTCGCGGAGTTCTGCACGCTTTGGACCAGTGGCCAGTCATGCCACAACAAATGGCACTGGTCTTCCCAATCCTTCTTTGGTGAGGGTGCTTAATTATTATTATTATTTTCATTTCTCTGTCATGTGAACTTTCTCTTCCCTGTATTTTTTGTTATGTTGGATTTGTCCTTTGGACTACTTTTTATTTGGTCTCTCAAATTTTCCTTTTCTTTTCTTCTATTTGAAAGATGTATTGTGAGCTTCTGGGAGATGGGTTGTGCCAGGAGGGCACATGTTATGAGGAGAATCTATCTTTTTTGTTCATCCATTAATAAGCATGTTAGCATCTCAGAATACTTAGTAAACTTTCGTTCACAGTATTGTTGTATTAAAATTGCATCTTTTTCATGAAAAGACGTATAATTCTTTTCTAATATGCATTCCTCTAAGACTGTTTCACCACATAATTTCAATTGTGAGGTGATGCTGAACAGAGCTGAGTTGTACTTAGCTATGTACTTAAAGTAATGCAGTCTCAGGTTCTCACACTCATAACTGGCCCTTAGGAGTATAACATCTTTTTGATGTTTATACATATCCTCAAGGGCAGTCCATAGCTCAAGTGGATCTTCGACCGTAAGGTAGTTAGCCTGTAAGGTCTAGTCCACGTGGAGACAAATATAAACTATTACCTTTGCTTTTTCTATGTCTGTCGCATAGCTATCTTTTGTAATTGTGGCGCTTAGGGATTGGGCTTACAGATGGACATCTAACTGCCAACTGAGGTAGTTCTTCCCAAATGCTTCCAGAATTTCGAAATCAACACTTGCGACTTTTGTTGTTTATCTAGAAAAGCACAATTTGCATGAAATAATAATACTGGAAAAAATCGTATCATGCAGAGCCTATTTAAAATGAATAAGCTAAATGTGTGGATCGGCCAGTCACCACAAAAGAATAACGTCCATAAGTCCAAAATATACAGTCCCTTTTAAATAAATAAAAAAGAAAATACAACTTTGGAAACCATATAGGTCCCATAAAAATTCTTCTTCATCACAGGTAGCCTCCTCCTCCATGAAAATGGCCATCGGTCGTGGGCATTACATTATATTTCTCACCACAATTGCTCTCAAAAGAAGAAAAGTGCAGGAAAGTAAAAGTATGACTTAAAAGATCGATCCAAAACCACAATATATCCATTCATGCAAATTTGCGCTCAAGACATTTTCATCTCATTGCATAATCATATCTCAGATATCACTAATTCACAGGATATATAAATTTGAATATTTTATAATTAATAATTAATTTAACCATTGGGGACATCATACACCATTGGGTTAGGTAATGTAATTCCCGTATGTGTAAAATACTATTTGCGTTTGTGCGTATAGTAATTTTGTTGTGTGTAGAGTAATTTCCTACATGTATGGCTATAAGGTGACTATGATATGCTTTGGATATATAAGTGAATGCGTGTGGTTGGATAGTAAATTGATATTGTTGTTAGCATGTTATTCGTGTTTATTAGCGTGCTTGGCGATTTTCATTGGTAAGTGTGCATAGTAAAACGGTATGTTCATGATAATTGGTGATGCTGAGATAGTTATTAATGAATGGCATTATTATTATTGATGTTTGGTTGTTATTTTTGGCGAAGTTGTTATTATTTTTGGGTATTGGTATTTTTATTATTGATGATGTTGATTAATGTTATCATTACTATTGTTAAGGCCTTAGTTAATTTTGGTAGCTAGAGTTGGGCTTGGATTATTATTAATTAGTGTTGATTGGACTTTAGTAGTTAGCATAGACTTTTGGATGAAGAGAAGAGGGTTGGTGTAATTGGGAATGGCAAACTTGTAATTACCCAATCCATTCTACAATCTTCCTTCCAATTCTTTTCTTTTTCTCTTTTCCCTTCTTTCTTCCCTAACTTGGCCGATTCCTTGCTGGCCGAATTCAGCTTCATGGCCGAAGCGAGGTCCAAGCAATGGAGAGAGCAAAAAATTAGAAGGGATAAGAGGAAGAAGAGAAGAAGTAAAGCCCTAAGCCCATTCTCTCCTTCTACCCTTCATCTTCTCCAACTTCTCTCAACTCCATGGCTAAAAACTTTCCCCCAAACCCCCAACTCAAAGCTGGCCAAAATTTCTGGGCTTGTTTTCTTGATTTTTCAATCTCAAACCACATCTCTCATTCTCCTTTAGAACCCTAGTGATTAGCTCGTAGTTGTGGGAGCTTGGGATCAAGAGGAGTTAGGGTTTGGAGCCTGAAGAGGGTGATTCATGGAGGAATTGGGGGAATTTCGATATTAGGGTTTTTGAAGCTTGATGATGAAATTGGTGGAGCTCTTATTTGGGCTTTTGGAGCTTGGATTCATAGAGGAGTTCTTCTTGGTTGAGGTAGGAGTCCAATCTCAACTCCCATGTTTATTTCACTTCATTTTTTGATGATTAAGGAATGCAATTTTTAGGGTTGCTATAGGAACCCAATTTCATGTGACATATTATCTTGTTCATGGTAATTCAAGTTTTCTCATTATGCTACATGCCCTTTTGCATTAATTGTTCATATGGTGGTTTTATGTATGAATGACACTATAGTTTCATGTATGTTAGTTTCGTGTATTCTTTTGCTAGTCAACATTTATATGCTTGTAGACCAATCTTGTTTACATATTCATGTTTTCTTAATTGTTATGGGAATTAAATGTGTGCTTTAGTAAAAGCTTCCAAATGCGAATTCCATGATTTCAAGACAAAACCAAGTATGTATCTCATTTGTTTGTGAAATTGCCCGTGAATACAACTTGTTAGAATTGTTCAAATGAAAACATGCTAGGTTTTAGTTGAATTAAGTTGGATTGTTCTTTAAGTTCAGTTTTCTTGAATTAAGTTGGCTTGCTCTTATTTTGGCATTGCTCTCAATGTTGGAATGTTGAGATGTTGGGAATTTATTTGGAAATGTTGGAAGTTTGTATGAAACGTTGGGATGTTGGAAATCATTATGACACGTTGGAAGCTTAACATTCAAGTTACCTTGTATGAGATTGCTTTCTCAATTTGGTTTCAATGATTAAATGAAATAATTCTCATTTTATGATATGGATTGAAATTGTTCTCCCTTTTGTTACATTTATTGATTAAATAAGATTACTTCCATATTCCTTGTAAGAAAAATGTGAAGTAGGTTATATTAAATTGAGTAGTGTAATATGAGGCTATGATATGGATCATGATGCCCTATAATGTCATGTTTCAATGACAAGTGAATTTGCTCTCATTTTGCTTTCATTAACCTTGTTGGAAGCTATAATTGCCCACCTTTTTGAAATTGCTCTCATTTTGGGGTGTTGGAAACTATTTATTCAATTTAATGTGTATGAAATGAGAAACATGTGAAAATGAAATGAATTGGTAAATTGGAAAGGTGATGTTGGAAACATACGGAATATGGAATGGATGACATGGTCACGTTAGGACACGAAGGTGGAGTACACGGGCATGGACAAAGTTGCTACGGTAGGAGGCGGGTGAAGTCGCCGTGTGCAACCTCTTGATACCATTAGGTTGCTCCACGTTGATAACGGAGTAGAATCACTTGCACTTGCATGCCGGCTCATTCATGGGATCCCCTTGCATTGCATTGCATCGCATTACTTGTGCATCATATGCGTCATGGCATCATTTAGCATTTTTGGGTGATTTGTGGTTGTATGTATGAGATGGTTAACTTTTAAAAATGAATGTTGTCATGGATGTATTTGGTGCTTGAATGAAGGTATGTTGGAAAGTGTGGTTTGTTAGTTGTTAGTAAATATTGTTATTCTTGTTATTATTGTTAGTAGTGATACTTGAGATCCCAACGTGGTTTCTTCATTGAGGCAGGAATCCAACTTCACTAGGGTGGGATTTCTTTACTCATTATAATGAATATTAAGTTAGGGATTTGTGTAATATTTGTAGTAGGATTTTCCCTCACATGAAATATAGGAAAAAGGAGAGAGATGAAAGATTTTCAAGGTTATTGTTAGGGAATTTTAGTGTTAACATATGTTCATGAGGTGGATCTCTTTATAAAAGGAAGTTATGTTTTGTGTTAAAGCTTGGAATTTTCCTACATAAATATGACAAAAATCCCATTTTGTGTAAATCTAACATAAAGTTGATAGCTTTCACGTATACCTCTTTGCGATCGTTCTATAGTTGCACCCTTAAGTGGAAATCCTACATAGCTTGCTCTTACAAGCACTTAAGAAGTGGTTATGATTGCATTTTGGTTACTAAAATTATTGAAGTGTGCATCTTGGTGTGAATTCCTAGGTGGGTTGCCAAATGTTGCCAAGATACTATCTTTTCTAAGCATACATTAAAGTTTACATGGATATTAGAATGTCAACTTGCTTGTTTTTAACATGTGGACATGCTATAAAGGCCTCTTTAGTAAGGAAACATGCATACCGCTAATTTCTTATTGCTTGGTTGGGGAAGTATGCTTAAGTTGTGACAATTTGACATGATGTGTAGAAAAATGTGAAGAACCCTCTTTTTGGTAGCTTTATAAAGTATTGAAGTTCTTACTTGTTTACTTGCATGCTGATTTCATTTGGAGGCATTTCCCTTGTGTAGACATCCCAGTGTGGTTTGTTACATTATGGTGATATTAATGATATTGATGTTGGTATTGGTAATATCATTAATGTTTCTTAAGAATGAGATTGTGTTGATGTTTATAGTGGTGTTGTTGGTGTTGTTGGTGTGATATGATTAAACCATGTTCTCTTTTAAATACTATTTATGTTGTATTTGGAAAATGTTGATAAATACAAGAGAAACTCTGCCGAAATTTTTATACGCATTTCCACAACACCCTAAGCATTAGAAACTTAAGCTAGGAATACCACACAAAATGTCACTTGCTAGCTCCCTTAAATTTCAACGTTTAAATGAACACCCATTTGGAAAATTAGTGTAAAAGAAAGGTGAGCAAGAGGGTCTTTGACAACTTTTAAGTTGGAAGTTTTAGAGAGTGTTGGAATCTTAATTATCATCACCTACAAATTCCTACAACCCCCTTTAAGCAAACTTTGATTTCCATGACCATTTAGTTCCTTTCCACTAGAAAAGTGTATTTTTTTTCATATCCTTAGTAAAGGAGTTTTGTGAACATTCAAATTGAGATAAGAAGTTTAGTTTCCTATAACTAGTAGTAAGCTCAAGCCTACTTAGGAATCGCTACATGAAGTACTTCAAGAATTCTCTGAAAAACTTAAGTTTCGTAATAAAACCATAAGTTGTTGCACGTTGCACTTGTATAGCTCTAGGTGCTCCATGTCATTGTGGTTGTGAAGTGAATGACGTGACTTGGTTTCTTTTGGATGGTTGCAATGACGTTATTGCCATTAGTAATTGTACTTGGGATGATGCGCTAGGTTTCAGTTTCTTGATATTGCAGTTCACTTCTTATCTGTAGTACTCACTTTGTTTGTAGGCTTCCTCCTGCCGCATGTACGTGTTCTGTTAATGATACCATTTACATTTTCAGACGAATTTACCGTGATATGCCATGAGTTAGTTTCTAGTTTGATACTTAGTGCATTGCATTTTGTGCACTATGTGAGTTGGGTTGGACATCCTACTGGGTCACGCTGTGACGTGTCCCATTGTTATTTTTCAGGTGTTGGTTTGTGGAGTTGGAGACCCACTAGTCCAGTTGGTTGGAGTTGGTTGGAGTTGAGGGGTTTGAGAGAGTGAGAGTTTGGGTGGGTGTTATTGTACTTTGGCAAGTTGTGGGTTTATGTTGTGTATATGAGATTGGCATCAGTGATGTTACATTGGTTAGTCATGTATTTTTATGTATCAGTGATTTAATCATATCAGTGTTGAGCTGTTGGTTCTTTGTTTGCCTAAGTTTTCTGGAATGCTATAGGTACTATCCCAGCAGTGCGCAGTGGACCTGCTTTGTTTTGTGTTTTGCATTTCTCTTCGTAACACCCGCCTCTTCGGGAATACCTGATACGGATTCGTACTCATCGGGTATCCCGGGGAGCGGGGCGTTACAAGTAACAAACAGCAGAGGAGTCTCATAATCCTTATAATTTTTAAGCAAATGCTTACGAGAATAAGCCGAAAAAATATCCCAGATAACTGCCAGATAATACATGATATGAAGCATATTCAAATGATCCTAACAGGCATCATAGATGAATAATATGCTAAAGAAATAAATTGTGGTCATACGTAATACGGTCTAGTTCAGAAAAAATTTTAAATCGAGCTACGCCCCTATACTGTTTATTTTTAGAAAGTTTTCTATTCCACCCCCTATTATTCTTTACCTCTTTCCCCTTTTATTTGCCCCCTTTTCTCTTCTTTTTTCTTATTTTTCATTTCTGTGGTCTGAGGCCCGTAACAAATGCTGCAGGCTTCTGCCCACCCGTCATGTTTGTCTCTTTTTCATTTCTTGGGGCCGAGGCTTGCAGCAAGGCTGTGGGCGTCGGCCCGCTAAGCCGGCCCAACTGCATAGTTTTTTTGGCTCACGTGCTGTTGCTCCAGGCCTCGGCCTGCAACCAAAATTCATTCTTTTATTTTGATTGTTTTCGCTGTGGGCCGAGGCCCACAGCAAAGCTGTAGGCGTCGGCCCATATTGAAAAAAGGAATTTGTTTTTTTTGTTTGGGCTAAAGCTCGCAAGGGGCGACGGCCGCTGCCAGCGACGACAGCATGCTGCCGTTGTGGCAGTGACGACACGCTGGGCAGGAGTATCGGCACCATCGCCTGCAGCGATGATGGGCTGTCGCGATGTCGGGATGGGGTGCTGGTGGTTTGGGGCCGTGGGGGGTTATTTATTTTATTTTTTCTTTGAAAACCCTAGGGTTGGGGTTTTTGTTGCTGCCGCCAATACTGACGCAGCAGTTGTGGGGAGGGAACCTGCGACGTAAGGGACGTCGGCTGGCCAATCTTCATGTTTTTTTGTTTAATCGTTTCGACCGACAGGGCTGGCGACCATTTGGCTGCATCCCGAGGGTCGGCGGCCAGTGGCCATCGCCCTCACCCTATGTGGGGTAGGCTACCGGCCGGTGGCCGCCGTTCTTCCCTTCAATTTTTTTCCTTGATAAAGTTGATCTTGTGTACAATAACTAATGCATATCATGATCATGATTAAAATACTGGGTTTTAGGTGTACATCAAGATCGAATAAGCCGAACGTTTTATATGGATTTGTCGTCCGTGCACGGGTAGTCCTTCGTCGTCCTTCAGAGCTTTTGCAACGTCCAGTCTCTTTCTATCAGGAAGAGTGTGCTAATAACGTGTTGTGCAGTGCATTCTAGGGGAGAGACCACATTCTTTTATTTTTAGGGGAATATGGAAGAGTTTATACAATCGTAGGATACAGTATTCATGTAGGATACAAACTCCTTATCTGCTGCTGTATAGGATAAGCCCTACATGTGCCTTTACATGGGCCTACATTATACATTCATAAAATATATTTCTACATGCACAAATTTTTATATTTTCACTTAATATTCATATGTTTCCATGATGCTTGATTCTCTCTCTCTCTCTCTCTCTCTCTCTCTCTCTCTCTCTCTCTCTCTCTCTCTCTCTCTCTCTCTCTCTCTCTCTCTCTCTCTCTCTCTCTCTATAGCAAGTTTATGCTGCCAATAACAGAAAAAAAACATGTTTTCATGTGGTGATATACCACCTAATATTTTGGCACAAGCTCATCGTCAATAAATGCATATGTAATCAGAAGGAAAATCAGGCCCAGTAAAGCTTAACATAGATAATGGATGGTTAATTCCTAAACTTGAATTACCAAAACTCTTTTCATAAACATTATTTATCGTCCTCATTTTCTAGACGATGTTACCTCATTTCTCATTCAAAAACTCTCTCTCATTTTATATTTCTCGCTCATGTTTTTATTAGATCGTTGGAGGAGTTGAACTAGGTACCCACGTTCGGATTTAACTACCGTTAAGGCCAAAATTGACCGAGACAGATGTTTAGGCTGACGTGGACTCGAAACGCTGAGGTGGAGCCTTGTCGGCAGCTGAAGTGGGACCCTTGGTTGTAGGAACCAGAATCAAATGATGGTAATTGGAGGTGATGCGACCTTCGACCGACCCTCGGGTGGCCGTTGCATCGATCGTTTGAGGTTGGAGAGCTCGACATCGACCTTCTTTGTTGGACATCGATCGTTGATCTGTACCTCAGAGACTCGTTGGGGGGTCGGATCTGGGTTTCGACCCAAATCCCCTCCGATGCTTAAGTTAGTGTGGAACTTAAGGAAGAGAGGGAGCTTGGTGTAGCTGAGATCGACCCACGGAGGTTCGTCTCTAGACTGACGATGTAAGCTCGAATATAAGAATGGTAAAAGTAAGAAGATAGAGTTCTATGTCTTGGAGCTCATACCTTGAAGATGGGATCCTTCCCTCTATTTATAGACGTTCAAGGTCCCTTTGGAGACGGTGGAGAGATAATGGCCACCCATAATGGGGCCACAATCTTCCCCCATTAATAGGAGTAAATGTTGCGCACGTCCCCGAGATTCTCAAGTCCGCCTTTAATCCCACGTTCGAGCGAGGGGGGCCCAATGGTCGACTAGCCATTTTGGCTTTGACTAAGTCGACATCGGGCTTCTTTGGCGAGCCTGGTGGGCCTTAGTGTCACGCCCCGCTTCCCAAAAATATGGAGGCGAATCGTGAGAAGGTCCGCTCAGACTTGAAGCTACAAAGCTGCAAGTCCGATAAGCGTCAATCAAATTTAAAACTGCAGGTCCTTGCAATGCGAGCGAAACAAGATAATAATAATGAAATGAGACAAAAGAATAATCTCAGAATATCCATGAATATAAATTCCAACATCGCAGAAAAGCCACCAGGCTGAAATAAAAGAGAGTCTAAAGGCCCAAGCATGGCCAACAAAAGTACATCGTACGAAACAAGGTGACACGCACCGATAACTAACAACAAACCTAAAACAAAAGAAAAGCTCAGCAAGGTCACCAAGAAAGATCACTGACATCCACAAAACTCCTCCTAGGCAGACATGGACTCAGGCTCAGCGTCAGCAACTCATCTCGTACACAGCAACGGTCTCTGGCTCAGGTCTAACATGTGACACCCAAAAGAGCAAGGGGCACATGTCAGCAAGTCTACAAGAGACTTGTGCAAGGAAACTGGAAGTATGCAAAAGTAAAGCAACCTAGCAGTTCTAGCATGAATGCGATGACATGGCAGTTAAAGTATGAGTGCAACAGGTAAAGTAAAGTAAAGTAAAGTACGAGCATGGCATTTAAACATGGCATGGATGACAAGTATTTCATGAATCATTCACAAGACAAGTACAAGACAAGGAAAGTAAGCACCTCGTGCACAGAGATTCCATCTTTTGGCTAGAGTGGCTGATCGGGCCAACTCCTAAGCTCAAGTAACCGTTTATCCCTACCCCTCCACGTGTATCGGGCATTGGTTTTCAGCCAACACATGAGGCCCGCTTCTGGACCACGAGCCAGGAAGTGTTTAAACAAGTATGGCGTAGGGGTGCACCTAGCCGGACAAGGAAGTACAAGTAGTGTAGCGTGTGCTACGAATGCGACATTCAATGCATGGATGACATGACATGGCAAAGTAGTAAAGCGTACAGGTAAGGAAAGTAAACGTGACAGTTTAGCATGCATGAACAACAAGTTTAAAGGGTTGGATCTAGCTTCGTTGTCAAGCTAGATCAATTAGGTGACGGATCTAGTTTCGTTGTCAAACTAGATCAAGTAGGCGTCTAGCCGCTATCATTTCACTGACTAGTCTCTTTTACGCTGAAAACAAGGAAGTGGCCTAAAAACATGGCCCTAAGAAAGATTTGGCAAGTTTCACTTGCCTGCAAGTATCACGTCTGAGCAACACGTCCAACGAGTCCAAAGTCACAATTACCCTACGTGCACAAGTCCACCGGCCTAAAGTCCATATTATTAATCTTCATTAGTGAATTTAAAACATTTAAAATACTTTAAAAATACTGATTTTAGTCTTGCTTAGCATGCATTGGGTTGGGGGTCCTAGGGGTGCAAAGCGTTACCTCAACACGACGCGAAAGCTACACCGGCGTCGGGTAGCGACGCCGGGGGTTGGAATAAGAGAACGCGCTCCAAGTCCAGATTCCAAATTAGTTTCCTCGCTTGAAAGTTCAGAGCATCAACCGGAGCAACGGTTCCATATTCCAAAGCTAGCACGTGCGACGACGGGCTACGACGTGTCGCAACGTCGTGCACGGTGAATCGTCGGAGAGAAAGCACCTAGGTAGGGCCCACAGTAGTCCTAGGGACCTTTGGGGGACCCACAATACCTCTGGAGAACTTGGGGGGGCCCACGGTGGCAAGCGGTGCGACGGGTGCGGGGTTGCGACGTTTGGCTCTCGGTCGTACAGCCTCGGTGCGGGGAACTCCGTCGGTCAGACACATGGGATGCGAGGGTTGCAGCGCTTGGGGTCGGTGCGGGCCTTGGTGCGGAGGGATCTGTCGGTCGGTGCGGGGGACAGCACCGGTCGGGCGCCTTGGAAGCGGGGGCTTGGGTGCTGCAACGTTGCAGCCGTTGCAACATTGCGGAGGGCGGGCGATGCGGGGAATCCCTTCGGTCGGGCACGGCGCTGAGCGGGGTTTGGTGCGGGCGGCTGTGCGGAACGGAGAGCGGGCGAAGCTCTCGGTCTGACCGAGAGCTTCTCTCGGTCGGTGCGGTCGAACGAAGTGGGCGGCAGCTGTGGGTCGGTGCGGAGCGGGGATGCGGGGGCGGCTAGCGGTCGGAGCGGGGAAAATGAGGCCGTTTCCTCGGTCGGTGCGGAGCTGCTTCGTCGCAACGTTGCGACGAATCGTCGCAACATCAATTTTGGGTTTTGGAAGAGGCTAGGGTTAATTTCTTGCGAAAATAGGTCTTCCTAGAGGTTGTTTATATAGTGTAGATGGGTTGACTAGGTCTAGGGCTAATCCTAATGAGAATAGGAGTTTAAAATAGTTTAAAATTTGAAATTCAACTTCTCCAACTCACCCAAGGATTTGACTTGGTCCAAATGAGCTGGAAATTGGCTCAAAAATTCTTTAATACGTTTAAAACTCAAATAAATTTTATTTGGCCGAAATTAATTTAAAAATTAATTATTAAAAATATTATAAAACTTGTTAAAAATATAAAAGTGGTCAAATGAACTCCAAAAATTATAAAATAAATATCAGGGTGATCGTGTTGACGAGAGTGAGCTAACTAAGAAGACGGATCTCAATTTCGACGTCGGACGACGAAACTAAAAATAGAAACGTCTCCCGTCAAAAGTGAAAATCGTCACGTCTCATCGAGTAAGATTAAATTGTGGGAAAACGACTCGAGAAACGTCGTTCCAAGATAGTGCAACTATTTAATACTCTCAGAGGCGTTCACAACGGCATATCACACGAAAGTGTTCACAAACAAACAAAGTCTAAAACAAACACGTGCACGGCCAAAGCACGTGCACGAACAACGTACGACGAAAAGTGGTCGTTACACTTAGTCATATGTCAACCGAGTTGTCTCGTATGCTGGCCCAATGACTCAACAATGGCCCCTGTCGCATGACCTTGAAGGATCCATCTGCCGAGGTCAAGGGACGTTACATCACATTAATGGGGCGCGGCAGTCGAGAAAATAGCACTTGAGTTCTAGGTGCCAAAATGTCCGCCTCGTCGATTCAGATGACATGTCGATTCGAAATCCAAGACATTTTGGGTCCTTGGATCCTTGACTTGTGTTCCATCATGTGGTTGTTGCTTTGTCCATATATGACGGTTCCATCGATGGAGTGCAGGAATACCGTATCCTTTCTCTCGATTCGGATTTTTCGTCTCTCGAATGTAATGGCTTCGTCCTCTGCCTCCGGAAGGAATGTGGTTACCGCCCTTCAGAAGAATCGGGAAGGGGCCATTGAGCCAGGCTTGCTGGCGAATGTGAGGTCCAAAGTCAAGGCCGATCAAATCGACGCGCTTCAGAGGAACTTTGTTAGTCTCGATTATCAAATCAGACTGCATGGGAGGGGCAAGAGGGCTCATCGTCCCGACGATCGGGAAGTGGGCGTCTATGTCAAAGCCTTCGAACGAGGCCTTCGATTTCCCATGCATCCCTTCCTGCAGTACTTCCTGTATACCCTGAACATTTTCCTCTCCCAACCGAATGCTATCGGTATGTTGATGGGCTTTATAGTTTTGTGCATGACGAAGGAAATCGAGCCATCTCTGCGTCTGTTCAACCACTTCTTCTCGATCCCTCCCCTTAAGACCCCGGGGTGGTATACGATAATGGCCCTTCGAGGAAGGAAGCTGTTGGAAGATCTTTCCACCTCCAGCCCCAAGTGGAAAGACGAGTTTGTGTTTGTGGTCTTCCCGGGGGAGGCAAGCTTCTGCACCGGTTGGGGTGCCCCTGATTTGGGGCCTGCCGAGGATAAGCCGCTGATTGTCAAGGAGAAGAAAGTTGCCAACACTCTGAAGAGCCTACCCGAGGGTATGAGGTCGATCAAGTTGTTGTAGTCGGACGATGTGCTGTGTCGAACCATGTGGACGAAAGGTCGGTTCGACCATGCTCGCCAACTGTTCGACCTTCGTCACTTGATCTAACTCGTTTGTTGCTCTAGCAGGTATGACCAGTGTGGATTATCACGTAGATCCTGCCTTGAAGGAAGCAGTCGAGGCTTCCATCAGAGAGGTAGAGGCGAGTATGTTGTCACACCGAGCGTCGACCGCATCAAGATCGATGGTCCAGCCATCTGGAGATCGGCCCATGATCGTTGAAGAGATTGTCCATGTGGATCGCCTCAGCAGAAGCAGAAAGGGTGCCTCTTCGAGTTTGAGGTGGTTGCACTGGAGGGGGGCAAGAAACAGCAGAGGATCATTCTCAGCGACTCGGAGCTGTCTGGGTCGAACGCAACCACAGAGTAGGTCTCCCAGCTAGGGAGTGATGCACTCAATGAGGAAGATTCGAGGGAGACTCATGTTCTACCGGATCTTCGCGTGTACCGGGACACTAGGCCCTGGGGGGTCTGTCTCCCTTCGTAGGGTTGCCTGAAGACATCCCTGAGGAGTATAGGCCGATGTTGTTGGAGGGCCGATCTCCTCAGGCAGCCCTCGACTGTTCCGAGGAGGAGCTTATCAAGGCGAGGTTTCCATTGAGGCGTAGGGATTCTGCTCTCCTTGACTGTGGAGCCGCCTCCTGCATCACCGAGAATGTGACCCTTCCACGGGATAGGGCTGTCATGGAAATGGTCGATTATGAGCGGCTTGCATCAATAGCCGTCCATGCCAGCATCCATGTGATTATCGTTTGGGCCTCTATCGATGCCAATATCAGTGCATAAGCGGACCGTCGAATGTTGTGTGCAGGCTCTTGTGGCGACCAAGGCGTTGCGTCGTCGAGCTTTGGTGGTGGCTGATCATGGTGTCACTCTGGAGGCCGTTAGGTCGAGGGTGGAGAAGTACCAGGCTGAGCTATAAAGAATCAGCCGCCTCTCTGAGACGAGGTCGTTAATCATTCAGAAACTCGAGCAAGAGCTAAGCGAGTCTCGTAGAAGGGAGGCTAAACAAATCACATTAAGAGAGCGAGCGGAAGATGCTCTGCTGGAGGAGAGAGTCGAAGCCGATGTCATTGCGAAGAAGGCGGTTCTGGACTTCACGGCTTCATTTTTTGACTTTGACGAGCTCTATAAACAAGGTTACGAGCGGTGCTGGCTGGAGATGAAGAATCGATTTCCTGACTTCTCTGCGGAGATCGATGAGATCCCGGTGATATTTTCGGACCTCCGTGAGGATGAGGCTAGCCAAGGTGACATCAAGTCGATCTGAGGCATGGAGGAGGTAGCTCCTATGGATGAGGCTACCACCATGGCTGGCGACGAAGCAAGAGCGGTTGCTACGGGGGAGCTGGAGCCTAAGGCCGCGTTGGAGGGAGATCAAGGGTCTGAACGGCCGCTGTAAGATCTGGCCTGCCTGATAGAAATTTTTGAATGTATAGGGGGGTTATGTAAGTGAAAACAATATTTTGTAATGGATTTTGACAAGAGAATTGGCATGTGTATTCTCGTATTCCATTGCCTCTCTTTGTTTGTTGTTGCTCACGCCCCGTGGTGGTCTCAATGCCTGATGATCCCTTTCGATGGGTTAGGCGCTTCTTCGGGGTGATCGAGGATAAACCATCGAACCACATTTAGAATTTGACCACCATGTTCCATGGAGAGGGAGAGATCTACCCGATTCGTGGTTGATGATATGGGGATTTTGGTCGTTCAGTAGCGAAGGGGTGGCCCCTTCGACTTACGGCTGACGACCGTTTGAGAGAGTCGTTCATTAGCGAAGGGGTGGCCCCTTCGACTTACGGCTGACGACCGTTTAGGAGAGTCATTTAGTAGCAAAGGGGTGGCCCCTTCGACTTACGACTGACGACTGTTTAGGAGAATCGTTCAGTAGCGAAGGGGTGGCCCCTTCGACTTACGGCTGACGACCGTTTAGGACAGTCGCTCAGGAGCGAAGGGGTGACCCCTTTGACTTACGGCTGACGATCGTTTAGGAGAGTCGTTCAGTAGCAAAGGGGTGGCCCCTTCGACTTACGGCTGACGCTCGTTGAGGAGAGTCGTTCAGTAGCGAAGGGGTGGCCCCTTCAGCTTACGGCTGACGACCATTTTAGGAGAGTCGGTCAGTAGCGAAGGGGTAGCCCCTTCGACTTACGGCTGACACTTGTTTAGGAGAGTCGTTCAGTAGCGAAGGAGTGGCCCCTTTGACTTACGACTGACGCTCGTTTAGGAGATTTGTTCATTAGCGAAGGGGTAGCCCCTTCGACTTACTGCTGACGCTCTTTAGGAGGGTCGTTTAGTAGCGAAGGGATGGCCCCTTTGACTTACGGCTGACGACCGCTGAGGAGAGTTGTTCAATAGCGAAGGGGTTGCCCCTTCAGCTTACGGCTGACGATCGTTTAGGAGAGTCATTCAGTAGCGAAGGGGTGGCCCCTTTGACTTACAACCGACACTCGTTTAGGAGAGTCGTTCAGTAACGAAGGGGTGGCCCCTTCAACTTACGACTGACAACCATTTAGGAGAGTCGTTCAGTAGCGAGGGGATGGCCCCTTCGACTTACGGCTGACGCTCGTTTAGGAGAGTCGCAGTAGCGAGAGGGTGGCCCCTTTGACTTACGGCTGATGCTTGTTTAGGAGAGTCATTCAGTAGCAAAGGGATGGCCCCTTCGATTTACCGCTGATGCTCATTTAGGAGAGTCGTTCAGTAGCGAGTGGGTGGCCCCTTTGACTTACGGCTGACGCTCATTTTGGAGTCATTTGTATCAACGTAAGTTCGGTTTTCCTAACTCCTCTTGAGGATCGGGTCCTTTTTCGAGGGGAGTTTTGATTGGGTAATCTATACAAACTTTACGAAGGCTCAAAGAAGCGAAGTTTTGTTCGATAAAGGAAACATGCTTTATTGACGGAAATAAAAAACGGAAAAGGCGTATAGGTGTTTTTCGATCGACGTCGGAGCTGTTGCCGTTCATTTTTATTCGTCAGGAGTTTTAGATGGATCATCAGTCGACCACCTTGGTGACAGGCAATCCTGTCATCTGGCCCTTCTGTTTCGAGGATCCTTCCTTGTTGGGTGGATCACTGGCCAGGCCTTTGGGGTGTCCTCGTTTGACTAGGGCATCGATCTCCTTTTTGAGAGTCCAACAATCGTTGGTGTCGTGCCCATAGTCGTTGTGATATTTACAGAATTTGAGGTCGTCCCTCTTCTCGTATTTGCCCTTTTTGCAGCCTCTTGGATCAGCTCTTCTTGTGGGGCCCCGAGTTTGGTCTCTCTCACCTCGTGTCTTCACAGCAGAAGGGGGTGCTTTTCGCAATAGCTTAAGCTGGCTCTTCCGCCTCCTCGGAGGAAGTGAACCGATCTGTTATGTTGAGCATCTCTGGGACAGTGTTCGGGGGGAACTGGTGAAGGGCCCTCCTTAGGTGCTTGTTCCTGACCACCTGGGTGAGCGCCGCTATGATGGTCACGTCTGGAATTTCTTCTACATCGAGCCTCTCGTCGTTGAACCTCTGGACAAAGGCTCGGATTGACTCGTTCTCGTTTTGTTTGAGCGAGAAGAGGTGGAACGACTTCTTCTTGGGTCGTCGTCCGACTGTGAATTGTTACAGAATATCTCTGCCAGTTCGTCGAATGAGCCGATGCAGCCGTGTGTTAGCCCTTCATACCAGCTTTCTGCCCTCTTGATTAGGGTGGCATGGAAAGCTCAACAAAGGTATGGCTCATCGGCCCTGTGGAGTAGCATGATATTCAAATACTTATGAATGTGTGACCATGGGTCGCCTCTGCCATCATAAGATGTTAGTGCCTGGAGCTTGAATTTGGGAAGAAAGGGAGCGGAGAGGATATTCTCCTTCAGAGGGGTCTTTCGAATCACGAATTGGACCAGCACGAATCCTCCCACTCCATGTTACGGGAAGTTGGCTCTGGAGGATCAATTCGGGATCTCCTCCATTCTTGTAAGTCCACCTGCAGGGTTTAGTGGGTTATAACATGGAGGAGCCCCGTACATTACCTGATCTAGGATGTTGCGGGTCGCCGCCTGGTAATTGGAGTAGGTGGGTTCCCATTGGAGCACGAAAGCTCGATTATCGACTCCCGCTCCATTGTACTGGTGGGCTGGGGGTCGAGTCGTGGAGGTTAATCTCTGCCCTTGGGTCTCCTAGATCTCGGAGGAATGCTGAGCCCCTCGTTGGCGTCAGGTATGGGTTTAGAGGAGGAGGCAGCTCATTCACTGGGGATGGGCTCCCCATGTTCTGGCGTATCAAAGTCGCCAATGCACCTAAGCTCATATCGATCTGCTCGGTGAATTGATTGAATTCTCTTCGTGTCACCCCGGGCTCCTTCGTTTCCTCCGTTGGTCGAGGTGGTGGCGTTGTGGAATCCAAGACGTCCTCTACCAGGATGCTATTGTTGGATATGGACGACATGTATACACCCGTGAGGGGATGTATGAGGGTATACTGACCTCGGATGTCGTGTGCATGGAAGCATGTGTGAAGGAAACCTTTTCATGTGTGAAAAGGAGCACTCGATAAGTGGAAAAAGGCACATTATAAGTGCATAAAGGCACTTGATAAGTGCATGAAGAAGAGGATAAGCAAGGGTATTAATATAAGCTAATAAGCTTATATATGGTTATTTCCTACAATAACTACCCCTAAAGCCTATAAATAAGACCCAAGGGTAAGGCATTTAAGGCTAATCCTTCATGCCATAAGTTTGCATAAGGCAAATCTTTTCCTCTTCTCCCTTCCATTTAGTTCTTCTTCCAAATAGAGATTTAGACGGTGGAAACTCTGCTTCGATCCTCTGTGACGAAGTAACGACCGTTGTGGTGAATCCGAGGGCAAAGTTCAGAGACTACAGCGCAGCGTACGCTAACGTAAGTTCTCTTTCGATCCTCCATCTCTGCGCGACGGGATCCTACATTGGTATCAGAGCCATACGGGTTCGCCCCGGTCTCACCGATGGATGACGCATTGTCTCTTTCACGAATGAGTTTCCTTCCATTATGGATATGATAGGAGCGCATCGTGACGGAGAGAATGCCAAAAGTTGTTCTTTTCACGTTAGGGTCTTTTGTCATTACGGATATGGCAAGAACTCTCCGTGACGGGAAGAACTGACCGTTCATCTCGCCAAACTCGCACTCTTCATGGATGCTGAGTCTCCATTCAATAGGGAATGTGAACTCTCTTCATGTGGAGCATGAAGTTTGCGATCGTGAAGGTATGTTATTTTTTTTGGCACACGGCCATTGCAACATAACTACTTTCTCGATGACCGGGTGTCTCATCGGAGAAGGTGGTAGTTATAAAACTTCTCATCGGAGAAGAAGATCTTTGGTGCATGATCGCCATGGCCATATGGGCCATGGAGGCTATGTACCCCCCTCCCCATGCGGAGGGGGTTGGTTACGGCCAATGACAACCAAGACCCCCCCTCCGGAAAGGGGGGGTGTGCAAACCGGACCCCAAAGGAAGGGGAGGCCGGCCATGGCCAAGGGGCCACGGCCGACATGCACAAAGGCCATGGCCGGCCTGGCCTCGGCCATGGCCATGGCCGGCCCTGGCCTCGGCCAGGGCCTGGCCAGCCCTGGCCTCGGCCAGGGCCAGGCCACTGCCGGCCATTGGCCTCGGCCAGGGCCAAGCCCCGGTCAGCCCAGTAAATGGGGGGACTTGCATGGGCGGTGGCTTGCATGGCCGGTCTCTACGGAGCCGGCGGCAGTTATCTGCGGCAAAATTCCCCTGTAGGGGGGAGCGCCTGGATCCATACGGGAGCCGGCGGCGGTGGCATGCAGAAAACTCCCCTCAAGGGGTGTTCGGCCTTGGCCAAGTTGCGATGGCAACTCTCTCTTTGGAAGGGAGAAGAATCCGGCCTTGGCACGGCCACGACACGACCCCGGCAATGGCCGGGGAATTGTCGAAATATTTCGGCTATGTCACCTTGTAAGGGGGTGTAGGCCTTGCCGAATATTTTGCAAATACAACAAGGGTATTTTTAGTACCATAAGGGTACCAAGTTGAAATTCCCTAATTTTTTTTGAAAAATACGTTTTCAAAATCGCTTTTCCGCTGCAAAGTACTATAAGAGTACTGTTATTTGATAAAGTGATGGGGAAATATTGAAAGTTGTTCTAGATGGTGATTGGGATCGTAATGACTTTTTCGATTCTAGAACAACATCTTCAATATTTTTCGAAAGTAACTTATCAAATATAATAATATCATTCCAAGTGGGATTTTCCAAGTGGGAGTGATATTAAACTAGTCTTAAATTTCCACATTCGATTGATTCAGCGTCTCAATGAATCATGATTCGGCCAATGGTCTTTTTGACTAGTTTGTGGGACACCTCGGCTCTGTCTGGGGGTAGTGAACCATGGACTAGTCATTCCCCTGGTCGGTCCGCTGGCCGAGACTGCTGAATTATGAAAATGTCTAAAATGATGACTATAAATATGAAATTTATGCAATGTTTTTTGATCGAACCTTTTTTTATATCTTTTGCAGCATTTTAAAGCTAAAATGTCTTCCGCTTCCAAGAACATCGTCGTTGAGTTAAACAAAGGTGAAAAACTCAACGGCGATAATTACAAACTATAGTCCATGAAAATACAATATGTTCTAGAGGAGTAAGATGTGCTCGAAACTCTGAAGAACATAATGATTGAACCAGAGTTGGGCACTACGGCCCAACACAGAAGAGACAAGGAAGCTTTCGATGCTTAGTCTCGGAAGAACAAGATTGCTCGCATTACGTTGTTGTCCAGTATGGCCGATGACATAATGCGCATCTTCCGAGAGCATGACCTAGCCATGGACATATGGTCCAAGCTAGAGGAGAAGTTTGGTGGCACCTCGGTGTCCAAACTTCGTTCTTTAACTATAAGATTCGATTCATACAAGAAACGTCCAGATCATTCCATGGGGAAGCATCTGCGACATATGGCGAATCTCATCTCAGAGTTAAAGGATGCAGGTCATGTGCTCACTGATGAGCAACAAATCCAAGCAGTCATACGTTCCCTACCAAATGGGTGGGACCAAATGAAGATGCATCTCACTCATAATGAGAGCATCACGAACTTCAGCGATGTTTCTAAGCACCTCGAGTTAGAGAAAGAGCGGCTTGCGACCGCCAAGCCAAGTGCAGAAGTGCACATGGTTGCTAGTTCCTCACACGGGGAAAAGAAACAGAAAAATCATTTGAAGTTTACTAATGAACGTAATAAGCAACCAGAGTCTACCAAGAAACCCAAACATAAGGGTGGGCACAAGAAATGGCACAAGAAGAAGGACTTGAAGAAGATCAAGTGTTTCAAGTGCAACAAGTTAGGTCACTATTCTCGTTCATGTACGAGTGGAGGTGATGATATAACTTGTAATAATACTAGTTACATATGTGTTTCTAGTTCAATATTTCTTGTTGAATCTAATCCTTTTTGGATAATTGATTCAAGTGCCACCGACCACATAGCAAGGGACAGACAGTCCTTCGTGGAGTATCACCGGATACCCTAAGGAACGAAGTGGATCTATGTAGGAAACAACACACGTGTTGAAGTGAAAGGCGTTGGGACGTGCAAGCTCGTCTTGGACAACGGCCGCACTATCCTACTTCATGATGTTCTCTTCGCTCCGGATATTCGAAGGAATATTATATCTGTGGTCGTTTTAATGGGTCTTGGTTATAGTTGGTTCTTTCATAGTTGTAAAGTGGAATTGTCTTGTAATAATTCTTTAATTGGTTCTGGGTATGTTTTCAAAGGATTTGTTGTATTAAATACAATGTATGATTCCTCATTTTATAATGAAAATTTCCTTGTTGCAAATTCATCAAATTATGAGTCAGATGTAATTTGTTGGCATGCAAGGCTTGGTCACATTGGACCAACATGAATGGATAGACATGCCAAACGTGGCCTTTTATCCAATGTTTCAAAGGTCAAAATGTCGACTTGCGAACATTGCCTTGTAGCGAAATCTTGTCGCAAGCCGTTTGGAACTGGCACAAGGGCCGAGGTTCCATTACAGCTCATCCATTCGGACATATGTGGTCCGATGAATGTCAAGACAAGACGCGAGAAGTCCTATTTCATCACTTTTATTGATGACTTCACCCGATTCGGTCATATCTATTTGATATCCCACAAAAGTGAAGCATTAACCTGCTTTAAAAACTATATGAGTTTGGTGGAAAATCAATTAGATCGCAAGATTAAGGTCTTGCGAACCGATAGAAGCGGTGAATACCAATCAACAAGTTTTAAGGAACTTTGTGATGAAAAAGGCATAGTTCATCAGGTAAATATGCCTTATACTCCGCAACAAAATGGTGTTGCAGAAAGGAGGAATAGGACTTTGTGATGAAAAAGGCATAGTTCATCAGGTAACTATGCCTTATACTCCGCAACAAAATGGTGTTGCAGAAAGGAGGAATATGACTTTAATGGAAATGGTCCGTTCAATGATGGCGCAAGCCAACTTGCCAATCACCTTTTGGGGTGATGCATTATTGACGGCCGCTTTCATTTTAAAATGCGTACCCTCGAAATCAGTTAGCTCCACTCCTTATGAGTTGTGGAACCAAAGGTCTCCTGACTTAAGCATTTTAAAACCTTGGGGATGTGCATCCTATGCACATATTTCCTCCCATAAGTATGGAAAACTTGGGCCAAGGGAGAGGAAATGTATCTTTATACGATACGCAGAAAACTCCAAAGGTTATGTTTTCATTGGTCAGGAAGACAATGGAGGAATAATTGAATTTGAGTCGAGAGATGTCACTTTCTTGGAAAACGAGTTTCCAAGACAGTGCGAGATAAGTCAGGACTTATCTCTATTTAAGATTTATGATCAAGAAGGATTACCTCATTCGAGTGGGAGAATTCTTGGTGAAGACGAAAATATGTTTCAACCTTCACCAATGGATGATACGAATGATGCGAATCCTATTCCATACGGGAATAATGATCCAAGTGTGAGCATTTCTAACGACATTCCAAGTGGGAGTGATATTAGAATTGATCTAAATTCGAGTTGATAATGACTTGAAGAATCTCAAATACGACGTAGTAGTCGTACAAGGTTAGCTACTCTAAGATTTGAGGATGAATTCCCACAAACCTTTATGACTTTACTACAAAATGATGACGAGCCTGCTACTTTCAAACAGGCCGTATCATGCCCTACAAAAGACAAATGGATAGAAGCGATGAAGGAGGATTTAGAATCCATGAAAGTTAACCAAGTCTGGGACTTGGTTGACTTACCCAGAGGACGTAGAGCTATTGGGAACAAATGGGTTCTCAAGATCAAGCATAAGGCTGATGGCTCTATAGACAGATATAAAGCTCGCCTTGTCGCAAAAGGTTTTACGCAACATGAAGGGATAGACTACGAAGAGACCTTCTCATCTGTTGTGCGTTTTACCTCGATTCGCTTGATTCTGGCTATGGTAGCTTGCTTAGACCTCGAATTACATCAAATGGATGTAAAGACTGCCTTTCTCAATGGAGAATTGGATGAGGAGATCTATATGAAACAACCAACAGGGTTTGTAAAAGAAGGAAACGAACATAAGGTTTGTAAACTTCGTAAGTCCATATATGGTCTTAAACAATCCTCGAGGCAATGGTATATACGATTTCAAGAAGTTGTCTTATCAAATGGTTTTACCATGCTTGATGAAGATAATTGTGTATATATCAAGAGGATCAAAAGCAAGTATGTTATTATGTCTCTATATGTAGATGACATTTTAATAGCCGGAAATGACAAGGGCTTTGTGATGGATATCAAGGCTTGGCTTTCATCAGTATTTGAGATGAAAGACATGGGAGAATCCGTATATATCCTTGGAGTTAAGATTTCAAGGAATCATTCGAAGAAATTTCTTTCTCTTTCACAAGAGACTTATATAAAGAAGGTTCTAGAACGTTTTAATATGTAGGACTGTAAGTCCATTGATACTCCTATAAGCAAGTGCGATAATTTATGTCTGAAAATGTGTCCTAAGAACCAAAAGGAAAAGGAAATTATGGAAAAAGTTCCATATTCCAGTGCAGTTGGTAGTCTTATGTACGCTGTGATGTGTACAAGACCGGACATCTGTTTTGCCGTTGGAATGGTAAGTCGTTACCAATCCAATCCAGGGCAAACACACTGGAAAGCAGTTAAGAGGATAATGTGGTATCTTAAAGGCACTGCGGACTATGCTTTATGCTATCAAGGAAATGCCTTGAGGCTCGAAGGCTACACTGATGCTGATTGGGCGGGTGATCTCGATGACCGACGATCGACCTCAGGACATGTTTTTCTACTCGGATCTGGTGCAATATCCTGGAGTAGCAAAAAGCAATCATGTATCGCACTTTCAACTATGTAAACCAAATTTGTAGCATTTAGCATGGCGGTCCAAGAAGCTGTTTGGCTTAGGAAGTTCTTAGAAAAGCTAATTGATGCAAGTGACTCAGGTACTGTACCAATATACAGTGACAGTCAAGCATCTATAGCCTATGTCAAAGATCCAAAATTCCATTGTAAGACCAAACACATTGATATCCGCTACAAATTTGCAAAAGACTATGATAAGAACAATAAGGTAAACATAAGGTACATATCTACGCATGAGATGATAGAGGATCCGCTTACGAAGGCGATCCCCAGAGATGTGTTTTACAAACACTTATCATCTCAAGGATTGCGTAAGAGCTGAGTTGTATCAATGTATATTCCCATGTCTATGAAAGATCAAATTTAATAAAAGAATAAGTTCTTTTTAACATTACATATGAGTTTCTTGAAAATGTTTGTGTACATTTCTTTTAAATCTCAGCTATGTTTTTCTAGTATGTCGGACAGATTGAGGTTGGCTCTCTCACATGAGCAACCGCCTTTATTCTATCAGACGGATAAGATAAAGATGAGACCTGTTTAAAGTCAAAATCATCAGACGGATGATTTAGAGTCATGACTTAAACAAAATGGTCGTATGAAAGATCTGCATCATATGGATGCTTACAAAAGATCTAAGAAGATTTTTTAAATCTTATCTGTCTTATGCGGGATGTGGGTCCAGGAGATTACTGAGTAGTAAAAGGGACTCAAAGTCAGACATTGTGATGTCTGATCATCATCTTTACAACATCATTAAGACATACGCTCCCTGGAAAAGGAGTGATGGTGTAATACGTATTCATACTACGTATGCATTTGACCATTGGGTTAGAATAGTAATTGTGTTTACTATTATGTGAGACCCAAAGACCACATGGCTTTTAACTTCTTACCCTTATGGACTCTAATTGGTTCCTTTAGATTTGACTGGGTGATCGCTATCTTAGCATGTTGCTTATGGACTATGGTCAATTCGGTCCGGCGGGGCATGTTAGAAAAGCGAGTCAAGTCAAGATCGAAAGGATCGCAAGAAGATGAAGATTAATTTCATATTCACATTTGAACTTTAGAGATTCAAAGCTGGCCAGCCAATTGTAATCCAGATGGGATTCAATTGTTGAATATAAAGTATAAGAAATGTGAAGAAATAATCTAGGGTAAAACAGGCGTTGATCTACTCAACTTTGCACCCCAAAGAGTGTTGTGTATCTCTAACAAGTGCACAACAGCGGACTCTATGCGCATGACGGTCACACGGTCTATTTCTCGGTATGACAAATTGAAGAACTAAAGGAAAAGATGTTTCCTTACAATCCCCTCAAGTGTGAGTGGGAGATGTTGGATTTGGACGACATGTATACACCCATGAGGGGATGTATGAGGGTATACTGACCTCAGATGTCGCGTGCATGAAAGCATGTGCGAAGGAAACCGTTTCATGTGTGAAAAGGACCACTCGATAAGTGGAAAAAGGCACATTATAAGTGCATAAAGGCACTTGATAAGTGCATGAAGAAGAAGATAAGCAAGGGTATTAATATAAGCTAATAAGCTTATATATGGTTATTTCCTACAATAACTATCCCTAAAGCCTATAAATAAGACCCAAGGGTAAGGCATTTAAGGCTAATCCTTCATGCCATAAGTTTGCATAAGGCAAATCTTTTCCTCTTCTCCCTTCCATTTAGTTCTTCTTCCAAATAGAGATTTAGACGGTGGAAACTCTGCTTCGATCCTCTGTGACGAAGTAACGACCATTGTGGCGAATCCGAGGGCAAAGTTCAGAGACTACAGCGCAGCGTACGCTAACGTAAGTTCTCTTCCGATCCTCCATCTCCGCGCGACGGGATCCTATAGCTATTTGCTCTTGGCCTCTCCTTTGGACCTTCGACCGTCCGACGTTGCTGGGTCCAGCTGTCATAGCTTTTGGATTGCTCTGGGATGTTAAGCTGGTTAACGTTTTCCACAAACGACGCCAAACTGTTAAGGCCAAAATTAATCGAGACAGTTGTCAGGCTGACGTAGACTCAAAACGCTGAGGTGGAGCCTTGTCGGCAGCTGAAGTTGGACCCTTGGTTGGAGGAACCATGGTCGAATGATGCTAGTTGGAGGTGATGCGACCTTCGACCGACCCTCGGGCGACCATTGCATCGATCGTTCGAGGTTGGAGAGCTCGACGTTGACCTTCGTTGTTGGACAACGAACATCGATTTACACCACAGAGACTCGTTAGGGGGGTCGGATCTGGTTCCGACCTAAATCCCCTCTGATGCTTAAGTTAGTGTGGAACTTAAGGTAGAGAAGGAGCTTGGTGTAGCTGAGATCGACCCACAGAAGTTCGTCTCTAGACTGACGACGCAAGCTCGAATATAAGAATGGTAAAAGTAAGAAGAAAGAGATCTATGTTTTAGAGCTCATACCTTGAAGATGTGACCCTTTCTTATATTTATAGACATTCAGTGTCCCTTTGGAGATGTTGGAGAGATAACGTCCACCCATAATGGGGCCACGATCTTCCCCATTAATAGGAGTAAATGTTGCGCACGTCCCCGAGATTCTCGAGTCCGCCTTTAATCCCACGTTCGAGTGAGGTGGACCCAACGGTCGACTATCCATTTTGGCTTTGACTAAGTCGACATCGGGCTTCTGTAGCGGGCCTGATGGGCCTTAGTCATCTGTCGACCGAGTTATCTCGAATGCTGGCCCAATGACTCAACAACTACTTATGCTCTTGGCTGTTGAAATGTGTAGATTGTTTGATACTGAAAACCCATAATTGTGTTTTGATTATTATTATTAAACAAATGATTGTTACTAATGAAAATAACCAAGTGGGTATGATTGAAAAATCCAAGGAAATGAAGTCAACAAAAGTCGACATCCCATGAAATGACTCAAATGAAGACGCAAAAGCTTAATCAAAGGAAATTCCAAGTCAAAAGCATCTAAGGATGATCAAGAGATGTGTGGGAGCTAAACCAACGGCCAAAGAATCAAAAAGAAGCCAAGGCATGAAGATAGTGATATGGAGTGCATCAATGAAGCCACAGTAGGGTATTGTTTGATGTAATTTATATTCATGCCCCTAGAATATTTGTAGGTCTTAGGACACACACACTTAGAAAAGTTTCTCACAAAATGATTATGAAAAAGTTTTGAATATTTTTGAAATGATTTCATTAACATATTTTAGCAAAAATCACATGTATTAGATTTGTAGCCGACTACTTTTAATATAGTAGCCGACTACTTTGAATGGGAAAAGGGGGCATTCTCCATGTTGCTCAAAATAGCCGACAACAGTTGTGCTGGTAGTCGACTACCGTTGTTCTAAGAGTTGACTACTAAGTAAAATATATTCGACTACTTTGGCTTGACGACAAAAGAAAACACAGCTCCGCATTTCACGCGAAGTAGTCGAAAGAGATGTTACATAGGTATTTTGGAAAGTGATTTACAATGGTTTTGGCTCTATTTAAGAGATGGAGTTTGCAAAATTAATAAGAGCTTTTATGATCTTAATTTCTAAATTTTAAAGTGTCACGAACTGCTCCCCAGGATACCTCGGGAGGTACGAATCTATCTGAGATTCTCCCAAAGCAGTAAGTGTTAGGAAGGAAGAAAAGAAAAAAAACAAAAGAAACCGGCAGGTCACTGCGCACTGCTGGGATAGTACTTGTAATGTTATCACATACAAAGCATCCAAACACCACGCAGGGACAAAAATAATACAGAAACATCCAGAACTAACACTGAGACAAAGAGAAGAACCCTAATATTATACATAACTAATCATGTCCATGTACATCTCTATACAACTACATCATCAATATATACAACATCTCAACACTACCCCAGAGACAACCCGAAAGTACAGGTGTCACTCACCTCTCCCCTCACCATCCAATCCTACCCTCGAACAGCTCAACTGTAATTCCAAACTCCATCTCTACCACCAACTCCACCACCTGAAAAAACAATGGTGGAGCACGTCAATGCGTGACCCAGTAGGAAATCCAGCTCCACCTCAAATGCTACATCCTAAAAGGCAACTACGTGCATGTACAGAAGATGATGCAAGTAACATAATGACATGTCATGGCAGAAGCATGTGGACTCAAAGTAAAAGATACTACAATAGCACCAACACAACAATAGCAAATGGTATAAGAGGAGAGGAGTTACAATAATTGCATGAACAACAACCAGAACTAGCTAATGGAAATAACAACAACGAGTGCAACGCAGAGGCAAAGTTACAATGAACTACAAAGTTAAATAAATTATTTATTTAATTAGTCTTGTGCTTTAGAAATCTGGGTATCGAGTGGAACATAAGAAACTGGACCTCACCCACAGTGGTGGGTGGATGCTATGACTCTCCCAGATACACTGTTACAGAAGGAGCCATGATCCCCCAGATACACTGTTACAAAAAGGACCCAAAACTCTACCCACTCCCCGTCGCGCTACCTCGCTAGGAGTTCGAGTGAAACCACATAGCAAGTCCGGCCCATATGCCTTCTCGATATTCAAGTTTCCCCCAACCCCATGTTTATATCTCACCCTCCTTTAAGAGGACTGAGTCATTTGTTTACTTATAAACATACATGCATCAACAAGAAAGTAATAAATATGAAGGAAATCATCATGTCAGCATGGCCATAACATTTTCTTTCTAATCTCTTCTTTGCCACATTTCACAACATACTTGGGACATGCATCTCCTTGTGTATTCTCTTTTCCATTTCCATGTATCACAACAAAAAGGCCACGACTTCCATACATCCATAACCAAGCCAATCTCACAACATCATATAAATGCCATATTATCATGAAACGTAAGCCAAAACAAGTATTGAACATCATGTAACTACCAATGGCATTATGAAACAAAAGCTATAGCACATAGTAAGATGCTGGAAATTATAAAAGTTCATCAAACAGTGCTGTTTTTAGGGAATTCTAGTCATCATATGAGAAAAGTCCCAACTAAAAAGTTGTAGATATTCAAGTTTTACATTCACCCACCAAGTTTCAAAAAATAATCATGAGTGTGTGATTTATAGTGGCCAAACTAGTAACAGATAGAAATTCTACAGAAAAACAAGAAAAGTGTTCAACTCAATCAGTAAATTACTCTTAGTTGCAGTCAGATTTGGATGAAGTGCAAAAGATGAAAATTGTGTATCTTGAAGAGTAGATATCCAAAAATGTCCTAAAACACCTAATTCTGATAAGTACACTGGTATTTATAGTTGATTCAATGTAGGGTGTCCAAACTGGCAGAATTCTGCTATGTTGCAGCCCAAGTCATTTTAACATCAAAAGTTGGCCGAATCTATATTTAACACCCTACATGACTTTTAACTAGAATTCTGAGACCTACATGGATATAAATTTTTTTAGAATTTTATTTGAACTAAAAATAATAGATATCCACAATTTAACAGAGGACAGTTTTGCTGAAAATTGAAAAACAGATTAGCAATTACTCTAAACTAAAATCCACTAACATGCAAGTGACATATCAAGATGGAGATGGATTCCTACCTCTAGTAGCTTTCATTTTCCATTCAAAAATCCAAGCTTAATCCTCATGCTAGCATCCTTCCACTTCGAACTCCAAAAAGCTCCCAACTTTTCTTAGAAACTCCTCTTGGAAAGGCTTCTAAAAGACTGACTTGATATAATCTTGCACAAGGGACTAAAAGAGAGGGGAAAGATAGGATTTTCCTTGAAAATTGAAGAGAACGGCAAGAGGGAGAGGGGAAAACAAAATTGGAAAAGAAGAGGGGAGAAGATTAGAAAAAAGAAAGGTTTAAGGCTCTTAAATGCAAGGGTGTCTTCTACTCTCTCCTTCCTCCTTCCCCACACACTTCTTTAAGATAACCATGAAACATATGAAAAGACTAAAACACTCTCATCACATACCCACTCCAACTTCTAGGATATTACCAAATAACCATTACTATGCACACCCACCTCTTTACTATACACACACACCTTACCTAATTACAACAATGCCATTATCCCAACCCCTCTTCATACTAATCCTCATACACACCCTCATTCATGCATCCATACGTACATAGTGTACACACACATATAGTTACATGTACATCCATCCCTACACATATCTCTACATATAGGTCATTATCATCTCTTTGTACATCCAAGCACATATACCATGTTAGGATCGCCTTACCCTTGCAATACTAACAACAACACACTAGAGGGGGGTGAATAGTGTAATGGCAATAAATTATCCAATTAAAATTAAACTTGCAAATGCGGAATAATAAATGCAAGAGGAAATAATTGACACAATCAATCCAAATGCAAACACAAGATTTTACCATGGTTCCCCAAAACTTGGGTACGTCCAGCCACACCAAATGTTCACTATAATCCCACAAAGAGACGTGAATACAAGTCTCACAAGGAGATACCCCACAAAGAGGATTTTGCCCTACACAAGGACCCAACCAACCCTACACGAGGGTCAAGACTCCCACCAAGAGAATCACTAACTCCCACTCAGAGAATTAGGGTTAGCCCTACACTAGGACACTAAACTCCCACAAAAAGAGTTACTCCCACAAAGAGAGTATCCTAATCCAACAAAGAGATAAACTCCCACAAAGAGAGAAAGACTAATTCCCACAAAGAGAATTAGAGATATAAGAATCACCAAGTAAAATAAATACTCTTACATATGCCTTGAGATGCTTACTTATATATGAACTAGTCATTGTAATGCCCTACCAGCTACTGCACAAGTACTAGAGGGGGGGTGAATAGTACTTTAAAATAATAAGGAGTATAATTCCAAATTAAATTGCAAACAACTACCAAATCAATTTGCGGAAGCTTAAATTGAATGACAACACAAAATTAACAAAGCTAACAAACGATGTTAATGGGTTCGGATCCACCCAAGTCTCCCCGACTTGTTCCCGGTGATCCTACGTCCCAACCACCCGGATCCCCTCCGGATACTTGAGTTAGAAACCCTAACTCAAGATTTCCACTATGAATATCTTGTGAAAAACCTTCACAAGATCAAATCATACATGCAATAGCAAACGTGAATCCCACAACCCGAGATCACAACCTTCTCTCACAACCGAGAGAATCACAAAGCAATATTAAAGAGTTTAATATGAAATAAACAATCTTACCACAAAATCCTATACCTTGAGTTTTTCTTACCCAAATGGTGAAATGAAGGATTTGAGGAAGATGAAGTCACCAAGACATAGCACCAAGGAAATGACCAGCAATCGGTGCCTAGGGATGATTTGGAGACTTGGATCAAGCAATAGCTTGAAGAGCTCACCAAGAAAAACCTTCTCTCTAGATGGATTCTAGATCTAGAAATGAGAGAGAATGGGTTTCTTGTGAGGAAGAGAGCTTTAGATTAGAGTGAGAAAGGCTATCTCTTTTGATCTCAATGAATCTCTGAATGGAAGCTCTAACCTAGATAGAAATGACCTAGGTTCGTATTTATAGGGTCCCATAAAAACAAGTTAGGTCATTCTCCAACGGATAGAAATCTGTGAGAATTAGTCGGTCAAAGAACAATCACTGACCGACTAGTTCATCAACTAGTCGGTCAGTCAAACAGCATGGACCGACTAAGAGAAGATCTGAGAAGAGATAGAATTTCAGACCTAGAAATCTAGTCGGTCCAAGAAGACTGTCTGACCGACTAGTTTCACAACTAGTCGGTCAGTCAGTGAACGTAGACCGACTAAGAGGCAAAATGAATTAGTCTGAATGCAATATGACTTAGTCGGTTCAAGAACAAAAGTTGACCGACTAGATTGTCAACTAGTCGGTCACCAAACGTTCTTAGACCGACTAACGATAAACAGTAGCTTAGGAGAATTTTAGAATGAACATTAAGTCACAACTAGTCGGTCAAAGAAGCATCACTGACCGACTAGTTCACAAACTAGTCGGTCGGTGAGTCAACGTAGACCGACTAACAGTAAACAGTAAAGTCCAAGAAATTAAGGAAACAAACTAGTCGGTCCAAGAGAAGTTGCCGACCGACTAGATCACCATCTAGTCGGTCAGTACTTGTTCTTGTACCAACTAACATGCACAATAAAGTCCGAATCGAAGCGCGATGCTTCGAGGAAGTTAGAATGAACTTGTGCAAGGATCCTAGAGCTACGAAATGAGCGAAATGAAGATAGAAACGTAAGATATACTCAAGGCTTAACATTCTATATATCGAAGCTAAAAGACTATAAATAAAACCTTAATAAACGGTCTTCGAGAGCTTCGATAGAATCTTCATAACTTCCAAAATGGCGCAAGAGCTTCAACGAAGCTTTAGACAAGAATACGAGCTTTGGGAAGTGTTGAGATGTCGCTTTGAATGTTCTCGTGAATTTGGCGACGATCTCCAAAACTGCGCTCACAAATTGTTAGTTCATGGATTATTTATGTTTGCTCATCATCAAAACCAAATCCGGGGAGTCCAATATTCAACATTCTCCCCCTTTTTGGTGATGACAAACCAACATAAATAATAATCAAAAATAATGATTCAAATGTAAAATACTTACTCCCCCTGCATTGATGACACGTTAATTCCAAAATGAATATATATGAATTGCATCAATCAGATGAGTAAGATAAATAAAGAGAATCAATTTTCGAAATATCGGATTTTGAAAATCCTTATATGTATCTTAACTCCCCCTGAATCTAACATATCAAACTAGATTCTTGGAAAATGAGTTAAATTTTCATTTGCGCTATTTATTATCATTATCTCTCCCCCTTTGGCATTATCCCAAAAATGGGGGGCATACAACGACAACAACTAGGAAATGGAAAATCCAACATCGGGAGTCGTAGACAATGACGATGGAACTAATTGACATCAAAGGAAAAGCGATAAAATCAAAAACAAGGTGTGCCAAAATTGTCCATTATCAAAAAGCGATAATCAAAATCATCAAAAATACCAAATAATTATTCATTAATCGAATAAAGAAACATACTCTTCAATATTCAATATTCTTGGTTAAAATTGTGCATGGAAAACGATTCTATACAATTATAGAATTTAAATCTATTTAACCAAGTTTGCATGCGTCGAGCGACAAATTCACACATCATATGCATTGAATGAATAGTAAATGTGCACGATGAATTAAGATAAAGAGAACGACGATGTATATATATAAATGATAACATCATGAGTACATCAAAAAGATATCGAATATAAAAATGTACATCACATCAGATGCAACACATCATCTATATAAACATCAAAAAGAACAACATCATCGTCTACATCAAAATAGAACATCATCATCAATATCCAGAGTACATCAAAATACAACACATCAAAATATCCAACCGACATCCAGAAAACTCCAAAAGTACATCAAAATAACATAACCCTCATACTCTATCCTAACCCAAAATACTCTCACTAAGATATATCATCCAAAGCGTAGTGGAGAGTCCTCGGAACAGCGATCACGAGGAAGTGGCTGGATCTGCAGTGTCCGTGGGTCCAGTCGACGGAGTGGACTCAGGCTCTGCAGGGAGAAGAGGCGTCTCAACAGATGGAATCGTCGGGGCAGGAGTCGAGACGTCAACGACGGGCTCGACGGCAGATGTGTCAACAGGAAGATCAGCAGGCTCGGTAACAGGATCAGCAGCAGGCTCAGAAGTCTGAAGTGCTGAAGCAGAAGTATCTGGAGCACCGGAAGTGGTGCCATCTCCAGGAGCTGAAGAGGTAGCAGCAGCAGCAGCAGTGGCCGTGGCCTCATCGCCACGAGCCAAGGAAGTGACAAGCTCGTCAATCTCCTCATCGTCCATCTCCTCGGCCTCAGAAACTGAAGGAGGAAGATCAATCCCCATCATCTGAGCCATACGGCAGACGACCTCCTCGGTACGAGCCAAACGCGACTCGTGCCGACGAAGAAGGCGTACGACATCATCTAATGTAGCAGGACGAGAGGGGGCTGCAGCAGCTGACGGAGAAGCCAGGGAAGCAGATGCGGTAGACCTCTGCACGTGACGAAGCGCCGCTAGAGATTTCTTAACGGCCGTCGCGTTCAGAGGAGTACCCAAGGGACGCTCATCGTCAGAAGGGAGAGGGACTCGGAAATGACGAAACACAAGGGTCAACAAACAAGGGTATGGAATATGCGCAGATTTATTGGTCTTGCGTATACACTCGAAAGAGTCCATCTTATCGAGTATCACGCGAGCCCAATTAATCTTGCATCCCAAGAAAAGAGCGTAGATCAATTTCAAGAACGGCTGGGATGGAAGTGAAGATGATCCATACTTAGGGAGAAGACATGACTTCAAGATCAGGTTAAGGACCCACGCATTCGGCTTGAAAGATTTCGAAGGAACACCAATGAATGCGGAGGGGATAACCTGGAAGATATCTGAAAGAACTGACTGATCCAAGGAGGAAATGTCATCGACGGAAATGTCCGAAGGAAGGAGACCGGACGACGAACAACCAAGAATCTCCCCCAAGATTTCTGCCGTGAGAACTATAGGAGTTCCCAAGACAGTCGTCTCAATGGAGTGGCCGGCATCGTACTGGCCTCGAATACGATTGGCATAGAACAATTTCACAAGGCGAGGATATGGTTTGGGATTGGCCTTGGGGTCGTATCGGAGATAATCAAGGAGACCACTATAGGAGAGTAGGTCAGCTAAGCCAAGGAAATCAGAAAACTGGACGTAGTGCTCCAATAGCATCGGGCAGTGTTCAATACGGTTGTAGGCCGCGAGACACAAAGGGTCGTCGCGACACAACGATATGTCAACACCCCCCGCTGGCATTGGGCCCTTTCCCTTTGGCTGGCGAGTCCTAGGACGAAGTGGAGGAGTGGGTTCCTTAGTGCTAGGCTCATCCTCAGGGATAAATTCAGTGTCGGAATCGGGAGGAGTGGGAGGAGAGTGGAGTATGGCCTTCTTGGACTTAGATTTGCGGGGTTTTACGGTCGCCGTCCTCTGCTTCTTCAGAGGAGGTGAAGACGGAGAGGCTTGGGTTGATTTCGCACGACGTTTAGGCTTAGGTGGATTCCTAGGGTCGGAAGGCCCTACGGACATAGGAGAAGCCCCAGAAGAGGCGATGGGAATTCTTGTCTTTGCCATGGTCGTGGCACGACGAGCACAAGCAATCGATGATAAGATCAAACACCAAAGCACAGACCCTAGAGAGAGAATCCGAAACACAAGCCCTAGGGTAAACTTGAAACCCTAGGAGCTAGAACCCTAGATGAGATGAAAAACAAACCCTAGAGTAGGAAACGACCTAGGAGGAGGAGGGAGATACCTAGGAGGAGGAGGCGAGGGCGGCGGACGGCAGCGATGGCCGGAGATAAGGCCGGAGTCGACGGGAAGTTGAAGAGGCTCGGAGGGGGTTTGGGGTTTTCGGGCTTGAGATGAGAAAGAGACCGACTAAAATGATTTTTAGTCGACTGAAATGAGATTAAGTCGGTCGAGATCTGGAAAAGACACAACTGCCCTAACATACTTAGTCGGTCACAGTTCAAGCACTGACCGACTAGATCACGATCTAGTCGGTCGGTCAATGAGCTTGAACCGACTAAGTCGAAACAGAGGCAAACAGTGATTTTTAGGGCTAGAATTAGTCGGTCGCAGTATACTCCCTGACCGACTAGTTTTCAATCTAGTCGGTCGGTAAGTGTACTGTGACCGACTAAAGAATGAAAAAGATAAGAGAGAGATAGAAGCTTGATCTAGTCGGTCTGAGTTCACTTGCTGACCGAGTAGATGAGCATCTAGTCGGTTGACAAGTGAACTGAAACCGACTAGAAGAGTCCAAAAATTGATAATTGATTTCTCTTCACAAACCACTTGGATGAAACATCTTAACACTCTCATTAGTCATCTAAATTACCCCATAAAACGTCGAAATCTTAAATACGACATTGAAATACGACTTCGATCATAAATTCAAACATATCACATAAAATTCCCAAAAATTCAATAAATCTAGCATGAACGGAATATCGCGAAATATATTAGCATGCAAGATGATTGAGTTCAAATATGAATCCTATATCTCGGATTCACCCATAATCCCCAATTCTCGACGCAACCGCACAAAGGAGTCCTCCTTTAGGGGTTTCGTGAAAATATCGACGATTTGCTTTTGGGTTTCAACGTACACTAATATGATGTCCTTTTTAGCAACATGATCATCTAAAAAATGGTGTCGGACATCTATGTGTTTTGATCGGGAATGGTGCACCGGATTCTTTGAAAGACAGATAGCACTTTGGTTATCCACCATGATAGGGCTAGTATCACAGTGAATACCAAAATCCTTCAAAGTGTGTCTCATCCAAAGAACCTGGGCACAAGCAGCACCGGTGGCAATATATTCCGCCTCGGTGGTTGAAAGTGATACGGAATTTTGCTTCTTGGAAAACCAAGAGACAAGAGAATTTCCTAGAAAATGGCAAGTGCCACTAGTACTTTTCCTGTCGGATTTGCATCCCGCATAATCGGCATCACTGTATGAGACTAACTCATACGTGCTAGATTTCGGATAAAGTAATCCAAAATCTAAAGTGTAACTTAGATAACGGAAAATACGCTTTACCGCTACTAAGTGAGACTCCTTAGGTAGAGACTGATAACGAGCACAAATGCATACGGCAAACATAATATCGGGCCTACTTGCGGTAAGATAAAGTAAACTACCTATCATACCTCGATATAGACGAACGTCTACATCCTTACCGCCCGTATCCTTGTCGAGATGCGTAGTCGTGCTCATTGGAGTCTTTTTCCCGGAAGCACTTTCCATTCCAAATCGCTTAAGCAACTCCACCGTATATTTCGTTTGGTGGATGAAGATTGCATCGTTCATTTGGCGAATTTGGAGACCTAAGAAATATTTGAGTTCGCCCATGTGGCTCATCTCAAATTGTTCCTTCATAACATTAGAAAACTCTTCGCAAAGAGTGAAGTTAGTAGCACCGAAAATGATATCATCAACATAAATTTGAACTAATAAAATATCATTATTCGCATGCTTAACAAAAAGTGTAGAATCGGCTTCGCCCATTTTAAAATTCAAATCCAAAAGAAAATTCTTTAGGCGATCATACCAAGCTCGAGGAGCTTGTCTCAAACCATAAAGAGCTTTCTTTAGTTTAAAAACATGATGTGGAAATTTTTCATTTATGAAGCCCGGAGGTTGAGAAACGTAAACTTCCTCAACGACATCTCCGTTTAAAAATGCACTTTTAACATCCATTAGAAATAACATAAAATTTTTATGGCATGCATATGACAATAAAAGTCTAATTGATTCTAATCTAGCTACCGGAGCGAAGGATTCTTCGAAATCGATACCTTCCTCTTGGTGATAGCCTTGAGCAACTAACCGAGCTTTGTTCCGGATGACGACTTGATTTTCGTCGGATTTGTTCTTGAAGATCCACTTTGTCCCTATGACGGTGTGGTTCTTCGATGGCAAAGGAACAAGCTCCCATACCTCATTCCTCTCGAATTGAATGAGTTCCTCCTCCATGGCAAGGATCCAAGCACTATCTTCGCAAGCTTCAACTATATTCTTTGGCTCTATTGATGAGACAAAGGCACTATTGGCGAAGTGGTGGACTTGAGATCTCGTCTTGACACTATCATGAATATTTCCAATGACTTGCTCATGGGGATGGTCGCGAACGTTATGAAGCCGCTTGGGAATACCTTGATCACTAGGCACATTCTCAACAACTTCATTAGTCGGGTTAGTCTCAATAGAATCAATTGAATCAATAGACTTAGAATTTTCAAACGAATCACATAAAACATCCATAGAATCATTATCATTTGAAATTCTAGAAGTAGTAAAATTCTCATTAAACGAGACATGAAGTGATTCCTCGATCGTAGAGGATCTTTTGTTGTATATCCGGTAGGCTTTGCTACGTGAGGAATACCCAACAAATATCCCCTCATCCGATCTCGGATCAAACTTGTCCAAATTATCATATGTGTTTTTAATAAAACATTTTGCGCCGAAAACACGAAAATGTTTAACTTGAGGCAATCTACCAAACAACAATTCATAGCAAGTTTGTTTGGTGCCGGGCCTCAAAAGTATTCTATTAAACACATAACAAGCGGTGTGTACCGCTTCCGCCCAAAATTGATAACCAAGTTGACTATCTTCGAGCATAGTGCGAGCACACTCCACAAGCGTTCTATTCTTCCTCTCAACAACACCATTTTGAGGATGTGCGCGAGGGAAAGAAAACGTGTGAGTAATTCCAAGATCATCACAAAAATTTGAGAAAGACTCATTCTCAAATTCACCCCCATGATCACTACGATAGTGACAATGGTGGTTCCGATGAGATTTTGCACTTTCTTCACAAATATTGTGAAGTTTTCAAAAGCTTCATTTTTATTACATAAGAAAAATACCCATGTAAATCTTGAATAATCATCAACGATGACTAGTCCATACCTTGCATTTCCTAAGGAAGCAACTCTAGTTGGCCCAAATAAATCTAGATGTAATAGCTCTAGTGGCCGTTTCGTAGAAATGCTTTTCTTAGGTTTAAATGAAGATTTAGGAAGCTTGCCACGTTGACAAGAATCACAAAAACTTTTCTTTTCAAAAACGAGTTTCGGAAAACCTTTAATGGAATTTAATTTCGAAAGCTTATAAAGTGTTCCAAAGTTCACATGTCCAAAGCGTCGATGCCATAAGTGTTGTTCACTTGTGTTGGCAACGAGACATTGTTCATATGACTTAGGAAGATCCAAAATATAAATATCTTTATGGCGTGTGCCGGAAAAAAATAATTTATTATTATCATTTGAAATATGACACAATCCTTTCGCAAAACTAACTTTGTAACCTTTGTCACAAAGTTGGCTTATTGAAATAAGATTATGATTTAAACCATCAACTAGATAAACATCACTAATTAAGGGTTTAGAAGGGTTACCCACTTTACCAACACCGACGATTGTTCCGCTCTCATTACCTCCAAATACGACGCGATTTCCATTTGCAATGGGAACCACTCCGGAGAGCAATTGAGCGTCACCCGTCATGTGTTTTGAACACCCGCTATCGAGTATCCAATTCCCTTTGGAGCTAAATTTATATTTGTTGCTCCTTTTCTTTTTCTTTTCCTTGAGTACCTAAAGATAGAAACTTTCATATCATGGTACCCAAGGTCATTGGGTCCTCAAAAGTTAGACCTTTGGAAGCCAAGTCCAATTGGACTTAGACTTCCCCACATAATTCCTACTGTGCACAACATTCGAAAAATAAGCATTCATATATACTTGTTTTTCATCCATGCTTGTGTCCTTCGGGCTCCAAATAGTGAAGATTTTGGGAGCCCTCATCCTATTGGGTGCATGCATGCGACGTTGATTTCTACGTGATGCATGTTGTGGATAGGCATACGGGACATGATGGAATGGTGCACGACGAGAATTATTCATATGATGCGGTGGGTGAACATATGCATGTGTGGGAACACGTGCGTGAGGGTGTCTCACATGGTGTGCACGTGCCCGAGAATGTGTTGCATAAAAATCATCATATGTGTGAGATGGTGGAGTAGGACGTGTGTTCCTACGTGGCATGGTATTGGTGTACATATAAGCATGCCCCTTCTTTGGAGGTCCACCCGAAGTGGGTTTCTTTCCAAAAGAGGGTGTGGATGAGGTGGAAGCACCATTGGTAGATAAACTACCAATAGAGTGTTTGCTGCCACTCGTAGAGTCACCGGAAGTTGGCCTAACAAAAGTAGTGGCCGCTTTGGATGGACATCCCATCGTATACCCCAAACCAATGTGGTGATTGGCCGGAAGTAAGTCACTTAGGATTTTATCCAAATGGTCCTTACCTTTGTTGAATTTGTTAATTCGGCCCAATGTGTTCTCATATTTCTCTTTGAGAGAACGCATAGAAGTATCCAAATTGGATACTTGCGATGTGAGCACAAAAACACGAGATTTAAGATTCTCGTTCTCACTACTCAAAGTCGAGTTTTGAGAAGTTAAATCCGCTATCCTATGTTCTTCCGGATCATCAATGCTAACATGTTCAAGTTTAGATTTGAGATTTATAATCTCATTTCTTAACTCTTCAACAACGGTGTCGTTGTTGGTGATGATAGTCTTAGGCGAGGTTTGAATGCTAGCTAGGTCATCTTTTACTTTAGTGTATCTATTTACTAACTTAGTGTATTTAGACCATAAATGAGAGTTAGCATCCCTAAGATCATCCATCGTTACCTCATCGCCTTCGTCGTCGCTATCATCGGAAGAGGAGGATCCTTGATCATGCTCCTCTCTTGCCATGAAGCACATGTGCGCTTGCTCCACTTTCTCATCATCCGACTCTCCGCTTGAGGAATCCTCGGAGTCGGTGAATGTTGCTCCGACAAGTCCCTTTTTGTACCCCTTTTTGTACTTCTTTGACTTGTCGAACTTTGGCGCCTTCCACTTCTCCTTTTGCTTGTTTTGAGGACAATCCGCTTTGATGTGTCCTGGCTTATTGCATTTAAAGCACAAAGGTGGAGAGGCGTTAGTAGAAGTAAACTTAGATTTTTGTTTGAAGTTACCCTTTCGGAAGAAGCGATTGAACTTCTTTGCCATGAGTGCAATGGATTCCATGTCCATTTCTTCTTCCGAGTCCTCATCATCGGTAGAGGTGGATGAAGCCGCCTTGAATGCAATCGCCTTTTTCTTAGGCGCATCTAGGTTCAAATAGGACTTCATCTTTTCTTGTAACTTCACCTTGCTATCTTTGCGTACCTCGTATGACATCAAAGTACCCATTAGTTGAACTACGGTATATTTGTTCATGTCATTACCTTCCTCGATGGCGAAGGTACGTTTTTCCCAAGAAGAGGGAAGTCCTTCAATAATCTTTGAGCACTTCTCCTTTTGAGTGTAGGACTTGCCGAGGGCCTCTAACTCGTTTATTATGTCAACAAAGCGAGCGTAATATTCTTTCATTTTCTCGCCCTGTTGCATATGAAACATTTCGTAATCTTTGTTTACGACTACGAGTTTAGAGTCTCTTACCCTACTCGTCCCTTCATGAAGTATGAGGAGGGAGTTCCAAATTTGATATGCACTCTTACATGTGCATATCTTATTGAAATCCTCGGGCTCCAAAGCGCATTGCAAGGCGTTCATTGCCTTGGCATTGCTTACCTCCGCGGCGACCTCCGCGGTAGTCCATTTCTAAAAGTCTTCTTCTTTGGGTTCGATGTATTCCTTCATTGTAGTCCTCCATAAGGATGCACTCCGGAGGAAGGTTTCCATCCGGCATTTCCAATACCCATAGTTGGTACCGTTGAAGAATGGAGGCCTTGTAGAGGAATGTCCTTCCATCACCGATGACGCTCCTTCACGGTTCCTGAAGGTGTCATAGTTGGAAGGTGGAGGCACGGTCTTGTTGTCGTTGGCAGACATAGCTAAGTATCTGGCTCTGATACCAAATGTAATGCCCTACCAGCTACTGCAAAAGTACTAGAGGGGGGGTGAATAGTACTTTAAAATAATAAGGAGTATAATTCCAAATTAAATTGCAAACAACTACCAAATCAATTTGCGGAAGCTTAAATTGAATGACAACACAAAATTAACAAAGCTAACAAACGATGTTAATGGGTTCGGATCCACCCAAGTCTCCCCGACTTGTTCCCGGTGATCCTACGTCCCAACCACCCGGATCCCCTCCGGATACTTGAGTTAGAAACCCTAACTCAAGATTTCCACTATGAATATCTTGTGAAAAATCTTCACAAGATCAAATCTTACATGCAATAGCAAACGTGAATCCCACAACCCGAGATCACAACCTTCTCTCACAACCAAGAGAATCACAAAGCAATATTAAAGAGTTTAATATGAAATAAACAATCTTACCACAAAATCCTATACCTTGAGTTTTTCTTACCCAAATGGTGAAATGAAGGATTTGAGGAAGATGAAGTCACCAAGACATAGCACCAAGGAAATGACCAGCAATCGGTGCCTAGGGATGATTTGGAGACTTGGATCAAGCAATAGCTTGAAGAGCTCACCAAGAACAACCTTCTCTCTAGATGGATTCTAGATCTAGAAATGAGAGAGAATGGGTTTCTTGTGAGGAAGAGAGCTTTAGATTAGAGTGAGAAAGGCTATCTCTTTTGATCTCAATGAATCTCTGAATGGAAGCTCTAACCTAGATAGAAATGACCTAGGTTCGTATTTATAGGGTCCCATAAAAACAAGTTAGGTCATTCTCCAACGGATAGAAATCTGTGAGAATTAGTCGGTCAAAGAACAATCACTGACCGACTAGTTCATCAACTAGTCGGTCAGTCAAACAGCATGGACCGACTAAGAGAAGATCTGAGAAGAGATAGAATTTCAGACCTAGAAATCTAGTCGGTCCAAGAAGACTGTCTGACCCGACTAGTTTCACAACTAGTCGGTCAGTCAGTGAACGTAGACCGACTAAGAGGCAAAATGAATTAGTCTGAATGCAATATGACTTAGTCGGTTCAAGAACAAAAGTTGACCGACTAGATTGTCAACTAGTCGGTCACCAAACGTTCTTAGACCGACTAACGATAAACAGTAGCTTAGGAGAATTTTAGAATGAACATTAAGTCACAACTAGTCAGTCAAAGAAGCATCACTGACCGACTAGTTCACAAACTAGTCGGTCGGTGAGTCAACGTAGACCGACTAACAGTAAACAGTAAAGTCCAAGAAATTAAGGAAACAAACTAGTCGGTCCAAGAGAAGTTGTCGACCGACTAGATCACCATCTAGTCGGTCAGTACTTGTTCTTGTACCAACTAACATGCACAATAAAGTCCGAATCGAAGCGCGATGCTTCGAGGAAGTTAGAATGAACTTGTGCAAGGATCCTAGAGCTACGAAATGAGAAATGAAGATAGAAACGTAAGATATACTCAAGGCTTAACATTCTATATATCGAAGCTAAAAGACTATAAATAAAACCTTAATAAACGGTCTTCGAGAGCTTCGATAGAATCTTCATAACTTACAAAATGGCGCAAGAGCTTCAACGAAGCTTTAGACAAGAATACGAGCTTTGGGAAGTGTTGAGATGTCGCTTTGAATGTTCTCGTGAATTTGGCGACGATCTCCAAAACTGCGCTCACAAATTGTTAGTTCATGGATTATTTATGTTTGCTCATCATCAAAACCAAATCCGGGGAGTCCAATATTCAACAGTCATAACCCGTGCCCGTAGGGCACGGTTCATTTTAAAATATCCCGCCTCAAAATCTTAGTTCCCCCAAAATTAAAGCACAATAATTGTTATTTAGTTCTCATAAAAATTTTAGTTCCGCCAAAATTTACTTAACCCTGAGAATTTAGTGCCCCCCAAAATTTTTTTGCATCCCCACAATTTAGTTTCCTCCTGATTTAACATGTTCCATAAAGGGCACTGGTCATTTGAAATATTCACTCCTCAAAATTTTGGATCCAATAATTTTAAAAGAACAACGATAATTATAATTATAGCATTGGAACAATACACGTATATTTATAGATAGCATTATAAAATTTTTAGATACTTAAATTTAGTTCAAAAATAATTTTTTTCGGGCAATTCAGATCATAAATTATATGAATATAGCCCAACATTGAATGATTGTATAGGATGTTATATTCCTTTTACTGATGTTAAATGCAAAAAAAATTGTTGATGTTGTTGCAGGTAGCAGCTGTTTGGAAGTTTCTAAAGCATGTATCATCCATACTTTGATAATTATCAAAAGAAAGTATCACCCACCCTTTATTTTTCAAAATTCTATATGCAAAAGATGATTGTATATAATGTTATATTGATTTGCTATCTAAGTGGCACTAAAATGTTATATTGCTTTGCTATCTAAGTGGAATTAACTGTTATATTGCTTTGCAGGTTTAAACAGTTGGTAAGGTTATGTGATACACTGGCAGGTATATATGCTCACTGACTCACCGATACATGGATCTTTTTTGATGAGGTTAAATTTTTTACAGAGGAAAACTTCTCTATGTAGATATATTGAAGGGAGACATAGATAAGCTTGGAGAGGTAATAACAGAAACTTGGACTGTTCTGAAGCATTGATGGAACACTCAAGAAAGTTACAAATATTGATGTTAACGTATACAATTGGAGCATTTGTTTTTATTAAATGGCGTAAAAAAGATAGGGCTGACGGACTAATGTATGTATGTATTTTTTAATGTCCACGTGTTTGTAAATGCCATTGAGGTACAAATGACAACATCAAACTTTGGGGCTACTTGTTATGGTAATTTATGGACCTTGCTATGATTTGAAAAAATATATAAAGTATTTATTCGTTTGGTATCTATTCCTCATTTTGTGATAGAGAAGACTTAACCTGAAGTGTATACCTTTCCAGACATTTGATAGTTGGATAAAATGTTTTTTGATTGGATAAACAATGTTACTGGAATTTGTTCATGTCTTGACGTATCACTTGCATCTTGAAACATGAATGTTTGTTTATTTGCATCACATTTCTTCATGCTTCAGTTGACTTAATGGGCAAAAAACCTTTCAAATCATACAGTAGTGGGTTCAAGTTCTCAGGACCCCCCATTCCTTCTTCCTCTTTCCATGAAAAAAGAGAACAATGCATCATCTTAGTGTCGCATTGCCATTGCAACTACATCGTATTGCCATTGATATACGAACATCGCAAGTCAGTCCATCGTCAGTGGCAGCAAGAGAAAATTTCAGTTATTGAAATTAACATATCTCATGTCATGTTAGATCCTTAACTATCATCATAATTCTAAAGAATTGCTATAGCCAACAACCATTATCCTTATCCATGCTGTTATATCATGGCTGCAATCTGTATAATTTTGCTTTGTTGTACTATTGTGACACGAAAAGCCAACACCATTACAAAGTTCAAAAAGATATCTATTTCCATTACAAATTCAAAAAAAATTACATATATCAGGGTAGCAAGAGGCAGAATATCCTGAAGGAGAAAAGAATAAAACCCCAGCCTGCAATAAAAAGGAGGAAGTATCACTATAACATTTCACAGGTTAAAAGATAGAACACACCTAAAAATACATAAATTAACAACTTCATATTAACAAAGCTCACACTATCTATTATACATTTGACAGTGTTTTTTGAATTCTAGGGCTGACTAGGACAAGATAAAGAGTGGCCAGGATTTGTTTTTGGGGATCAATGGTTGAGATGAGTAGTTGTTAAACTTTTTTGGGGAAAAAACTTTTTAGAGGAAACTAAGATTTTTGAAACTTGATGGAAAAAAATGAGGTGGGGTCAGCAGTAAAGAGAGAGGGTCAATATGTGGGTTTACTTTGGTTTGTATATAATTTGAACAAGACATGGAATCATTTCTCTTCCCCAAAATTTCCATCACCACAGCCCACCAATGCACATCACCCTAGGGGAAAACTCCTCGGCTCCTCCACACAACGCCTCGCATGCTACATAAAAAACCCCAAATTAATGGGTTCTGCTTCTTCTCATCGTCAGCAACACCAGACTCTAGCCTCATCCCATCTACACAGGGAGCAACACCACCGAGATCTAGAGCAACCCGGCCTTCTCAGCTTTAGTTCTTCTCTTCGCCAGCCTACAGCCTCAAGATCTAGGGCCTCTTGGATCGTCAATCTCTCCGCCAGCCTCCAGTCTCAAGAACAGGTAACCCCACCGGCATTTGCGAGTTTGTCAAAAAATAACAGGTTTAGTGTGGTGAAGAAGCAGAGCCATTAATTTGTTAAGAACATGTTTCATTTGTTAAGATCAGGTAACCCCATTAAACTAAGATTTTTCAAAAAGGTTTCATTTTTATAAAAGAACAGGTTTAATTTTTCAAACATGTTTCGTTTTTTTTGCATTTGACCAACATGTAACAAGTTCTTTTTGGATTTCTTTTAATGCGTACTGGATTTCTTTCATTTAATGGGTACTGGATTTCTTCGGAACCATAATATGATGATTGGGCCATTTAATTTCAGGTCCTGGTGATCTGGAACCTCTTCGGAACCCATTCAAATCAGATGGCAGCATTGGACTACCTGGTTGCTCTTACAAGTGATGTTTTCATTCCAAGTTATGATGGAAACATGGCTAAAGTTGTCGAGGGACACCGTAGGTTCAGCTCTTCTCTGCATTGTGAAAAACTCATTAGATCATTCATTCTGTCTGCTTTAGTTGCAATCTTTGCATTATTTGGGATGAGCAGTGCCTTATCTATGCCATAAAGACTTTTCTCCTTGGATGGGTTCTTCATGTGAATTGCCTATGTCCAAATGCATCTAGAGATTAACGGAAGGTCTCATCTTTTGCTCATGTAGGTACAATGGCTTCCATAAGAGCATCATTTTGGACAGGAAAATACTGGTTGAGCAGTTGGATTTATACCAAAACGAGGAGATCTCTTGGGATCAATTTGCCAATGCGGTTCAAGAATCACACAAGAACCGTATGGGATAGCCAGCAGCAAGGACAGTTGTCCCTAGATTCCCAAAGCTGGAAGACTATTTCTAAAACTGGAGCTGATTAGTGTGAATCCAAAACTAAAATTTTAGTTTTATTTTTTAAAAAACCACGTTCAAGTTCAAAATGTCTCCCAGTTGATTGAATCGATTAGAAAAAACAAGAAATGGTCATTTCACATGTTTATTTGAGGATAAATTAGCAGTTTTTAGCAGTTTTCCTTGGTCATTTCACGGTTGTTAGCAGTTTTTTGCAATTCGTTGGAACTTGGGATGCTACATTTCATTTGAGGATAAATTAATATGTCTCTGATTTTCTTTAGTGTTTAATAAGTTGTTAGCAGTTTTTTTGCAATTTAATAACTGTGTCCTCCTCCTTGGTCATTTCAGAGGTTTACAGACGTAAGGTCTCCAAAGTTGGACTCTGCAAGCTTATTGTATAACTCATGAACATTTTGTTTCATTGCTGAAGCAATGCTGATCCTGGAAATTTCTATGGCTCTTACAGTACTCAGTGTTGTAGGGATCAGCAAACTGCCAGTATGGTATGAAGCAGGCGCTGTAAAGTTCGATTTCGCCAGCACAGGGTCACTCTTCATCGTTAAGCTGCTTTTGATGGGGTAAGATAAGAACACCATCCATGAGCATATGTTTGTCAGCATTTCATTGTACAGTTTATTAAACATGCGCTATGCGCTTCATTGCAATTCATTGCAATTTTACTGCTTCATATTCCAAGGACACATAGCCGAAGCAAAATGGCTGGACATCTATATTGTTGGATAGAAGTTAAATAATCATAGCTGTCGATTTAATACTATGAAATTGCCATCATTAATGTATGTATTTACAGAATATATGTTGTTACTTTCCAATTGTTTTTTGATTGCAGAACGATCGGATTCTGCACATGCATCTCATGGAACAACATATATTCTAAACATATATACGGGCATCTCTTTCCAATTTTTTTTTGATTGCAGAACGATCCGATTCAGGTTTATTTTTTTGATTGCAGAACGATTCAAGTTTGTGTCCCAATGATCCGATTCAGGTTTATTTTTTTCTGAGCAATTGTTTTTTAATTCATTTTTTGATTTAAATTCTGGAAGGTTACAGAACGATCCGATCTGCGAGGATTCAGGTTTCTACGCCAAGTAGTTTTTCCGCCCAATATTATTTCCAAGTATGCCCTAATTTTCTTACCCAAGTTTCTCATTTTCCAGCAAGTTCTTGATTCCCATAAACAGTGTTGAGGTGGCAGCAGAAGAAGAACTGAGTTATTGATTCCCATAATTTATGCTCCAGCCCTTCCATTAAGTACTTCTGATTAAAGTAAAAGGTATTACTATAAATATTTTAAAGATGGAATTTTAAAATATTTTAAAGTTTCTCATTAAGTACTGCTGATTAAAGTAAAAGGTATTTCTTGCTTCATATCACTCAACGGAATTTAATTTGCTTCATGATCTCACTCTAAACAATATGAATAGGTCATGTGCTTCAAAATAATTCAGGTGTAATACTTTGTTCCAGTCCTAAATCCACATATACAACTAATATATTTAGTGCACCCGTAAAATGATATCTTTTATTCATGTCAGAAAAATATTCAGAAAATAATATGAGGGTGGCTTGGTTCTGTCAGACAACAACTAATACATTTAATGTACATGTTATACTTTGTTCCAGTTTGTTTCATTCATCCATTCATAATACCTTTCGGCCGCGAAGGACCAACATGGCAATTTGTTGAAATTTGTATTTGTAATTTATCAACAGTAATTTTGTTGCATCTCTGATTGGCATTTTCTATATATAATCAGAGTCATTATGTTTGTGTTAATTTCTTTTTGTTGTGTATATATGATTGGTTCAGTTCGATTTTTTTATAATCTGTAATTTTGGTGATTTATAATGGGAAATCCTCATATTTGTTTCTACTGTTTAGTTCTTTGCAGTGGTCCTGTGCAATATTTGATTAGAGGCACATCTGATGTTTAATCAATAGTAGATACTCTGTAAAGGAAAGCTTTTAAAGATTTTTTTCCCACTTATTATTCATTCGTTTCTTTATGATCATCAGAGTAGATTGTTTTTTCTTTATTGAAGAACAAAAGGATTGATGATCAAATAAATTTGGATTGGAGAAGCCAGTGAGGGATTCCTTTTTGGTCATTGTGCTTACACGCATTTTAGCCAATCCAGCACTTTGGCTTTCCGAATGAATTATAGAGGAAAATACTTACTTGATATGGAGGATCTATTTGTTCATTGTCATTTGCTATGTTAATTCTTTATATGCCCCTTTATTAAATAGAAGAGAGCATTCTCAACTTCCCATTAGAGTTGTAGCGACAAGGGTTTGTTGAGAAGTTTAACTGGCATGGATCTAGGCTTTGAAAGTATGATATGATGGTTGTTAATTTAATGATGGAGGCTGTTTTAACTTCTATAATAGTATTTGATCTAACAGTGGAGACTGTTTAATGGCGGAAAATGATTAATACAGTTGCCTGAGAAGATTGTGCATATTATTGGCTTTGTTGTTGACGTAAAGAAATCCCATTGCATTTATATGGAAGCTGGGAGTGATATGTCAAACATAAAACTTAAATGACTATCATATTTGGAGCATTGTGCATGAATTAATTGTAGGTTTTCTATATAATTAATATACATGCTAAAATATGTGTTGGTGCACTTTGACAGAGGGATTTTGGGTTTCCTTCCAAAAGGGTTTATTCCATATCAACACCTGAAATCTTATATATTTTCACATTACCATCCTAATTTTTTGTATTTTCGAATTACTACCTCAAATTTAATAAGTCAAAAAGTTACTATATGTTAGCTGTCATTTTACTTCATTAGAATGTTCCAATTTTTAGATGGAGCCCCTCTAATTTATCTCAAGAGGACTAAAATACCATTTCATTCATCATCATCTTTAAATTATCAGCTAACCCATCTCTTCAAGCGGTAAAAGAAGAGGATGTAAAACAGTAGAAGGGAAGGAGAAAGAGACTAATTTGTTTGTGGGAGTTACAAATTTGGGAAGTGTTCCTCATCAAAAAAATTCCCTAGCTTCGATGAAAAAAATCTACTAACACAATAATCGAAAAGAATCAGTAATCAAAATTAAAAGCCCATATGTTTTCCTATTTTTCTCCTGAATGAATTTTCTTTTTGGACTTATGCTTTCTGTTCTCTCAATTTGATCGATCATTAAAGCCTTTTCTTAAAGTTGGGTGTTTGTTTTGGTTGGATTTGAGGAGAGGGACAGTGCTGGGGTTTGTGTCCTCTTTCTTTTGTTTTTCCTCATCTCCCCACTATTGAAGAGTCCTCTCGGCCATCTACAAGTCTTGGAACATAATTTTTATGAAAAAAAGCCTTTCTAAACATTTATAGTTCAATTTTGTATGTTGATGAAATGAAAATTTCCAAATTACATAAAAAATAGTCTTTCTAATCAAGTGATTCCATCATGATGCTTCTTTGTTGTTTTCATGTGCCTATTTATTTTGGCAAAGGCATGTAATTTTTGTTTACTCTGAAAAATGGGGTTGAGGTTAACAGGATGTAAGCTCTCATTCTGCATGTCATTTAGCAATCATGATGTAATTTTTGTAATTTAGCAAACAATTTTCTCATTTCGTAAACAATTTGCAGGATGCAATTCAATTTACTTAACAATGTTAACCAAATCCTGCAAACATTGTTTTGTAAGTTCTCATCTGCATGCATGTAATTTAGCAAACATGATAAAATTTAGCAAACAAAAATTTAACATGATATAATTTAGCAAATGCATGTAATTTAACAGGATGTAAGTTCGCATTCATTAACATGATGAGAACAATTTGTAGTTCTCATCATGTAGTATGCAAGTTGTTAATTTATGTTTTCCTGGAACCTGCACTATTATGAAGTTGCACTAGTCATAACCCGTGTCCGTAGGGCACGGTTCATTTTAAAATATCCCGCCTCAAAATCTTAGTTCCCCCAAAATTAAAGCACAATAATTGTTATTTAGTTCTCATAAAAATTTTAGTTCCGCCAAAATTTACTTAACCCTGAGAATTTAGTGCCCCCCAAAATTGTTTTGCATCCCCACAATTTAGTTTCCTCCTGATTTAACATGTTCCATAAAGGGCACTGGTCATTTGAAATATTCACCCCTCAAAATTTTGGATCCAATAATTTTAAAAGAACAACAATAATTATAATTATAGCATTGGAACAATACACGTATATTTATAGATAGCATTATAAAATTTTTAGATACTTAAATTTAGTTCAAAAATAATTTTTTTCGGGCAATTCAGATCATAAATTATATGAATATAGCCCAACATTGAATGATTGTATAGGATGTTATATTCCTTTTACTGATGTTAAATGCAAAAAAAAAATTGTTGATGTTGTTGCAGGTAGCAGCTGTTTGGAAGTTTCTAAAGCATGTATCATCCATACTTTGATAATTATCAAAAGAAAGTATCATCCACCCTTTATTTTTCAAAATTCTATATGCAAAAGATGATTGTATATAATGTTATATTGATTTGCTATCTAAGTGGCACTAAAATGTTATATTGTTTTGCTATCTAAGTGGAATTAACTGTTATATTGCTTTGCAGGTTTAAACAGTTGGTAAGGTTATGTGATACACTGGCAGGTATACATGCTCACTGACTCACCGATACATGGATCTTTTTTGATGAGGTTAAATTTTTTACAGAGGAAAACTTCTCTATGTAGATATATTGAAGGGAGACATAGATAAGCTTGGAGAGGTAATAACGGAAACTTGGACTGTTCTGAAGCATTGATGGAACACTCAAGAAAGTTACAAATATTGATGTTAACGTATACAATTGGAGCATTTGTTTTTATTAAATGGCGTAAAAAAGATAGGGCTGACGGACTAATGTATGTATGTATTTGTTAATGTCCACGTGTTTGTAAATGCCATTGAGGTACAAATGACAACATCAAACTTTGGGGCTACTTGTTATGGTAATTTATGGACCTTGCTATGATTTGAAAAAAATATAAAGTATTTATTCGTTTGGTATCTATTCCTCATTTTGTGATAGAGAAGACTTAACCTGAAGTGTATACCTTTCCAGACATTTGATAGTTGGATAAAATGTTTTTTGATTGGATAAACAATGTTACTGGAATTTGTTCATGTCTTGACGTATCACTTGCATCTTGAAACATGAATGTTTGTTTATTTGCATCACATTTCTTCATGCTTCAGTTGACTTAATGGGCAAAAAACCTTTCAAATCATACAGTAGTGGGTTCAAGTTCTCAGGACCCCCCATTCCTTCTTCCTCTTTCCATGAAAAAAGAGAACAATGCATCATCTTAGTGTCACATTGCCATTGCAACTACATCGTATTGCCATTGATATACGAACATCGCAAGTCAGTCCATCGTCGGTGGCAGCAAAAGAAAATTTCAGTTATTGAAATTAACATATCTCATGTCATGTTAGATCCTTAACTATCATCATAATTCTAAAGAATTGCTATAGCCAACAACCATTATCCTTATCCATGCTGTTATATCATGGCTGCAATCTGTATAATTTTGCTTTGTTGTACTATTGTGACACGAAAAGCCAACACCATTACAAAGTTCAAAAAAGATATCTATTTCCATTACAAATTCAAAAAAAAATTACATATATCAGGGTAGCAAGAGGCAGAATATCCTGAAGGAGAAAAGAATAAAACCCCGGCCTGCAATAAAAAGGAGGAAGTATCACTATAACATTTCACAGGTTAAAAGATAGAACACACCTAAAAATACATAAATTAACAACTTCAGATTAACAAAGCTCACACTATGCAACTTCATAATAGTGCAGGTTCCAGGAAAACATAAATTAACAACTTGCATACTACATGATGAGAACTACAAATTGTTCTCATCATGTTAATGAATGCGAACTTACATCCTGTTAAATTACATGCATTTGCTAAATTATATCATGTTTGCTAAATTACATGCATGCAGATGAGAACTTACAAAACAATGTTTGCAGGATTTGGTTAAAATTGTTAAGTAAATTGAATTGCATCCTGCAAATTGTTTACGAAATGAGACAATTGTTTGCTAAATTACAAAAATTACATCATGATTGCTAAATGACATGCAGAATGAGAACTTACATCCTGTTAACCTCAACCCCATTTTTCAGAGTAAACAAAAATTACATGCCTTTGCCAAAATAAATAGGCACATGAAAACAACAAAGAAGCATCATGATGGATCACTTGATTAGAAAGACTATTTTTTATGTAATTTGGAAATTTTCATTTCATCAACATACAAAATTGAACTATAAATGTTTAGAAAGGCTTTTTTTCATAAAAATTATGTTCCAAGACTTGTAGATGGCCGAGAGGACTCTTCAATAGTGGGGAGATGAGGAAAAACAAAAGAAAGAGGACACAAACCCCAGCACTGTCCCTCTCCTCAAATCCAACCAAAACAAACACCCAACTTTAAGAAAAGGCTTTAATGATCGATCAAATTGAGAGAACAGAAAGCATAAGTCCAAAAAGAAAATTCATACGGTAGAAAAATTGGAAAACATGTGGGCTTTTAATTTTGATTACCGATTCTTTTCGATTATTGTGTTAGGAAAAACAAAAGAAAGAGGACACAAACCCCAGCACTGTCCCTCTCCTCAAATCCAACCAAAACAAACACCCAACTTTAAGAAAAGGCTTTAATGATCGATCAAATTGAGAGAACAGAAAGCATAAGTCCAAAAAGAAAATTCATTCAGGAGAAAAATAGGAAAACATATGGGCTTTTAATTTTGATTACTGATTCTTTTCGATTATTGTGTTAGTAGATTTTTTTCATCGAAGCTAGGGAATTTTTTTGATGAGGAACACTTCCCAAATTTGTAACTCCCACAAACAAATTAGTCTCTTTCTCCTTCCCTTCTACTGTTTTACATCCTCTTCTTTTACCGCTTGAAGAGATGGGTTAGCTGATAATTTAAAGATGATGATGAATTAAATGGTATTTTAGTCCTCTTGAGATAAATTAGAGGGGCTCCATCTAAAAATTGGAACATTCTAATGAAGTAAAATGACAGCTAACATATAGTAACTTTTTGACTTATTAAATTTGAGGTAGTAATTCGAAAATACAAAAAATTAGGATGGTAATGTGAAAATATATAAGATTTCAGGTGTTGATATGGAATAAACCCTTTTGGAAGGAAACCCAAAATCCCTCTGTCAAAGTGCACCAACGCATATTTTAGCATGTATATTAATTATATAGAAAACCTACAATTAATTCATGCACAATGCTCCAAATATGATAGTCATTTAAGTTTTATGTTCGACATATCACTCCCAGCTTCCATATAAATGCAATGGGATTTCTTTACGTCAACAACAAAGCCAATAATATGCACAATCTTCTCAGGCAACTGTATTAATCATTTTCCGCCATTAAACAGTCTCCACTGTTAGATCAAATACTATTATAGAAGTTAAAACAGCCTCCATCATTAAATTAACAACCATCATATCATACTTTCAAAGCCTAGATCCATGCCAGTTAAACTTCTCAACAAACCCTTGTCGCTACAACTCTAATGGGAAGTTGAGAATGCTCTCTTCTATTTAATAAAGGGGCATATAAAGAATTAACATAGCAAATGACAATGAACAAATAGATCCTCCATATCAAGTAAGTATTTTCCTCTATAATTCATTCGGAAAGCCAAAGTGCTGGATTGGCTAAAATGCGTGTAAGCACAATGACCAAAAAGGAATCCCTCACTGGCTTCTCCAATCCAAATTTATTTGATCATCAATCCTTTTGTTCTTCAATAAAGAAAAAACAATCTACTCTGATGATCATAAAGAAACGAATGAATAATAAGTGGGAAAAAAATCTTTAAAAGCTTTCCTTTACAGAGTATCTACTATTGATTAAACATCAGATGTGCCTCTAATCAAATATTGCACAGGACCACTGCAAAGAACTAAACAGTAGAAACAAATATGAGGATTTCCCATTATAAATCACCAAAATTACAGATTATAAAAAAATCGAACTGAACCAATCATATATACACAACAAAAAGAAATTAACACAAACATAATGACTCTGATTATATATAGAAAATGCCAATCAGAGATGCAACAAAATTACTGTTGATAAATTACAAATACAAATTTCAACAAATTGCCATGTTGGTCCTTCGCGGCCGAAAGGTATTATGAATGGATGAATGAAACAAACTGGAACAAAGTATAACATGTACATTAAATGTATTAGTTGTTGTCTGACAGAACCAAGCCACCCTCATATTATTTTCTGAATATTTTTCTGACATGAATAAAAGATATCATTTTACGGGTGCACTAAATATATTAGTTGTATATGTGGATTTAGGACTGGAACAAAGTATTACACCTGAATTATTTTGAAGCACATGACCTATTCATATTGTTTAGAGTGAGATCATGAAGCAAATTAAATTCCGTTGAGTGATATGAAGCAAGAAATACCTTTTACTTTAATCAGCAGTACTTAATGAGAAACTTTAAAATATTTTAAAATTCCATCTTTAAAATATTTATAGTAATACCTTTTACTTTAATCAGAAGTACTTAATGGAAGGGCTGGAGCATAAATTATGGGAATCAATAACTCAGTTCTTCTTCTGCTGCCACCTCAACACTGTTTATGGGAATCAAGAACTTGCTGGAAAATGAGAAACTTGGGTAAGAAAATTAGGGCATACTTGGAAATAATATTGGGCGGAAAAACTACTTGGCGTAGAAACCTGAATCCTCGCAGATCGGATCGTTCTGTAACCTTCCAGAATTTAAATCAAAAAATGAATTAAAAAACAATTGCTCAGAAAAAAATAAACCTGAATCGGATCATTGGGACACAAACTTGAATCGTTCTGCAATCAAAAAAATAAACCTGAATCGGATCGTTCTGCAATCAAAAAAAAATTGGAAAGAGATGCCCGTATATATGTTTAGAATATATGTTGTTCCATGAGATGCATGTGCAGAATCCGATCGTTCTGCAATCAAAAAACAATTGGAAAGTAACAACATATATTCTGTAAATACATACATTAATGATGGCAATTTCATAGTATTAAATCGACAGCTATGATTATTTAACTTCTATCCAACAATATAGATGTCCAGCCATTTTGCTTCGGCTATGTGTCCTTGGAATATGAAGCAGTAAAATTGCAATGAATTGCAATGAAGCGCATAGCGCATGTTTAATAAACTGTACAATGAAATGCTGACAAACATATGCTCATGGATGGTGTTCTTATCTTACCCCATCAAAAGCAGCTTAACGATGAAGAGTGACCCTGTGCTGGCGAAATCGAACTTTACAGCGCCTGCTTCATACCATACTGGCAGTTTGCTGATCCCTACAACACTGAGTACTGTAAGAGCCATAGAAATTTCCAGGATCAGCATTGCTTCAGCAATGAAACAAAATGTTCATGAGTTATACAATAAGCTTGCAGAGTCCAACTTTGGAGACCTTACGTCTGTAAACCTCTGAAATGACCAAGGAGGAGGACACAGTTATTAAATTGCAAAAAAACCGCTAACAACTTATTAAACACTAAAGAAAATCAGAGACATATTAATTTATCCTCAAATGAAATGTAGCATCCCAAGTTCCAACGAATTGCAAAAAACTGCTAACAACCGTGAAATGACCAAGGAAAACTGCTAAAAACTGCTAATTTATCCTCAAATAAACATGTGAAATGACCATTTCTTGTTTTTTCTAATCGATTCAATCAACTGGGAGACATTTTGAACTTGAACGTGGTTTTTAAAAAAATAAAACTAAAATTTTAGTTTTGGATTCACACTAATCAGCTCCAGTTTTAGAAATAGTCTTCCAGCTTTGGGAATCTAGGGACAACTGTCCTTGCTGCTGGCTATCCCATACGGTTCTTGTGTGATTCTTGAACCGCATTGGCAAATTGATCCCAAGAGATCTCCTCGTTTTGGTATAAATCCAACTGCTCAACCAGTATTTTCCTGTCCAAAATGATGCTCTTATGGAAGCCATTGTACCTACATGAGCAAAAGATGAGACCTTCCGTTAATCTCTAGATGCATTTGGACATAGGCAATTCACATGAAGAACCCATCCAAGGAGAAAAGTCTTTATGGCACAGATATGGCACTGCTCATCCTAAATAATGCAAAGATTGCAACTAAAGCAGACAGAATGAATGATCTAATGAGTTTTTCACAATGCAGAGAAGAGCTGAACCTACGGTGTCCCTCGACAACTTTAGCCATGTTTCCATCATAACTTGGAATGAAAACATCACTTGTAAGAGCAACCAGGTAGTCCAATGCTGCCATCTGATTTGAATGGGTTCCGAAGAGGTTCCAGATCACCAGGACCTGAAATTAAATGGCCCAATCATCATATTATGGTTCCGAAGAAATCCAGTACCCATTAAATGAAAGAAATCCAGTACGCATTAAAAGAAATCCAAAAAGAACTTGTTACATGTTGGTCAAATGCAAAAAAAACGAAACATGTTTGAAAAATTAAACCTGTTCTTTTATAAAAATTAAACTGCTAGAAACTGGGCGAAAACGACAACGACAGTCGACTGATGATCAAAAGATATTCGACTGATCAACGGAAAGAAAATATCCAACGGCTATAATCTGAGCCAGGACAGTCGACTGATGAAGTCGATACAGTTTACTGAGAACAGGACATGCGCCTGTAAAACCTTCAGCAGGCGACTGCTGCAGGGGATGGAATAAAACCGAGAGCTGCACTCTTTCTCCAGATAAGCACACAGGCGACTGATGTCAATAATGCAGTCGACTGTAAATTAGTCATGCGACTATATAACCTTCATCAGTCATCTGCTACAGGAGATGGAGAAAAACAGAAAGAGGCAGAGATTGCACTTACGCTACTCAGACGACTGTTGACCAATCTACGACTGTAAAATGTGCAGCAGTCGACTGTTGCGTAAAGCTCAAGTAGAGTCAATGGAAATATTGACTTGAGCAGTGCATATCAGTCGACTGTAGAAGGATCAACAGGCGACTGGAAATCACCCAGTCGACTGTAAATCCCTCATCAGGCGACTGATGGAAAGCCAGAGACTCCAAATGAGTCTTTGGACAAGATGAACCTATTAGATTGGATTCTATGATAATCCTAAGGCTCACTAAGATGGTTAAATGCATATGCATGTATGAGTAGGCCATCTAACAAGGCATTGGTTGAACCGGAAGGACGCGCACTAGGCACGCCTTCCACTCCCAAGCGTAGGAGTGTCAATGCAATAAAAATAACCGGTGAGTACCGGGTCGGATCACAGGGACAAGTCGTTCTACACTCGCAAAATTGATTGATAAAGAAAAATAAAGCGTGAAAACAACCACCTCAACTAACGGTGGGAAAGTGTGTGAAACTCGTGGTGAATCTAAATTCCTAACCTAAGTGGCTAGGGTTAGAGAGCCAAAGGGGGTTTAGGATAGCTAGGAGAGGAAGCATGGGTTGTGGGCTCACTAAGATTGGTGTTAATCAAGCTCTAATTACCGCATATAACTCAATTGATTATCCGGCTAAGGACACTCAATCGGAAAGTTTAGCTTTAAATAACACAACAATTAGCAATAGGGATGGATGTATTATCATGACATTAATCAAATTAGGAACATGGGTTCATCTCGAATTGTGCCCTTTCGGTTCTTTTCCAATGAAAATGTGCCCTAATAATACGTCCAACATCAACAATGAAATTGGGCAAGAGGGAATTAAAGCAAGAATTAACAACCTCATCCTCATGAATCACAACCCAAGCAATTTACACTACTCAATCATCATGAAACAAAAGTTTGAATTCTCATTCAAAAATAACACAAATTCATTACAAATTGAGAGATGCAAAATACAAAAGGGAAAGGAGAAATTTCACCCAAGATCTCTCTCTCTCTCTCTCTCTCTCTCTCTCTCTCTCTCTCTCTCTCTCTCTCTCTCTCTCGCATCTCCACCAAGCTTCCATCAACCTCCAATGGCCTCCATCCTCAAGCCCTAGCTTTGGGGAAGGCAAAAACCCCCAAGAAACCCTCTCTGGCAAAAAAAAACTCCAAGAAAAACGAACTGAACCCATTTTTTCCCATCCCAGGCCCCTTTACAGCCATTGCGGGTCGGGCGCAGAAGCCGCCCGACCCTCTGCCATCAAAAGCACACGCCTGCGCTCTTAATTGGCGGAGCGGGCCGGCCAGCAGGTCGGCCCGCCCGCCTCATCTTTTTTAAAAAATAATTTTTCTGTGCGGCCCGCTCAGCGAGCAGGCCCCAGGCGGCCTTTGTTTTGTTTATTTTTTGAACTTCGAAACGTGCAGCGGCGGCCCACTGAATCTGCCGCCAGATCTGCGCCGCGTGGCGCAATTCTGGGGTTTTAAACCCCTTTTCTCCCTCAAAAATCACCAAAAATACCTAGGAGGCCCAGAAAATTTCCAAAAAATTCTGAAAAATCCCCAAGACTCTTAGGGGTACCTGAAAAATATGAGAAGGAGAAATTAGTCCATTTGATGTGAAAATAAATATAATGACTATTATAAATTAATATTGACCTCCCAAAATTCATATAAAACAATCCATTGCCCAAATAATTCTCAAAAATTGGCGATATAATCACAATACTAGCAGGAGCATATGAAAAATATCAGGAAGCCAATAACGACGATAAAATCCATATTTTGTGCCAAGAATGAGAGTAAGCTCCTAAAATGATATGAAATGAAAATATACCCAAAAAGAACAAGTTTAAGCCTAATATTTACCACAAAATGGGGATAGTTATGGGGTATAAATATACACTTTTCACTCCAAATCAGGCATTACATTAATCCTAGACTCAAGAGAGAGAAAGCAATAAAGGAAATATTACATGGATTACATTGCTTTCCTTAGAGTCTAAGACTTCAATCTTGATGCCTTGATGCTCTCCATCATCTCCAAGCTTTGACATCCCTTGAGTCCAAGCTTTGGCCCTTCTCCACTTGATGTCCATCCTTGCACCAAGTGTTTAGTCTCCAAGAAAGATATTCTAGGAATGAAACTGTGAGACTAAAACATGAGAGTCATTAGCAACAATATAATGTTGTGATCATCATCAAAATAAGATTGGTAAGAAACACCAATACTCAACATACCACATATATCCATGCCATATGTATCAACATACACTCATATATACACATGTAGTAGCTTCACACAAACACATATATACATCCATTCCACACATCACTACAAGTAGTCATATATCACACTAACATGTATCCATATATACACATACCACTCCCCAATATCTACTAAGGCACCCCAAATACCATAGGATCATCCATAATAATACACTAGCATAAGATATACACTAACATAATACCAATAGTAACAATCCAATACCAATAATCAATACACCACAGATACTCATTACACATCACTACACCACATCCGTTAGTAGCTAGAACAACCAACATTCACTTCCATTATAGATAATACAATAGTCTACACATTAGTTATCCAAGGCATACACTTAGTTACTATATAGGTACTATATACACTACACAAATATACATGCATATACACACTGTACACCACACAAAAATACATACACTACCGTGTCTGGCACTAGGGCCATTACATAAAGCATTCAAAGCATACTTTCTCCCAGCTCTTTTTAGCCAAATCATTTTCTCTCAAAAGCTTTTAAGCAAAATTTCATTTGGCAACTTTGAATTGATTTTCGCAACACGCTTTCATCTTGATTCTTAAGAGAAATAATTCAAGTCCCAAATCCTCTTGATCTCTCAAAGCTAAGATTATATTTTTAGAGATCAAAGGATACTTCTCTTTCTCATAGCCACTTCACACAAGCTTCAATCCAAATTGGCTATAGGAAAGTGGTCCAACTCATCTTCATATGAAAAGGTATTGTAAAACCACAAGTGTGGTGGTAAGTTTTAATCATTGTATAAAAAGCCTCAAGGGGAGAAAAGCTATTGTTGTATTGGAAACCCTTTCTTGTGCAAGGTTGGTTGGAAATCGTAGCGAGAGGAGCTAGGTGTTTGTAAGCCCTCATTTGAGGTAATGTGCTCTCTTGGTTGAGAGCATGGATAGTGAAAAATCCCATAGTGCATCTACTTTATTAATAGATGTTCAATTTTGTTGTTTCTGCTAGGTGACGAACAGCTTGACGAGGAGGCTCCACAGTACGAGGTCTAATGACCCCAAAATTCGCATACGTGTATTAATACGTATTTTTGAGCGTATATATATGTACGTATAAATTTTTGGGGAATCCTTATGTACTTTATTTAATTTTTTCAAGCTAAAAATTATTTTTAAATAATTTAGTATGACATATGATTTTTATTAAATAAAATATATGGTTGGAATACTAATGTCTTGATGAGTATTAAGTATTGTATGTGTATTAAGTGGGTATAGTTATTTTTCTATAAAACAAAATCCTAATTTTCCTAAGAGACACCTCCACCTTTGATGTGTCAAGATATCATTGATCCTTACCTAACCCAAGGCTTGGTGGCATGCTTAGATGAATTTAGGGAGATGAGGTGGCCTACTCTAGGAATTAGAAAGAAGGTTTCATTCACTCACTCTCTCCCCAAAGATCAGACTGAATTCATCCATTTCCCTTGCTCCCTCGTAGACTTTAGGGAGGCTGAGCACCCGTAGGGCTACGCAACCCTCACTCTGCACACCCCCGTAGCATCCATGTCATCGTTTTGGTGCTGTTGCTCATTCTGTGAGCCTGTGGAGGAGAAGAAGGATTTAGAGAAGGAGGAGCCATAGGGATTTGGGCTACCCCCTTATCTCTCATCACCCCTGAGGTAGGATTCCATCTCCAACTAGTATTAGAGTTGCATGTTCAGTTTCATAAAAAAGCTTGCATCTTTATTTATCCAAGATATGCACCGTTCATATATCTTGAGTTTGTATGGTTTCGTGCGTTGAGCAATTCTGAGTTTTGTATGGTTTTGTGCGTTGAGCAATTCTGAATTTTGTATGATTTTGTGCGGTTGAGCAATCCTGAGTTTTGTATGGTTGTGTGCGGTGAGTAATCATGAGTTTGTATGGTTGTGTGCGGTGAGCAATCCTGAGTTTTGGGTGGTTGTGCGCGGTGAGCAAATCTGGACAGATTTATATGCTGATTGTTTTGCTTAGTCCTTCCAATCTAGAATTGATTTTCCTCTGTAATTTTTATGGACTAAAGATTGGACTGTTATCTATAACTTTCATGTTCTAAACTTTTACTAATTCAGACTGTAATTATGACTAAAAATTCCATCTTTACAACTTGTCGGAATTTAATCTAGTCTGGACACAGTTTGGCAAAACGTAGATCAGTCCCTGCACACACCATAGAAATTGATAAACTTGGTCTCGTTGGAAAGATAACAGCTTTTTCTACAACTTTCAGTGAGTGCACATTTTCGAGATTCTAACTGTAACATGTCCTAAATTAGCAATCTTTACAGCTCTTAGAATCTGTCTGAAAAACAGATTCGTCAGGTCTTACCAAACAATTCACCATAAATCACCCAGTTCATATTTCTGCATGAAACTTTATAGATGAATCCAGAACAACTATATATACAACTTTCATTTGTATTGTGTATCCATGTTTGATACAAAATTATGGAGTAATGTGCTTCTTAATCTAACTATTCTGCTTTTCCAGCAAGTTGAAAGATTGGACAATTTTTGCATTCAGGCTTATTTTTTAAACATATTTAAAAAATCGACCTACTTGAAAACTAATTACCAAAACCGACTAAGTTCTGGGCTCGCGCGTGTGGGGGGCTTTTTGGGCTTTGGACGCGGTTTGGAACCGCGTCCAATTTGAAATTTGGACGCGGTTTCAAACCGCGTCCAATGCCCAAGTTATCAGCAGCCCGCAGCTACTGCCCAGGAGCATATTGTGTTTCTTTGTTTCTTCCTCGACCAGAAGCGATTTTTACTCCTCAATCGAAGTAAAATTCAAACCATCTCAAGGAGGTTTTGGTGATTTGGTGTGCAGCTTCTAGGTGATTTTGAGGTGAGAAATCTACTTCATAATAAGATATATGTTCTTGAAATAATTCAAATTTTGATGGTTTTAGAGAAATTAATGAATGTCAATTATGTGTAGGGTTAAAATAATGGCAAGTGATAGGATGTTTGTTACATGCTATTTTGATGGAGATTTAATGATTGATGAAAATCACGAACCGAAGTATGTCGGGGGTACTGTGAGACCAATTATTGTGAGAAGACCGTCAACATATTTCGAGCTAGTAGATCGGATATACATAGGCACACGGATAAACCGGCAGGAGTTTGCATTGAATCTGGTGTGCAAATGGCCAATAACTGATCAAAGGTTTACAGCGGTTAAGATATCAGATGACGGGGCCATGGAGATTCTATTTAGCTTGGGTGAAGTTCAACGATCAGTTGAAATATATGTGAAAAAAGAAGCAATACTCAACACCAAAGTGAGCGAACCACATGGCACATTTACTCGTATGCTGGACATTGGTAATGATTCGGCTGACTTTATGCATATAGAGAATATGGCAGGAGAATGATGTTAGTATAACCAACAAGAGGATACGTAAGTATAGAAAGTTTTGAAGTAATAAATATGTTTATGTTATATTTGTATGAAATAAATTCCATATGCTAAACATTTCAATTATTCATATGACACTTCGCAGTTGGAATGTTGCGGGACAAGGAGATGATGCAAATGCAACTTACTCCACTTATACTCGTGGTCCATCTGTACCAGAGACGATGCCCACGCAAGAAAATGTGATTCTTGAAGATATTGACAGACCCCCATATATTGGAGCATCAACGTCTATAGCGAGACAGGTGGATGACGAAAGTGATGGCACGGATGATGATGAACATCCGAATGTGAGGGAGGATAGCATGCAGGTTGCTGTCGATCTACATGCAGATGATACAGAATGGATACATCAATCTGTTGCAGACAATACAAATATGCAGTTTGAAGAGCCGTTGCCAGATGGAGAGGATGAGGAACAATGGGTAAACACAACAATTATGAGGAATACCCAAGAAAGGCATCTGATAGAGCCTAGGCTTCCCAGCAGTTCCGGAGTTTTCAACGTCGGTGATATGTATGATACAAAGATCGACTTGATAAAAGCAATAACGGAATGGAGCATCGAGCACAATGTCTCATTTAGACCAATCAAGACAAACAAAACTTGCTATTCCGTGATATGTAGCTTGAATCATGAAGTGAATCCGCATACTCAAGATGAGGAAAGTATGAATTGTCCTTGGAGGATTTATGCAGCGGTGGGAAAAAGAACAGCTGGGAGGTTCAAGATAACAAAAGTAGGTGATGATCACACATGTAACAATCCCACTCTAAATACTGATCATAGTCAAGCCACATCATCTTTCATAAGTTACAAAATTATGCCCCAGGTGAAGACCAAGCTTGATATGACACCTGCAGAAATACAAGATGCCATTCATGCCATGTTACACATCAGAATATCATATCACAAAGCATGGATGGCTAGATCGAAAGCTTTAGCGAGGATATTTGGGGATTGGGAGGAGTCATACAAGAGGCTTCCACAGTACTTAGAAGCCATCAAGGGAAGCAATCCTGGAACAGTGTATAAAATTACATATGAAATTATCGGGCCAAGAGTGGCACAGTTTACAGGAGTGTTTTGGTCTTTTGGACCATCAATTGAAGGGTTCAAACACTGCAGGCCGGTCCTAAGTATTGATGGCACACATTTGTATGGGAAATATGCAGGGTGCTTACTGGTGGCTACAGGCGTCGATGCAAATGGGGGCCTATTTCCGTTAGCATTTGCAGTAGTATCAGCTGAGAATGTTGAAAATTGGAAGTGGTTTTTCTGCTGCATCTATGAGTTGATACCGAGTGCCCGTAGAAACCGAACGATTACCTTCATTTCCGATAGAATGAAAGGTATTCCGAGAGCACTACGAGAGGGCTGGCCAGGTTCTAGACACCATAGGTATTGTCTGCGCCACGTTATTGCAAATTACATGGTGAAAGGGTTCCGAACAGCTACATTGGAAAATAACATATGGGAAGCTAGCAATGCATCAGACTTGTTGAAATATAATTTTTTTCGTGAAAAGATTAGAAAAGAGTCTGTTGCAGCTGATGATTGGATTACTACAAACTTGGGGGCAGATACAAAGAGGTGGGCGAAACATGAAGATGGCGGTAGGCGCTATTGTATAATGACAACCAATTGTTCAGAGAGCTTCAATGGGGTTCTTAAAGGAGCTAGAGCGCTTCCGATACAATCGTTGATTGCAAGAACCTTTTATAGATTAAACAAGTATTTCTATCATCGGCGGCTAGATGGACTCCGTTGGACGACCACTTTCAGCCCACAAACTGAGAACATTATTGGTGCACGTGTGCAAGCAGCCCGATGTTGCTACATCACAAGATTTGGTGACTTTGAGTGGAAGGTGGTGGATACAGATGCACAAGCATATACCGTGACGATAGAAGGTGACCGTTGCACATGTTCGTGCAACATTCCTATGCTTCAGCATATGCCATGTGTCCATGTGATCGCCGCAACGTCAAGACAGCAATATGGTGCCAACATATCATATTGGCCATTTTGTTCACCATGGTATAGTGTGAGTAAATATCAACGGTCATATATCACAGAATTTCACCACATACCTGATGAAAGGTACTGGAAGGAGTGGGATGGACCCAGTTTACTTCCTCCAGAAAAAAGAAGACAACCCGGTCGGCCAAGATCGACACGGATTCGGGGAGAAATGGATCGTCCACGTGAAGGAAGCAGTCAGAATAGATGCACCAATTGTCATCAGCTTGGTCATAAGAAATCACGTTGCCGAAATCCTCTACGCACAGCATCGTCTGTTCTTTTTCACATTTCATGTTTAGTCTTTATGAAAATTCTTGTGTACTAACTTCAGCCAATGTTCTAGGGATACATCGCATCGAGGAGGCGGTTCTTGTGCCTGAAGTAATATACTGCATCCGACTGAAGAAATTCCATATGCACGTGCCTGAAGTAATATTATGTGAAGGGGAATGTATAAGATATATGTAATGGATATGTGATATATGTAAAATCTTATATAATTTTGGAATGAAATCGGATATATGTGATTCATGTATCTTATTTACTTTTCGAATGAAATGCAACTTTCTTGATATGTCATGGAAAATGCGAAATGTGATGGATGTGTGAATGTGATGGGATGTAGGAATGTGAAAGGAGTTGGAAGAGTCGTTTGGGGCTGGCAGGAGCAGCAGCAGCTGCTGATTGCACAATTTCAGTGCAATCAGCAAGCTGCCAGGCAGCTTACAGGTAAGGGCATTTTTAGCCGCGGTTTGAAACCGCGGCCAAAAATGCTCCCATATGTAGTGCATTTTGGCCGCGGTTTGAAACCGCGGCCAAAATGTACTGAATCTGGGACCATTTTTGGCCGCGGTTTCAAACCGCGGCCAAAAATGCCCTTACCTGGCAGCAGCCCAGCAGCTTGCTGATTGCACTGAAATTATGCAATCAGCAGCAGCAACAACTGCTGCCCAGCTGCTGCCAGCCCCAAACGACTCTTCCATCTCCTTTCACATTCCTACATCCCATCACATTCACACATCCATCACATTTCGCATTTCCCATGACATATACCACATATATCCAACTCATATCTCATTCCACACAGCACAAAAATATCTCATTCCACGTAACCCATATTTCAACACATTGAAAATAAAATTTCAGATTTCATTCCAAACTTAAATAACATTTCGACAAATTTAAACACAATGAAAATAACTTTATTACATTCATTTCCGCCTATGTAAAAACCTGCTCATAAGAGACCCACCACGCATGTATGTGAGAAACCGACCTCACTGAGTTGATGTGTCCCCTTCCATTTCTGGTTGGGTGTGTTGTGTCAGGGAAGTGTCAGCTTCATGCACATGAGTCTGATGTAGATCGTCTGCTAGAGTCTGTAACAGCCTGTGTTTTTTACCAAAAATATTTAAATTAAGTATTTAAAGTAATTTCATTTTAATTGTATTTTGTAATGGTTGATTAGGAGTTTTAAACTGATTTCAAAAATTATTATAAAAATATTTTGAAATACTAAACTTATTATAAAGTATTTCAGCAATTTCAGATTTCCTCAAATACCCAAAATATTTCTGTTAAAATTCATCTCCCAAAATTACCGTTTTGATTCGACGAATTTATTTTCTATACAAACGTCTTCAAAACGTTTTCAAACTTGTACGGTAGCATCATATGATCATTTAGGGCTCCCCACATTAATTTCGTAATTTTCTGATATCATTTCAATAGAGAACCCGCAAACCCGCTTTCTAAACGTTTTGGCCTAAAACTAGTATCCCCGTAACCCAAATCCCAAAACGGACTTCGTATTCACGATCCTCGTGACGACACGGTCCCGTGGGTACGTTTTCGTAATTTTTCGTAGTCGTTTGCAAAAAACGAGTTTGTATTCCTCCGCTTTGTTAATTACAGTCGCTAATGACCTTTTAACCCCTAATCCTCATCACATCTACTTTTGGGTAATTAAAACTGAATTGGTGCAGATCTAACCCTCCCATCTACCCCCTCATCTACCCCCTCATCTACCCCCAATAATTACAAGTTTGCCATTCTAATTACCTATTTAAACCCCCTTCACATTTTAACCCACACTGTCTCTCTCTCTCCCCCCCCCCCCAATATTTCGAAACCCAGGCCGTTAACGTCGCCCGCTCTCTCTTCTCCCTCTCTCCGATTCTCTCTCTCCCCCAGAGCTCGTCGCCTCCGACCACCGCCCTCCGGCCTCCGAACGTCGGGCGCCGACCGCCGCCGCTCATCCGCGCTGCCCCGCCGTCCGCCGACGAGCTCGAAGCAACTCCTCCGCCTCACAGCGCCGGATAACCCCCAGTGCCCCAACGCCGCCGCCACCGCTCGCCAACGCCGCCGTCGTCGTCGCCGCCCCACGTCAAGTCGCCGCCGCCTCGCCCTCCGCCTCCACACCCCCGCTCCGACGAGCACAAGCCTCCAGGCGGCGTTCGAACGGCGGGTGCGAGCGTAACCCCCCTGTGGCAATCTCGTAAATACGAGGAAATTTTCGTATTTCGTATTTTTAATTATTTTTAAATAGGGTTTATTGGTTTTAAATCCATAACTAATTATACAGGGGCCAGAAAAATGTGTGACTAGTCCCAGAAAATCAGAAACGTCGAAACGAATCCATTGACGCTAGTTTCGTCGCGATCAGGCAAGTATATTTCTCACAGTGAATTTTTAAAGGCAAAACTTAAATAGGTTAAAATTCTTTTAAAATTCGTAGCTTGCAATTTTTACGTACACTGCTATACGATAAAAATATATGTTACAGTACTTGTAAATACGATCGTTTTGCCATCTTGTTTGCAGAATTCTGATGTACGGTTTGTCCGGAATAAATCCTTGATCGAGGGTATTATTAATAATTTCTTGTTTTATAAATCCTTTTAAAATTCATAACCCGTGATTTTTACGTACACCAATATACGATAAAAATATATGTCGTAGTACTAGTGAATACGATCATTTTGACACCTTGTTTGAAGAATTCTGATGTATGGTTTGCTCTAAACAATTCCTTGAACATATGTTTTAAAAATCATTTCTTGATTTAAAATTGCTTTTTGGCTATTTAAAATTGTTTAAAAATTGTTTAAAAATCTTGAAAAATAACTACTAGTCTTAGAAAGTAATTTAAGCTAATTTAAACTCTTTTGCTTGGTTAAAATCATATCTTACTCGTTCTTTTAATTATTTAAGTGATCCTGATGTTTTCATTTAATCGAGTCGTGAAGTTGTGAACTTTCACGAGACTGTTGTACAGACTATTGGAACACCGAGATTGAATTGACTGAATGGAAGATGGAACTTCAACAATATTGAATGGAAGATGGAACTTTAATAATATAGATGGAAGATGGAATTTCAATAATAGACAGATAGTACACATTCTTTTGACCGCCACATGACTCGACCTGGGATTGGGGTAGTCTATGATCACAAGTGTTACAGAATGACTGGATGCGCCATACTAAATTACCTCCAACACATTACGGGGGTTAGAACCTTGACCGTTGCCATATCGGAACGGTGGGTAAGCCTCGGAGTTGCTCCCGTCGCAGGCTGCATGTTGGTTATCTCTAGTACTCTTGGACATGGACTTATCACTAGGATAGACTGGTTATTGATTATTGTTCTAACATCTTTTTCTACAGGTTGCTACAGTGTGTTTATTGAATGCTAAATTGTCACAGGTTACAGACGGCTTGCAAATTGTTATTGAATAATGAAATTGTTACAGGTTGCAAATGATATTGCAAATGGCTATCAAATGATTAAATTGATGCAGGTTGCAAATGTTTAACTGATTTAACTGCTTTAACTGCTTTAATTGTTTTAACTGCTTTAAACTGATTTATCTCTTTTATTGCTTATTTGTAAATTAAGCTTATTGCTTGTCTTTAAAGTTCATCGTTGTTTAATTTTAAAATGTCCAATATTTTGGTTTTGAGAATATCTTGCCGAGTAAACCTCGCTGACGGACATTTCATTTTGTTGTTTTACGAAATGTCCGTCAGGTATCGATAGTGAGTTCTTTGAAGACACTACCACAGGAATCGAGCCAGTGCTTGACGAGCACGTGGAGTACCCACCCACAGAAGATTAGACAATCCCCTTCGCGACTGTTTATTTACATTTAAAATAATGTAATTGTGTACTTTGTTTGTATTGCTATACTAGGCCCAAGTTGTATCTTAATTATTGTACGCCGGATATGTAATAATGTTGTTTGAGATGCTTCTTAAATTTGCATGCAAGGATCTGTAATTTTTATACAGACGCTTAGTGTGTTTAAGCCAAGGAGGAAGAAAAAGAAAAGAATTCAAGAAGAAAAAAAAGTACTCCTCCTTGTTTTAAGCACATCGCGGACCCGCTCGCGTCCTCGCTCCCGGTAGAATGGGAAGCGGGGCGTGACAGGTTTTGGTGGTGGCCCATGCAGGTCATGCGTATGCAAATACTTTAAGATCGGTTTAAATGACATGAATATCCAAGTGTACAATTAGAATAGATTTATCCTAACCTACCTTACATCCCGGTTTGTTTTGAAGTATGGCAGGTCAACCATATACCCACGTCGCCACCAACAACGATATCTTGGGTATCGTAAAGGAAATACTGGAAATTCAACGCCAAGTTCTCCATGAGGCTGTTGACAAACTCTGTGAAGCATCCCAAAGGAAGCATCCTATGGAACCACTGAGAGACGCTCTCCAACCGACGACGACTACATTCAAGAGGCCCACATCTTCAGTCAACAAGAAATCCCCGATGGTGTGCTTCCATTGCAACCGAAAGGGACATATCAAGAAGAACTGCCGCCTGCTGCTGAATCAATGTTTGGCATGTGGAGCATCTGAGCACTCTCTCAGGAACTGCCCCCGCCGCATTAACAAGAAAGCGACTACGACAACAGGAGTTTCTGGATCAGCACATCTTAAACCACCCCTAGCTCCACAACATCGAGTCATTCATCAGGCCGAGCTAAACCAAGCTAGGTGTCAAGCATCCATCGCATCAACCCGAGATACTGAGGCTACAGAGCCAGTAATCACTGGTATACCTGAACCTTTTCCCTCTACGTCGATTCGACACCCATCATCTTTATTATCATTGCTAGCATATGTTATCATGCTATAGCGTGTCCACATCTTGATTTGGAAATTTTCTATTACTTCTTATCACAAAATTCGCAACGAACTATTTCCATTGAACTTCATTACCTTTTTCGAATTCTTAACCATTGCTTAGGAACTCGTGTTCCATTCTTGGTTATACCCTCCCTAGTAGCCACTTTTGCTAACCGTTATAGTTATTTTCATTGGATGAACCATCTACTCATTTCATCACCTTTCCTTCAGTTGATGATGGCACGCATATAAATGATAATCTTCCTTCAATGGACCATGATACCGGTCAATGTGCTTGGCTAAAGTCTGTTGGATCGACCTAGCTAGACTGGGCATAAGTGATCCTGGCTTAGTCACTTCCCTGGCCGTGTCCGCTGGACCGCAAGGACGTGAATCATGATTATGTGACGTCATCGATCTTCACTATCAACCTTCCTTTATCTTGATGACCTTTCGATTGACTCTGTTAGAATCTTTCCATTGCTTGAACCCTATCTACGTTTATTTTAAGGAGGGTAGCATTCGGTCTTCAATCACCAGAAATTCGAGTTCGACAATGGTAGCAGTTCGATGGACACTCAGAATTATTGGAGGATGGTGACTAGAGATTTTGAGACGAGCCAAACCTGACGTGTAAGTGTAGGCTGTTTGCGTCTTTTGAGCTAGTGTTTCTCTTCTAGCCCCTACTTCTATCTTGTACCCGATTTTCTCTCTCAACGGGTTTGACTTCCTTTCCCACCGACCACCCTCCTCCTCCCTCTTTATTTCGTTTGTCCGCTTTCCCCCCCTCGAGACCCGTGCCCGCCGAACCCTACCCTACCTAACCCCGACTTCGGTGCCCCCCTTTCTCTCTTTTTAACCCACCTCCTTCCTCCGCAAGCCACCCCGTGGCTTCCCTCAGACATCACCCCCTCCTCCTCCCGGCCTCTCCCCCAAGCGAGCTCGATCGGACCCCGCGTCGCCACTCCGATCTCCGATCCTCCAGCCTCACCCGAAGATCCGCCAGCTTCCGCTTCGCTCCATCCCGGAGGCCCTCCCCACCATGGATCGACAGCCAGTCGCAGCGCTCGCCGCCGTGGATCGCCAGCCAGTCGGAGCCCTCGCCGCCGCAGATCGCCAGCCGCCGATGGCCCGCCGACGACCTTGGGGTCTGTTGGGCCTAGCAGCAACCCTCGCCGCCACCCATGCTTTGGCCGTGTGGTCAGGATATTGGGAACCCACCGCCCTTGGTATCATTGGGAGCTCTTTTTTCTGGTTCTTCCCCCTTGAGCTGCCCAGCTTCGAGTGCTTCTTAGGGGTGCTCCTTAGTGCTTGTAGGTCCCTGAGTTTTTGGTCGTTGAACTGCTTAGGGCTGATGGTGTTTACCGTAGATATCGACCAATGGTGTTGGGAAGGAGTATCCTTAGGATTGGGTATTGGCATACTTTTGGGCTTAGGCGTTGAGGTTGGATGTCGGTCTTGTGCTCGGATTTGGGAGACGGCTAGGATGTTGGTTTCTTGTTGGATGTTATGGAGGCTGCTGGGACAAGTGGTAGCGATGATCTTGACCCTCGAGAGTTGGCCTTATACTTGCCTGTATGTGTTGATCTGGGTAATGGCTTGTAATCTGGTAGCATGGCAGATGAAGTCCTTTCTGTTCGGCTGGTTAAGTTGTAACAGCAAGGATGCACTAGGTTTATCTCTTACGTTTTTGTATGCTATGGCGATGATTTACTTGGTTAGGACCCAGTATGCATTAATGGCATGAGTTGTAGTTTTAAACTTTATGTTGTTAAATAAAGCTTGCCACTGACTTATCACCCAGGTTCCAAGTTCGAACAGATGGTGTCATCATAATAGCCCTCATTTTCATGTGATATTATTATCTCACGTTAATTTTGGACTACTTGAGAAGGCATGGTAACTATTGTAGTGATACTGGTCGGGACTAGTTACGGAAACTATGATGATGTTAATACTTATTAGAAATATCTCTTGTTTTCTTGATGACATTATATCACATTATATTTCATGCTATTAACAACTTATTTTCTAAATTGTAATCATTCGACTAGTTTTCCATTTTATCATTTATTTGTTTGAGCTTCTTAATAACAGTATTTATTTTATTTTATAAAGTTTTGAGAAATACCGAGGACGGAATTATTTTAAGGAAAGTAGAATGTAACGGCCTGTGTTTTTTTCCAAAAATATTTAAATTAAGTATTTAAAGTAATTTCATTTTAATTGTATTTTGTAATGGTTGATTAGGAGTTTTAAACTGATTTCAAAAATTATTATAAAAATATTTTGAAATACTAAACTTATTATAAAGTATTTCAGCAATTTCAGATTTCCTCAAATACCCAAAATATTTCTGTTAAAATTCATCTCCCAAAATTACCGTTTTGATTCGACGAATTTATTTTCTATACAAACGTCTTCAAAACGTTTTCAAACTTGTACGGTAGCATCATATGATCATTTAGGGCTCCCCACATTAATTTCGTAATTTTCTGATATCATTTCAATAGAGAACCCGCAAACCCGCTTTCTAAACGTTTTGGCCTAAAACTAGTATCCCCGTAACCCAAATCCCAAAACGGACTTCGTATTCACGATCCTCATGACGACACGGTCCCGTGGGTACGTTTTCGTAATTTTTCGGAGTCGTTTGCAAAAAACGAGTTTGTATTCCTCCGCTTTGTTAATTACAGTCGCTAATGACCTTTTAACCCCTAATCCTCATCACATCTACTTTTGGGTAATTAAAACTGAATTGGTTCAGATCTAACCCTCCCATCTACCCCCTCATCTACCCCCCCTCATCTACCCCCAATAATTACAAGTTTGCCATTCTAATTACCTATTTAAACCCCCTTCACATTTTAACCCACACTGTCTCTCTCCCCCCCCCCCCCCAATATTTCGAAACCCAGGCCGTTAACGTCGCCCGCTCTCTCTTCTCCCTCTCTCCGATTCTCTCTCTCCCCCAGAGCTCGTCGCCTCCGACCACCGCCCTCCGGCCTCTGAACGTCGGGCGCCGACCGCCGCCGCTCATCCGCGCTGCCCCGCCGTCCGCCGACGAGCTCGAAGCAACTCCTCCGCCGCACAGCGCCGGATAACCCCCAGTGCCCCAACGCTGCCGCCGCCGCTCGCCAACGCCGCCGTCGCCGTCGTCGCCCCACGTCAAGTCGCCGCCGCCTCGCCCTCCGCCTCCACACCCCCGCTCCGACGAGCACAAGCCTCCAGGCGGTGTTCGAACGGCGGGTGCGAGCGTAACCCCCCAGTGGCAATCTCGTAAATACGAGGAAATTTTCGTATTTCGTATTTTTAATTATTTTTAAATAGGGTTTATTGGTTTTAAATCCATAACTAATTATACAGGGGCCAGAAAAATGTGTGACTAGTCCCAGAAAATCAGAAACGTCGAAACGAATCCATTGACGCTAGTTTCGTCGCGATCAGGCAAGTATATTTCTCACAGTGAATTTTTAAAGGCAAAAATTAAATAGGTTAAAATTCTTTTAAAATTCGTAGCTTGCAATTTTTACGTACACTGCTATACGATAAAAATATATGTTACAGTACTTGTAAATACGATCGTTTTGCCATCTTGTTTGCAGAATTCTGATGTACGGTTTGTCCGGAATAAATCCTTGATCGAGGGTATTATTAATAATTTCTTGTTTTATAAATCCTTTTAAAATTCATAACCCGTGATTTTTACGTACACCAATATACGATAAAAATATATGTCGTAGTACTAGTGAATACGATCATTTTGACACCTTGTTTGAAGAATTCTGATGTATGGTTTGCTCTAAACAATTCCTTGAACATATGTTTTAAAAATCATTTCTTGATTTAAAATTGCTTTTTGGCTATTTAAAATTGTTTAAAAATTGTTTAAAAATCTTGAAAAATAACTACTAGTCTTAGAAAGTAATTTAAGCTAATTTAAACTCTTTTGCTTGGTTAAAATCATATCTTACTCGTTCTTTTAATTATTTAAGTGATCCTGATGTTTTCATTTAATCGAGTCGTGAAGTTGTGAACTTTCACGAGACTGTTGTACAGACTATTGGAACACCGAGATTGAATTGACTGAATGGAAGATGGAACTTCAACAATATTGAATGGAAGATGGAACTTTAATAATATAGATGGAAGATGGAATTTCAATAATAGACAGATAGTACACATTCTTTTGACCGCCACATGACTCGACCTGGGATTGGGGTAGTCTATGATCACAAGTGTTACAGAATGACTGGATGCGCCATACTAAATTACCTCCAACACATTACGGGGGTTAGAACCTTGACCGTTGCCATATCGGAACGGTGGGTAAGCCTCGGAGTTGCTCCCGTCGCAGGCTGCATGTTGGTTATCTCTAGTACTCTTGGACATGGACTTATCACTAGGATAGACTGGTTATTGATTATTGTTCTAACATCTTTTTCTACAGGTTGCTACAGTGTGTTTATTGAATGCTAAATTGTCACAGGTTACAGACGGCTTGCAAATTGTTATTGAATAATGAAATTGTTACAGGTTGCAAATGATATTGCAAATGGCTATCAAATGATTAAATTGATGCAGGTTGCAAATGTTTAACTGATTTAACTGCTTTAACTGCTTTAATTGTTTTAACTGCTTTAAACTGATTTATCTCTTTTATTGCTTATTTGTAAATTAAGCTTATTGCTTGTCTTTAAAGTTCATCGTTGTTTAATTTTAAAATGTCCAATATTTTGGTTTTGAGAATATCTTGCCGAGTAAACCTCGCTGACGGACATTTCATTTTGTTGTTTTACGAAATGTCCGTCAGGTATCGATAGTGAGTTCTTTGAAGACACTACCACAGGAATCGAGCCAGTGCTTGACGAGCACGTGGAGTACCCACCCACAGAAGATTAGACAATCCCCTTCGCGACTGTTTATTTACATTTAAAATAATGTAATTGTGTACTTTGTTTGTATTGCTATACTAGGCCCAAGTTGTATCTTAATTATTGTACGCCGGATATGTAATAATGTTGTTTGAGATGCTTCTTAAATTTGCATGCAAGGATCTGCAATTTTTATACAGACGCTTAGTGTGTTTAAGCCAAGGAGGAAGAAAAAGAAAAGAATTCAAAAAGAAAAAAAAGTACTCCTCCTTGTTTTAAGCACATCGCGGACCCGCTCGCATCCTCGCTCCCGGTAGAATGGGAAGCGGGGCGTGACAGAGTCTGATGTGGCTCATCTCTCATAGTCTGCAGTGGCTCGTCTGCCAGATACTGCTGACATGGGTCAGCTTCAGGGACAACTGTATATGGCAGAATAGGCTGAGACGTGCTGGCTTCATACCCAGTATATGACTGATAATGCTGAGATGGGTCGCCTTCATACCCGTAATACGCCTGATACTGCTGATACATACCGACATCATAACCGGTATATGGCTGCAGCTGCTGAGAAGTGCCGGCCTCATCACCGGTAAATGGCCGATACTGCTGAAAGGTGCCTCCTTCATCCCCATCTGCCTGATACTGGTGAGAAGGGCCTGCTGCATCCCCAGCAGGCTCTTGCCGTCCTGCATCCTCACTTATATGCTGTGTCCCGCGGAGAACCTGTCCGATCTTATCCCTAATTTGAAGGATCTGCTCTGGGTCACGTGCTTCGTAAGCACGTGTACACATGTCCTCTAAAATTCTGAGTGCGTCGGTCTGTAAAACAAATGGATAAAATATATATTATAAACCTATGAATAAAATAAACAAACAAACATTTTAATGCTGAACTACTATTTACCATTTCCCGCTCGATTGGACCACGTGGCATGTAACCATACGGGGGTTCTTGCCTACTATATATCCACCGTCGTGTGATCCTCCAATACCACTCCATATATACATCTAAACTAACAGCACCCCCCCTGCTCAACAATATGTTCAGCCCTGTTGTACCACTGCATGAGGGGCTGCACAGTTGCTTCTTTCCATGCTCTAGGGTTCATGACGGTCTTCACCGGCATGATTGGAACCGCTTCTGGAATATGCTGCGGGATACCAAATTGGCGCATAACACGATCTGGGACATGCATCACCAATACATCAAAGCAAATTAGCAGTACACGCGCACGCCAGCTCTGATTTTCTAATACACATAAATCAGGCAGATTCTGATATCTCTGAAGATATGGCTCCCAGATCACCTAAAGAAAATGAAAATTATGAATAACTCATCAAAATTCATAATATTAATCCATCGTTCATCACATCAACATATAAAATTTACAACTTCTTACCTGCGTAGGCTCTAACATGTCAAGCTCGTTTCTATAAAAATCCAGTTGCCGCTGGGGGTTTTCTCTGAATGATAATGGCACATTCCACCTGCACCCTAAAAGGAGGGTGCCATCCAATATGTCTTGGGAGCAAGTCGGCCTGCCTATATGCAATCTCTCCCATGACCATACCTGTGAATATGAATTTGTCAGTGACTGTTACTATATAAAAAATTATTACAATGAACTTAAGTTTCAAATTGTATACCTGCAACAAGGTGGAGCATGCGTATAACCCAGTTGTTTCCCTTCTTGCCACCTTACTTAGCTCTGCGTATAGGTGCGCAAGAACAGCACTGCCCCAGGAATAATCTCTAATGGCTTCTATATGCTCCATCTTTGTCAACCATCTGAGATGCACCGACCCTTTACTTGGATCTGGCACCAATAATGTGCCTATCATATGCAAAATATATGCCCGAGTATATTGCCGAATCTCCTCAGGGGTGTCTTGGGCAGGCAACTCCATAAACATCTCTCGCAACCAGCTCAGTTTTACCTTAGCTCCTTGGTTTTCTGTGGCTGCCTGTCCAAGGAGCCGCTCCATCAAATCCCCCCAATTGGGATGGGTTGGCATTCTCCATATAGGAATGCCCTCAACAGGAAGGCCCGTGATGAGTGACACGTCCTGTAATGTGATCGTCATCTCACCTTGACGGAGATGGAATGTATTGGTCTCAGGCCTCCATCTATCCACCAATGCAGAAAGTAACGCCCAATCCAACCGTATCCACTTCAACCTCGCACATACATCAAGCTTGGCAATTTCCATATAGTGTGCTGCCCTCTCATCTAAAACACATGCGGTATGTTTCCTCGTGTGGTCCACTACCAATATAATATCCGCCTGCAACCAAAAAATACGTACTGTTATTGTACTTCATGCAAAATTACGAAGAAAGATACATTGCGTAAAATATTAATTCACTAGTTTTGTTCATACCTGTCCAGGCTGTATATTTGCTGAACGATGTCGTGCCTGTTCATTCAAGACCGAATCTGAAACAGGTCCTGGGTCCATATCTGCGAGAAAAAATATATAAGATGAAAAAAAATTGGATGTTGATGTTAATGATGAATGTTACAATCAACTAACATGAATTGGGGTTTCATTTAAAATTTATTTCAATTTATACATGGCATTTGGGTAGAAAAAAATTTAGCATATAAAGGATTGCTATTTCATCTAAAATTTTGTCATTGGTGTTTCATCACTAAATACATGGTATTCCATAAAATACATGGTATTCAACACTAAATACATGGTATTGATCTAAAATTTTAGCTTAAATTTTTAGCATACAAAATAAATTTCATCAACACTAAACCCCATACCTAATGACAAAAATTTTTTAGCTTAAACACTAAACCCCATACCTATTGACAATAAATTTTATCAACACTAAACCCCATACCTAATTTTAGCTTAAATTTTTAGCATACATTGACATTTGGGAGAACTCAAGAGCATCATGACAAAAAATTACAAAAATCATACCTAATGAATGTTGTCAATACTTGATGAGAGCTAGATTTCAATCCCTGATCGGAGAAGGACAATACGTGGGTTTTAGGGTTTTTGGCTAGGACGGAAGAAACTAAGAAAGAAAGAAAGAAGAAGGAAATGAACCGTCGCGGCAGCTGTATAGGAATCATTTTGGACGCGGTTTGAAACCGCGTCCAAATTTCAAATTGGACGCGGTTTCAAACCGCGTCCAAAGCCCAAAAAGCCCCCCGCACGCGCGAGCCCAGAACTTAGTCGGTTTTGGTAATTAATTTTCAAGTAGGTCAATTTTTTAAATTAGTTTAAAAAATAAGCCTAAATGCAAAAATTGTCCATTTGAATGTTGTTTTAAGCTTTTTTTGATGTTAAACTTGCCATCAATGCTCTTAATTATTTCTATTATATGGTGATATGTGGTTTATGTTCTTGGCACATGCAAAATGATGATGTGAATTTGGTTATATGTTTCATGGATATTATGAGAAATGAGAAAGAGAATTCACAAGGCGATGCGTGTCCCAAATATGTGATGAACTGTGGAAAGAAAAGAAATGGAAGGTGTTATGTTTCATGAAAATAACTAAGTCCTCTTAAAGGAGGGTGACATGGGGTTTGGGGGAAACACTGGTAAATTAAAGGAGTTAAGGAGCAGACATATGATATAAATTCTCACCCGATGTGTCACTCCCGGAAGGGGGAGTTGAAAGGGTTGGAGAGGCCGCTGGTGTACTCGTGATGCACCATGATGGTAAATGATGGTTTGCTCCGTTTGTCCGACAGAAAAACCGAGATGAGTCTCGCTCTAGTGCCTTTCCCCGTTCGGGCACAGAGTTACGAGAGGCCCCTCCAATGCTCGTGTCGCTAGTTGCGGTACCACTTTTCATCCACACTAGGTGAAGTCCGGCTCCTTAGCGTTCTACGATTTAGCCGGGTTCCAAATGCTAACCAATGAATTAATTATTAACCTCATTATTCTTGTAGCAATGGTAAATGTATGTGTTGTTTACTTGTGTTTCTTTCTGTGTTTATGTTATTGGTTACTTGGTTGTGCTTTGGAAACATTACAGGTACTACCCCAGCAGTGCGCAGTGGACCTGCTGCTTGTGTTTTTAATTTGGTATTTCCTTCGTAACACTCGCTGCTTCGGGAATACCTGATACGGATTCGTACTTATCGGGTATCCCGGGGAACGGGGCATTACACGAGGAGTCTGAGTTTCCAGTTAAGGACGCCAATTTCTAAGACTTTGAGTTGACAGGAGAGTTCTTACCTTTATTTTTTATTTTCTTTTCAGTACTCATAGATGAGAGATGTAGTTACTCTTCTGCTTTAGACAATGTAATTCCTTTGAAGGATGAAATAAAATGAGTATTTCCATTTTTTTATAAATATCTCATGTTTATCTCCATAATGACTTCACTGGTAACTGCAAGATCTGTAAAAATTATTGTGAGCGTGACAACATCCGAGTCTGGGGCGTTACAATAATCCTCCCATTCGGCCTCCATGTAACAAAATGCGGCTGCGAGTGTCATTTCTGTGGAGGTAACACATACAATCTCCAACAATGGTATCATATATCTGTTTGTCTTATACATGTAGTTCATGATCAAAATTTCTAAAAATACACGTAATAAATCAATCGACGTCGGATGTGCCCAAATCAAACTCATCACGGCTGATGTATCTTCATAAACAGAATGATACCCAATATAATTCTTCTCACTCAAGCTCTTCAGCAGTTGCTGTGTTTGAGTTCTTCTAGCAATATCCGCAGCTTTCATCCTTTGTCGTGTATTATATAGTGTTTAATTGTAATCGCATTGTACACATCCTTTTGCTTCAGAATTTTTAAAATTTCTCTTGGCATCACCATGCTATTAGACAAGTCTCTCAACGTGTCAATCTCCGACCCTCTCAACATCTCGGCATAGGAATGTCCCTTAAGGTACGTCGTGGGTGGATTGTTGTGTATGTCACAGATGACTGTCAACTTCCACTCATCTTTCTTGCCCACCCTATTAGCCCTCAAGGAGAACAGACTTTGACACTTTTTGTTTCCAGTTAGATTTTTGGTCTCTTTCTCAGTCTTCATCCTATGTCCTCGATACTTCCCTCTTCTTTCACAACCAAAGTACATAGTTGGGACTTTATTGCCTAATGTACTCATATTCGAAGACTTTATAACAATTACATTCTCATTTGCACTCCTGATGTCCTTTATCCAATTAATAAGGGTTTCTTTACTTTTGAATGTGGTCATGGTTGTAAACTAATTTGTAAAATCTTTATGACCATCTGGCCTTGCTACATTATCCAAAAATTTACAGTAAACATACCACTATTTGAACATCACATAAATTTATTACATTATTATTGATTTAACATATAACAAAAATTTCGTACCTTGAATTGTTGGTCCTCTTCTTCAATCCACTCAATATTATATAACTCCTTCTACATCTGATTAATTTATCTGCATGCATGTACCAACAATCAATTTCTAGCAATAATAAAGTACTGTTGTAAACGTGGTGGCTATGGAATCCATAGCCCTGTATTTATAGCAATAGGGTTACATAATGGGTGGATACCCACTAACGGGTTGGGCCACCAAAAGCCCGTTTATAACACTTCCCCTTATCCATCCATTGTTGTAAGCCGTGATGAACACTTCAGGGTTCATAGAGCTTATCTGATCATGGGTCTATGGATACTTCTGGATCTCAAGTTTAAGAGTACTTGCCTCGTTAAAATCTTTGCCAAGGAAAATCCAGTGGGAAAAACCAGTGACTAAGGGAAAAGAGTACAAGTCTATGTAACTTCCCCTGATCGATGGATAACATCAGGGGTGGATACTCCTGGATCCAGAGTTAATGTGGCTGCCTCGTTAAAACCTTTGGCTATGGAAAACCCAGTGGGAAAAACCAATAGCCAAGGAAAAAGAGTACATTGCTACATTAACTCCCCCTGAAAAGTACAAGCTTCAGGCTTGTAAGTCTCTCAACTGCCTCATCCCAATTCCTAGTACAAGTTTTCTAAAGGTACTGCGAGGTAAATCTTTATTAAATAGATCTGCCAGGTTGTTGCAAGACTGGATCTGCTGGATGTCGATCTGGTTGTCTTCTTGCTGTTCATGCGTCCAGAAGAGCTTGGGGGAAATGTACTTTGTCCTGTCACCTTTGATGTAGCCACCTCGTAGTTGAGCGATGCAGGCAGCATTGTCTTCATACATGGTGGTTGGTCCAAGATCTCCCGTCTTCAGGTCGGTGGTCTTGAGGATATGGTGGATGACTGATCGAAGCCAAAAGCATTCTCTGCTAGCTTCGTGGATCGCAATGAGCTCGGAGTGGTTGGATGAGGTGGCTGTCAATGTCTGCTTCATGGATCTCCATGAGATGGCCGTCCCACCGTACGTGAACACGAAACCGGTCTGGGATTTTGCGGTGTGTGGGTCGGACCTGTATCCTGCATCTGCATAACCGACTAAGTCGGATGATACACCTTTCTTGAAGTAAAGTCTCATGTCCACAGACCCTTGGAGGTAGCGCAGAAGTTGCTTCACTCCATTCCAGTGGCGCTTTGAGGGCACTGAACTGTATCTGGCTAGTAGGTTAACTGCGAACGCTATATCGGGATGCGTGCAGTTTGCCAGGTATAGGAGTGCTCCAATTGCACTTAGGTAGGGTACTTCAGGACCCAGTGTTTCCTTCCCCTCTTCCAGCGGTCGGAAGGGGTCTGTATCAACATCCAATGATCTGACGGCCATTGGTGTGTTAAGCGGATGACATTTGTCCATAAGAAAGTTTTTCAGCACTTTCTTTGTGTATGTCGATTGGTGTAACAGGATTCCTCCGCTTAAGTGTTCAATTTGTAAGCCTAGGCAGAACTTCGTTTTGCCAAGGTCTTTCATCTCAAAAGTCTGTGTGAGACTTTTGGATATCTCAACTATCTCTTCAGGAGATCTGATGATGTTCAGGTCGTCTACGTAGATGGCAATAATTACGAATCATGTTCCCTTTGCTCTTATGAAGATGCAAGGGCAGACTTCATTTATTGTGAATCCTTGTTGCACTAGGAATTCACTGAGTCTGTTATACCACATTCTACCTGACTGTTTTAGACCATACAGTGATCTTTGGAGTTTGACAGAATAGACGTCCCGAGGTCTTTCTGTCATTTTTGTCGGTAGTTTATATCCGTCTGGGATTTTCATATAGATGTCCTTATCTATATTTCCATATATGTATGCAGTCACAACGTCCATAAGCTGCAAATCCAGGCCTTCTTTTGTAGATAGGCCAATGATGAAACGGAAGGTGATCGCATCCATAACAGGGGAATAAGTATCGTCATAGTCTATTCCTGGCCGTTGGGAAAAACCTTGTGCAATAAGGCGCGCTTTGTAGCGCACGACCTCATTATTCTCGTTTCTTTTTCTCACGAATACCCATTTATATCCTACAGGTTTAACACCCTTTGGTGTTAGGACTACAAGTCCAAAGACTTTGCGCTTCGAGAGTGAGTCCAGCTCTACTCCTATTGCCTCGTTCCACTTTGGCTAATCCTCTCTCTGTTTACATTTTGCTAGAGAGCGTGGATCGGTCTCATCGTCGTATTCAGTGACGTGAGTAGCAATAATGAGCGTGAAGTTATCATCGATGATTGTGCTTTTTCTGTCCAGTACCTCCCCAGTACGTACATAATTTAATGATATTTCCCCTACATTTTCCTCTTCGGGGGTTGTTAGGAGGGGAGAGGTAGCGGGGCTGAGCTCAGCATCTCGTGGTGGTATCGTTATTATTGCTCCAGGATTTTTCCTCTTTCGAGTGTTCTTATCTTTGGAGCCTGGGGGTCGTCCTCTCTTTTGTTGAGGTACGGCCGCGTCTGCTGCAAGTGGATTGCATCTATCTTTGGGTATGTCAATCCTAACTGGCGTATTTACAGCAGGGACGTGTGATCTGACAATCTTCTGGTTGTCAGTAAATTTGTCCGGTAAAATGTGAACTGTGTTTTGAATTTGAAGGATCTTCAGGATCTCATCTTCACATTGGTTTGTACGCGGATCAAAATGGGATAAAGTTTTTGTATCCCATGAAATGGTCTTTGAAGCTTCTGTCTTCCGTGTGTTAATGCCTAGTTTGGGAAAAGTGCTTTCATCAAACTCACAATCTGCTAGACGTGCCTTGAAGGCGTCCCCGTGAGGGGTTCTAGGTATCTAATGATCGATGGTGATTCGAAACCAATGTAGATACCTAGTCGCCGTTGAGGACCCATTTTGGTCCTCTGTGGTGGTGCTATGGGGACATAGACAGCACATCCGAATATCCTCAGGTGAGAGATATCCGGCGGGTTCCCATATGCAAGTTGCATCAGAGAATAAGATTGACTACCTGACGGTCGTAATCTTATTAGCGATGCAGCGTGCAAGATGGCATGTCCCTATGCATTCACTGGCAACTGGCATTGCATCAACAATGGACGAGCAATCCATTGTAGTCTCTTTATAAGAGTTTCGGCTAACCCGTTCTGGGTGTGAACATGAGCTACAGGATGTTCAACTTCTATGCCGGTTTCTTGGCAGTAGTCTAGGAAGACTTGTGATGTGAATTCCCCATCATTGTCCAGACGCAATTTCTTGATCTGGTTATCTGGGAAATGTGCCCGTAACTTTATGATTTGTGCCAGTAGCTTTGCAAAGACTACGTTGCGGGTGGACAGGAGGCACACATACGACCATTTAGAAGATGCGTCAATCAATACCATATAGTACCGAAATGGTCCGCTTGCGGGGTGAATAGGCCCGCAAATGTCACCATGTATTCTCTCTAGGAAGCTTGGAGACTCAGAGTCCACCTTCAGGGGGATGGTCTCGTAATCAATTTCCCTTTGTGACAAGGGGGACAAGGAGATGCACCCTTTCGAAGTAGCTTCAGGCTTTTCGAGTTAATTCCATGGGATTGGGATATGATGCGGCGCATCATATTCCTTTCAGGGTGTCCTAGTCTACTGTGCCAGCGTTGGAATTCTGGTTGATTATTGCACTTCTGGTGCTCGAGATTGTTTGCTTCCATTGCTCTTATCCTTGTATGGTAGAGACCCGACGGGAGTCCCTCAAAATGCTCAACGGTGGTTTTAGCACCGTCTTTATGAGACGTTACATACATGAATTCTCTGTTTTGTTTACTCACCGTCTCAAGGTGGTATCCATTTAAACGGATATCTTTAAAGCTTAACAGATTTCTATGTGAGCTAGGAGAGAAAAGCGCATCTTTTATTAGTAGTTGTGTTTTGTTGGGGAGCATAAAATGTGCTTCCCCTGATCCTTCAATAATTCTAGATGGACCGGATATTGTATTCACGGTTCCATCGTATTTATCAATGTTTTGGAAAAAGCAGATGTCTTGGAGGATCGTGTGCGTAGAGGCACTGTCCACTAGGCATTTGCAATTCATCTAGTTATAAGAGAAAAAATATCGCAGTATAAGGCACAAGAGAAAATATACTACGAATAATTATTCAATGTCTGAAAAGTTCATGCGACATGCTAGAATTAAAACAAGCAGAAAGTAAATTGTTTTTCAAACAAAAATTACAATGCATGGAAAAAGTAGATAATGCCTCAGTCGAGCAGGTCATCGTTTGAGAATTCCTCAGCGATGAACCTGATTGGTGCCAGGTCTTCTTGTTCCACCAGGTTTGTCTCAGCTTGCTTCTGGCTCGATTTGTACAAGTCCTGTAGGTGGCGTGGAGTCCGACAATTCCTGGACCAGTGTCCAGTCATGCCACACCTGTGGCACTTATCTTCCCAGTCCTTTCTGGGGGCAGATGTCTGGCCGTCGTCCTTTCTCTTCCACACATTTTTCTTCTTCCCCTCATTGTTGGTTCTGGAAGGGGGTCATCTAGCCTGCTTCTTCATCGCCTTACCCTTCTAGGGTTTGCCTTTGAAGTTGCTCCTCTTCTTCTGGAAGGAGCTGTGATGCGCTTCAGGCGCAGGAGCAGTGCCGGTAGGGCGTGAGTTATGGGTGGCCAGAAGGAGGTCTCTATTCTGCTCTGCCATCAGAAGGCAGGAGAGAAGCTCTGAGTATTTCGTGAACTTTCGTTCACGATATTGTTGCATTAGTATAACATCCTTCTCGTGGAAGGATGTATACGTCTTCTCTAACATGCGCTCCTCCGTCACCTTTTCACCACACAACTTCAGGCGTGAGGTGATGCTAAAGAGCGCCGAGTTGTACTCGGCGATGACTTAAAGTCTTGGAGACGGAGGTTCTCCCATTCATATCGCGCTCGAGGAAGTATAACATCTCTCTGATGTTTATATCTGTCCTCGAGGGCAGTCCATAACTCATAAGAGTCTTCCACCGTGAGGTACTCAGCCTTCAGGGTCCGGTCGATATGGCGTCTGATATAGATAATTGCTTTCGCTATATCTATATCAGAAACCTTATCGCCTATAGCGATGGTATGGCTCAGTCCCTGTGCTCGCATATGGAATTTTATGTCCAACTGCCAGCTTAAGTAGTTCTTGCCTGTAGCATCCAATACGTCGAAATCGACGCTCGCAATTTTGGCCATTTATCTCTCAAGCATGTATAAAAATAGGCAATAATTAGATATTTTTGCAGAAAAATAAATAATTAAACATTTCAGACACAGATATTTGCTGCGTGGATTGGCTAATCACCATATTAATTACAGACCATACAGTCCCAAAAAGAAATGAAAGTACAACTCGGGAACCCCGTGGGGCCCTTATTCTTCTGGAATGGTCCTTCATCTTCTTGAGGCGTCCGCCGGTCTTGTAATTTTACAAAAATATCCTCACTACATTTTTCTCTCTTAAAAAGGAAAATAATGCAAGGGAAATAATGGTGATAACTAGCCGATCCAAAACCACAGCAAATATGAACATTCGTCGCAGGCAGAAAAAATGCAGCAGGTATTTAATCATCACATGCAGTTTATTCATTACAAGCAATTAAGCATCACAAGCAGTTTATAATGGAAGATGAAAGTTTTTCGTGTAAAAATTATTGGAACACTAGGCAACTTCATACACCGTTAGGTTAGTTGACTAACGGCAGAGCGGTCGCAGGATCTTCCTAATTTTTAAACATTTAAAAATCATATAATACGAATAAAGTGCGATGAATGAAATTATATGTAATTTGTCCAGATTTTATCGAAAAAAATCGAATTAAATCTGAAAAAACATTTGAAAATAGGAAATTTTCGGGGTGAAACCCTAGTTAGGGTTTTGGGATACGTGCATGCAATGGGAGGACCGTTGCAGGTGGTAGGGCCCGTTCGCCGCTACTGGCGGCGGCGGGCGGGGGGTCCGCCGCTGCGGGCGGCGGAAACAGCCCGCCGTCGCAGCGGCGGGTTCTGCCAGTCGCTGCAGGCGGCAGGGAGGAGCCCCGCCGCTGCCGGCGGCGGGAACGGCCCGTCGCTGTGAGCGACGGGGTCGCTGCCGCTTCCAGCGGCGGGATCACCCGCCGTTGCGAGCGGCGGGGGTCGCCGTCGCTTCCAGCGGCGGCGATTTCCGCACGCTGCTTCGAGCGGCGGCGGGATTTGCGCGGGTTTTTCGCTCGACGGGGAAAAAACCCCCCTAAGGTTTAATGATTTTGGGGAGGAAGACGATAAAAAAACCAATTTTTGTTGGAAAAAATTCAGTTTTGATCTCCAAAATAGCGTTTTTTTGTTAAAAGTTGATTTTTAACAATAAAAACGATGATATTTCATTAAACAGTCGATCCGAGTAATTGGATCTAAACATATGCGCACATGAATTTAGATCTAGGGAAAAGAGTTACCTGTAGATCCTACTCGCCGGATCTAGCGACGTTCGGTGAAGGAAGCCCGTGCGCGTTGCGTTCGTCCGTCGGCAGGGGTTCGGCTCAGCCTCGAGCGTGCTGATAACGTGTTGTAAACGTGGTGGCTATGGAATCCATAGCCCTATATTTATAGCAATAGGGTTACATAATGGGTGGATACCCACTAACGGGTTGGGACACCCAAAGCCCGTTTATAACAAGTACTAATTAATTTTTAGCAATTAATTTCTTACCAACTGTGGGATGAACCGATTTGTTTTAAGTTCATTCGACAATTTTAGGGAAAAAAAATCCATTAATCTCTAGTTCTCGCAGTACAACTTCATTTGATTTATAAAGAAATCTTCGGATGTCTCTTGTGGTCCACGAAAATTTGAAATTCATCGAAAAAATCAAACCCTAGCTGTTTACTTTTCGCGCGTTGCAATTAGGTCTGTTCACTTTTGAGAATATTAATCACGTTTGTTGGCATTCACGTCTGTTTGCGTTCAGAAAATGGTTTTGTTTTGCCTGTTGTGCACGATGAGTAAAACTGTATTCAAAGACCAAAATAACTCAACGCGCACAACATGTAAAATTTTTAAATGTTGTGTGCAGAAAATTTTTTTACATGTTGTGCACATTGAGTAAAAACTTAATGCACAGATTAAAATTACTCAACGCGCACAACATGCAAATATTTTACTTCTTGTGCGCACTGTTGTGCGGGTGTAGTAAAAATTGTTGCACAACCCAAAATTACTAAACGCGCACAACATGCAAACATTTTCGCTGTTTTATACCGTGAGAGAAATTTGATGCGCAGACCAAAATTACTCAATGCACATAACAAGAGGGATATTTCGGGGTTTTTGAAAATGAAAGTTTGGTTATTTTTCAAAAATTTTAAGCTGCATGTGCGCAGAGTAAAACGATGGTTGGGAAAAGCAATTCCCTTAATTTTTTTAGTGTTTTTCTCATCTTAGTCCCTTAAATTATGTGTATTTTGATATTAGTCCCTTAAATCTTTGTAATTGGAATTTAGTCCCTTAAATATTTAACGTTAACCTAAATAGTCCATTTTGTTAACCTAAATAGTCACTTAAATGTTTAATGTTTAACCTAAATAGTCCCTTTAAAAGACTAAATTCAAATTACAAAGATTTAAGGGACTAATATCAAAATACACATAATTTAAGGGACTAATACGAGAAAAACCCATTTTTTTAATATTCACTAATAATATCGCATCTATTGTACCTGCATGATCAACATTCACATTGTAGATCATGTTCTCGCAATCAAAAAGTTTCGAACACGAGGAAGCTTCCTCTTCGGACCTGCCGCATCTCACCGCACGGAGTGCTCAGGGATCGTTCGGACACTATATTTCACTGACGAGTGGGCCCAGGCTCATCTGGAAAGGGTACGAAAGTTCGGTGTTAGATACGGGTGCGATTTATAAATTTCATTCGATTCCCCTCTCCTGCGATGCTTTGCCTCCGATGGACTGTTGCCCTCTTCTCGCCATCGGCCACTGTTACGTGCCGGCGATTTCTCGGCCGAAACCCGATGAGATCTGCACGACATCTCCACGGTTTTGCCGTCCGCTTCGGATAATGCGGCGAAACTCTCCTGTTGGCCGGTGGTCTCGACTCGGCGCCGACATTCTGAGGGTGAAAGCTGAGGGTTTGGTAAGCCACGTGGATTTTGCGGGAAATGTGAAGAACGAGAAGGAGGAGTGGATTCATTTTGTTGGAATAGGCGGTTCGGGGCTGTCGGCGCTTGCGATGCTTGCGCTCAAACAAGTAATCATCTTTTCTTTGTTTATTTATTTAGTTTATATTATTATTATTATTATTATTATTATTTGTTGATGATGCAATGCTGGGGTTTTGGTTCTTGAAGTTGAATGAATTATTGGGAGATTTTTGAGTTGTTCTTTGGGATATAGTAGTTAGGTTTTTATTTTTAATTAGAATTTGCTTTTTTAATCAATTTTTACGGGTGCATTTTGAGTATAAAGACTAAAGAGTACTGGCTAAACCCCAAGATTGTTCACCAATTTAAGTGGGAGGCATCGAGATGTTTTATTAATTTTGAATTCAATTTGTGGATTTAAAGTTGATTTAACTTTGATTTAGTTTATAATTAGCAATTACATCGTATTCATCTTTTGATTTACTTTTATAATATCTAAGGCTATGTTTGGGTTGCGTAAAAATGAAAGAAAGAAAAATAAAATGAAGGAGAAACCGAAAGGAAAGGAACGTAAATGAAAATTCATTTTGGAGTTTGGTTATTGGAAAAGCTAGATATAAAATTATTTTTTAAAATTTATTAAGCATACATATAAATTTTTACATCCAAGGTTTTATGTACAGTTTAATCTAAGAAAAGCTACGATACATCAAAATAATTTTTGAAGTATGCAATGTAATGAAATTGAGAAGGCGAAATTCCAGCTTTTCAAAAAATTCCCCGGATTCCCGAATACATTAAAAGTGTGATCTAGTCCTACAAGTTACACGTAGCATTCAATATCGAACAAACCGAACGAATAACATTGACAGTCAATAAATTCCAGCTTTTCAAAAAATTCCCTGGATTCCCGAAGACATTGATAGTCTGATCTAGTCCTACAAGTTACAAATAGCATTCAGTATCGAACTTGGTTTATTCTGCTTGTTTGATATTGAATTCCCTGGATTCCCGAAGACATGGCTGTATATGTTCTAGTACATGTGTACTGATGATGGTATGGTGATATCAAACTTGGTTTATTCTGCTTGTTTGATTGGGCTAGTACTTGTTACATCGTTGTTAAGAACAAGTTAAAACAATCATGGGAATTTCAGTCTGTAATTCTAGCTCGAACATATGAATTTAGTAAATAAGATATACGTTGATATCACATCCTTTATTGGAAGGGCAAAATAGAGTCGAATGTAGATCTATATCTTCATTTTAGTATGCCTGACTTAATTGATCGGTTTAACAATGAAAATTATCTTACAAGGTTTAACTTGAAGCAATTTTATAATGGAGTATAATGTATTCTATTCAGGGGTTTGTGGTTAGTGGGTCTGACATTATGTGGAGCAGCTTTATGGATGAACTGCGAAAATCTGGGGCAAGAGTAAATGTTGGTCACTCAACGTCAAATTTGAAAGGAACTAAATCTAGTCTACCAAATGCACTTGTGATTTCAAGTGCTATACCTGCTGACAATGAGGAGATTGCATATGCAAAGTCGATGGGGATCCCAATGTTGGTATTTCCTTTGCCTCTCTTATTTTCCATTATCATCATTTTCTATAGATAAAACTAATACGGGTTGACATGCTCTTAGGGCCGTACATATTGTCCATTACAAAAACAAAGAAGCAACAAATGCACATCCCATGATGCATAATGTATAACTGAGAGTAATTGTATGGTATTTGGTAGGAAAAATAGCTACAATGATAATATTAGTGCATTCCTAATTTCTTGCCATTTAACTTATACTGCTTATGTTATCCACTTATCTTATAACATAGACACACTTTTGAGACTAGCTGTTTGCATGTACTGCTCAAATATTTACATACAACCTCCTTTTTTGTTGAAAAAGTCATCTGATCTATTTAAATGATATGGGATGACATTAAGGAGAATAATGTTCCACCAAATTTTTATTTATAGGCTTGAGTTTAAATTTGTTTCCACTCATGTTTAAATTATCTCGGCCCTTCTACTTAATAGTTGATAAATAATAATTCTTTGGTGTTTGTGGTTAATAGCTCAGAATATCAGAGCTTAATTGTGGGATATGGAAAATACATTAAAGAAGAAATCCTCTGAATTTATTATATCTTTACTACTAAGCTCTCTGCAAGGAAAAGTTAAAAGATTATTCATAACGTTGGTTCTTTGAGTGGAAGTTGCTTGAACTCATGATAGTGTAAATTGTATAATCTTTTGATTTCTAATATCGGGACTTTTCAACTGGGGAATTGGGAAGCATGCCTCCTGTTTCTCTACTTTAGTTCCAACAGAAACTAGTTGCTTCTTAAACGTATGCTTGAGACGCTTTCAGTATTAGATTTTTTATATTTCCATGTTGAGATATTTTCATTCCAGCATCTTTTGCGACTAGGTATTCCAGCATCTTTATTCTATCTATGGGTTCCATATGCAAGACACTATGTACTACTCAAGCATTGTTTTCTCTTGATTATTGTACATGTTTTTAATATTGACATATCAAATATGCTTATTTGACATTAATATATCATATTAAACTGCTAGACTCTGGGCTTGTTTGAGGTTAGATTCATTTGAGATAGTGTTACTGTTAACCATTATTTGAGGCTGTGTTGTGACAGTTTATCTGGCCGATTTGTATCTATATGGTCATTCAACATTGGATGATGCAAACTGATGTTAAGCAACATTTGTTGGTGAATTTATAAGAAACAAGTGTTCATACTCTTTAAAGTGTAATATCAAAGCATCAACTAGCTTACCTTTAATGTGCTGATGAGGGAAATGAAGCTAAGTAGTTCAATGCTACTCCCAATGCCCCCTTAGAAAAATGGAAGTCAAAAGTTTCCTTATTAGCATAATATTTTACTGCTTTGGGCCTTATCTTCAACCCTTGACACATGCTTCTGATAGATCTGTACTTTTTATGTGTTTTGGGAATTTTCAGATTTTTAGGGGCGCTTTGGGAAATTTTCGGTCCTTTTGAGTTTTCCTGTAATTGTGCGTATTTCTAAACTCTATTTATAAGTGGGAGGGGTTGAGGTATTTCTTAGGCTATTTTTGAGAGAAAATTGATGATATATGTGCAATTTCCTTGTTCTCCAGGAGAGTGCGAACGTCCTCTTTAATTGGCATCTTGGGAGGGTGATCGCCTCTTTAATTGTGATCAAGTATTTTTATTACAGTTTTTATATTATAAAACTTGAATCTTTCTTTGGTTCATATCAATTTGGTATCAGAGCAACACCGATCTATGGCGACGGCGACGAGATCCAAAAATTGAATCGACACGTTAGACGAGAAATTCAATGGCGAACTTGAAGGCGTGAAGCAAACCCTAGCGAAGTAAAGAGAAACCCTTGATGCCCGCATGAAGCAAATCGAAGCCCTTGCGAGGATGGTGGAAAATCAAGGAAAACAAGGAGAAATCCTAGCGCAACTCATGCAACAATTCATGGCGACTAATCAATCCAAAGACGGTGAAAACCCTAATCAAGCGAAAAGACGTCATCTTTGGAGCAGGGCAAGGGGAAGATGGAGGATTACGACGAAGGTCTACTTTCCGATGCTGACCACTACTTCGAGGATGAAGCGGATGAGCTGATAGCAGAAATCAGCGAAGGCAGGCACCCTGGGGGAAGAAATAGGGGCACCAGCACCCTCTGAACGCCCCACAGGGGCTGCCGCCCCTCCAGCAGGGGCGCCAGCCCCACATGGCCTCCCCAGAGGGGCTGTCGCCCCTCCAGGAGGGGTGCCAACCCCACCTGGGTGCCCAGGGAGGGCTGCTGCCCCTCTAGCATGGGCGTCAGCCCCTTCGCGGTATCGGACATCGTGGTTTCGATGTTCTGGGCCCAAAACAGCGAGTGATAGAGCCCTTCCAGTAGCGCGAGAGGTACGACGTGAATCCAGGATACCGACAAGGGCCCCGAGGGCCCCCATCGATGCGTTACGACGACGACGAACATTCGGAGTACACGTGGGAGCCCGACGACGAAGATGACGAGTTTCGAGAGCCCCACCGACCTCGATATGATACACAGAGACGACGTCGTCCACCCCCGACTTATGAGGAGTATCCAGGAAACAACAGTGGATTGGGGGATATGCAACAGGATGTTCAAGACTTCTATGATGACGGAGAGGACTGAGAAGACTACGTGGATATAGATGGAAGCCCATGGAGGAGATTTGAGCGACACAGGGAGAGGTGGCAGCACTACTACCAGTTCCACCAACCCAGGCACGTAGGCAGATGAGCAGATCAAGGGACTTTTGGTGTCGATGGTAGAATTCAGAAGCTAAAGATGCCTCGTATTTAAGGGGGTTGATCATTTCGCTTGGATATACATGGCAGAGAGGTTGTTTTAAAATGTCCCGCATGACTGAGGAGCAGAAGTTAGAGGCGGTAGCGGCATGCCTGGAAGGGAAGGCCCTTGCGTGGTTCCAGTGGAGTGAGCATCGGCGGCTGTTTCGTTCGTGGAAGGAGATCAAGGATGGCTTGGTGGAGAGATTCCGCAAGACTCATGTAGGGAACTTGCTGGAGCAGCTGCTTTCTCTTAGACATGACGACTTGGTGAGGGATTACATGGAACGGTTCGAGATACTGTCAGGGCGTGTACATGGGATCTCGGATAAGATGCAGGAGAGCACCTTCATGAAGGGGCTGAAGGCCATCATTTGCATAGAGGTTTGCATACAGAGACCTTAGGAGTTGATGTATGTCATGGAGTTAGCCCAAATGGTGGAGGATCGTCTGAAGGATGCGAAGAAATCCGGAGGGATTGGAGGCGGCTCATCTTCCCACGGCCAGCCGATGATTGGAGGACAGTAAAAGGCCACGACATGGACAGATTCATCCAGTTGGAAGAAGAGCGGGATGCCACCATCAGGCGGACAATTTAGGAAAATGATCGATGCAGATATGCGAGAGAAGCAGCAAAAAGGGCTGTGCTTTCGATGCGACTTGAGGTTCACCCCAGGCACCATTGCAGAGCGCGCAAGCTTCAGCTGCTGCTGTTAGTGGAAGAAGAAGAAGAGGATATAGTAGAGGAAGAACCCGGAGGAGATGGACATATCCACTTGGAGCAGGGCCGCCGCAGACTTCATGCACCAGCTTAAGGACAAGGTGGTTTCCGGAAGCGGAGTAATGATAGATCTGGACTTTTTATGTGTTTTGGAAATTTTCGGATTTTTAGGGGCGTGTTAGGAAATTTTCAGTCTTTTGGGGTTTTTATGTAATTGTGCGTATTTTTGAACTCTGTGTATAGGTGGAAGGGGCTGAGGTATTTTGTTAGATCTGTGCGCGGCTAAAGGGGGGAGGGAATTACTTTGCGCACAACAAGTCATGGAGAAATTACTTTGTGCACAGCAAGTCATGGAGAAATTACTTTGCACACAACAAGGAGGGTTTTCTTATTTTCTATTTAAACTAGGGCTAGCCGTCATTTGTATGCATGCTTGATGAATGATATTTTCTCTCGAGCGTCTTTAGGTTAGGTCTTAGATTAAACGAGTGCGGACGTCCTCTCCGGCGTCTTGGGAGGAGAGCACACCTCTTTTGTGCTCAAATATCTTGTTTTGCTACTTTTTTATCTATAAAAATTGTCTCTTTATATTGGTTCCTAACATTTTGGTATCGGAGCGACGATCTTGGCATCCATGGAGGTGGCTACAACCAAAAAAATTGAAGCTCTGGAGGAGAAGTTCAACAGTGAGATCGAGGGGATAAAGAGATCGTTGACAAGGAACGAGGATGCCGTAAAGAAATTGACGACATCTATCGACCAATTAACGGCAAATCAAGCGAAGCGCGACGAACAATTTGCAAAAATCTTCTCCCTCTTGACGGCTATTACACAAGGTGAAGGAAACCCTAAATCGACGTCAAAGGCGACATCTTTTGACGAGAAAGGCCCAGATCAGAAAATTCCAGATCTGAAATTCTCAGATCCAGATCTGAAAATCTCAGATCCAGATCTGAAATTCTCGGATCCAGATCTTTCAGATCCAGATCTGAAATTCTCAGATCCAGATCTTTCAGATCCAGATCTGAAAGGTTCAGATCTAGATCTGAAAGGTTCAGATCTAGATCTGAAAGTCTCAGATCTGAAATTTTCAGATCCAGATCTTCAAGTTTTCAGATCTGAATCTTTCAGATCTGGATTTCTTCAGAACGGCTGGGAAAGCGGTGGATATCATTTTCATCCTTTTGTTCCGGGAGGAGATATGCAATACGTGGAATGGATGGCACGCACACTCCATGCACCACCTTGAGGACAAGGTGGATTTTCAGGGGCGAAGTAATGTTAGATCCGTGCGCGGCTAAAGAGGGGAGGGAATTACTTTGCGCACAGCAAGTCATGGAGAAATTACTTTGCGCACAACAAGGAGTGTTTTATTTTCTATTTAAATTAGGGTTAGCCGTCATTTGTATGCATGCTTGATATTGGATATTTTCTATTGAGCGTCCTTAGGTTTAGATCTTAGATTAAACGAGTGCGGACGTCCTCTTCGGCGTCTTGGGAGGAGAGCACACATCTTTTGTGCTCAAATATCTTGTTATTTCCATTGCTTTATCTATTAAAAATCGTATCTTTGTTGGTTCCTAACATATTTCTTAGGCTATTTTGAGAGAAAATTGATAATTGAGATGAGATTTCCCTCATTTTTCGAGAGATTCCAAACGTCCTCTTTAATTGGCGTCTTAAAAGGGTGATCGCCCCTTTAATTGTGATCAAGGTATCCTTTTATTTCATTTTTTATATAATAAAAATCGAATCGTTCTTTGGTTACTATCAGTTTCATAATATTTAGTGAGGTTCATCGCCAAGTATGGTGATGGGCATGTCCATACTTGTAACATATGATGACATCTCTTTTTATATCTATTCATCTTTGTGATGTCTTCATGTTCATCATCTCTCTTCTCTGCTAAGCTCATATTCTTCTTCTTTTTGCCCTTATCTTCATCTATCGTTTTAGTCTTGGATCTATTGAAGCATGAGTTATTTTTTGCAGTATGGGAAAAATCCATAGGGGCTTAACATTCTTGTAGTTGTAGATAAGCAATTATAGCATTAAGAGTTGTCTTGTGGGATGTTGTTTAAGACATATTCGAGCTTCACTCATATTTTATTTGGCAATTAAGAGCAAGAATCTGAGCCTGACCTTGCTGGAAACATGGTACTACCACTAGTAGTAATGATGAGAGCATCATGGTTTTGATGTAAGAGATTTAATGATCAGGGGTACAAATTTAATATTAGTCCTCACGAGTAGAGACAGATAACAATTACATACAACATTAATTTGTGTAGAACAATTGTTCTATAGTAAAGTCTAAATATGCTAAAAACCTGGAAAATGGCAGTTATAATTTAGGTAACAATTTGTTGCCTGAGTCATACCGAGTGTAGCTCATTTTCATGTGCACCTTTATTATCTGTTGAAATGGTAAAATATGTGGCAAAGGTAGGTGTAAATACAATGTATTTCTTAAAATGAGATTTAATCTACTTATGCAACAATAATTTTGCGAGATAATTTATAATACCAAAGAATCAAAAAACATGCCGGAACTAGTATATGCCATTTTAAAATATGAGGGTCTTTTTTGTGTGCTCGATATTTTTTCAAGAATTTACAGATATCCTTAAGGCAAGTTCACACTTTTAGATTTTAAGGGTTAGTTCTAAACGTTATTAGATGCACACACGTCTGCACATGCACATGCACATGCATTTTCATAATTCCTCTGATAGGCATGGCATGCCTCGGAGTTGAATGGGCTAATAAAATAAAATGATTTTTTGGGGAACATAATGAAGAATATTCCTTAATGCCAAATAGTTTCTACAAAAAGTACCAATGGAGGGTATAATTACTGGAGTATTGTCGGAGATTCTGTACAATTTTAGGGATCAGGGGAGGTTGACATTGGTATGTACATGGACAGGAAAAGAGGAAGGAGGAGGACCTAAGATAACTTGGTGGATCTTTTAACATAGCTTTTGAAGGAGCATGTCCCATGGTCGGTTTATCCGCCAAGAGGAAGCTAGAATGACCAGCAGAATGTTTAGGCAAATCATATACTGAGTATATGGGAAGTATGTCTTATTGTATTATAAGCATGTTATTATATATATATTACTAGTCATAAACCGTGCCCGCGGGCATGGTTCATTTAAGATTTTCCTCCGCAAAATCTTTATTCCCCCAAAAAATTATTTTCACAGCCAAAATTGCGTGTAACAACAAATTAGCATAAAAATATTTAGCGGCACGGACGCCTTCGGTGCGGAACAACAAATTCGGCGCGGGCGCATTTGATACGGAACAACAAATTAGAGTAAAAAAATCGGCGTGGGTGCTTTAGGCGGGGAACAACAATTTAGCAGAATTTGGGATTTATGAACAAAGTTGTCTTAACACTTTACCCTTACTTCTATTTTGGATCCCCCCCAAGAAAAACATTGATGTCCGTAAATATAAAATCTCCGATGAAGCCATGAATTAAATGTTTGCAGCAACAGGACATAGACAATATGTTAGGAAATGGAGTTGTTGGTATCCTATCTGAATCTTCAAATGTATGGGAAAGAAGAGCACCATTAACCCCTGCTCATTGTGCTTGTCTTCCCCTCAGTGGGAAGGGCAATAACAGAGTCGATCATATTATTGTTTAGCCAAGTGCTAAACATATATTTAATGATGCACAGTATGCAGATGTTGGCTGTGAAATATCAGATGATATTTCTCAATTTGGTCTCATTTTAGGGGTGAAACAACCAAATGTAACACGAAGCTCTTCAGCGTAGTGCTGATACATTCTAGCTTTAGACATAAAAGAGGATGATCCATATTTTGCTAAATCCTTAAAACGGGAAAATGCTTAAATTCATACTTGGCAGTTGTTGCAGTTGGAGATGATTCTGCCAGATAAAGCATTTGCATCTTCCTCTCACGGCCTCAAGGCTCAGCACAAAAACATGCCTTTGTTTGATAAGGTAACTACATTATGATGTTACATTCAATATATGTTTCCCTTTGATAGCCTCATTGTGTTAACACCTACTGGGGCTTGCATAACTATTTTTGCATGTAGATTCTTGAGGATAGGGTCACATTAGATGACAACTTATATTCAATTCCAAACAGATCAAGCATTGAGGGTAACTCACAGGTAGTAAGATTTGGAGAAGATGAAGATTTCATGAACAGACATAGTTTTACGAAAACAAAATATTGCTGCTGTTGTTACAAAAACGTCATTGTTAAGATAATGTACTAAAATTGCTTCATAACATATCATAGCCTATGCTGAGTCTGCTCACATAATGAGATGGCTGTTGTAATGTTTTTGACCATACAAAAAATGAAATCATTCTACCGTTTTTAAAGCAAGCAAACAGACTCCGATTTAAAGTGCATCAATATCAAATCATACAAAGAGTAGAAATGTACACCAACATAAATAAACCCAAGCTCAGAGTCCAAACCCATTCCAAGAACACTTAAATGGTCTTAATGAACTACCAAGATTAGAGTCTTTTTACTCTATTGATATATCAACTCAAGAAATAACGTCGTCGTTGAGAAAGAGTGCGGCCAGCTGATCGGTGGGGGTGACAGCCTACTGCTGTTGGGCAACATTCCTCAGAACATTCATTGCATCGCCAACTTTTGCTTTTAGAGCTTCGGGGGACTCCAATAGATGCAGAACTTTATTATGGTCCATCTCAAGAAGCATACATGTCACTTTCGCTACAGATTCATGTTCCAGCTGATCCACAATGGGGTAGAGACTCTCTCCGAGCATCGTTCTTTGTTGTTCAGGAGTTGCATTAGCCAAGGCTGAAGCTAATGCCACAATAGGGATTTGTTGCAACATGCCAGCATCACGCAACGGCAAACCACCCATGTCATAGGGGACAGAAAGCGTCCTCCAGCAACACCAAGCATTGACACGTCAGACATGTTGCGACCTGTAGGGTAGCGATAGACACGACCACCTCGAGAAAGCATCTGCTGCTGAAGCATTGGCATTCTACCTTGAGAATTACATTTCCCATAGAAATAAGTCATTCTAGCTTAGTAATAAAACTTTCCATAGAATTACGTTGCACTCTATGAACTTAAACAACCACAAATTCTCACTTAAAATGCCAACACAATTCATCCTTTAAAACCTCACACATCCAATCAAAATTCAACTCAATTTGATTCAGAACATACAAATATTTGAATTCTATAAGAGTAACATATAAAAAATTTCAATGGAATGTATAGATCGATAAATATGAATAAATGCATATCTGGCAAATTGGAGAGCATATATGTCAACTGTTGCTATCAATGGACTATATGTGATTATCAACATACGTTTTGGTGAAAATATCGGTATGGATTATGGTAGAGAACAAACAATGAATAGTAGATGATCTCTTAATCAGTTTACAAATAAGTATTCAAAATGCTGTCCAAGTATTTGTATCCATATATTTGAAATGGAACCACATGTTCAAGTCTAAAAGTCATTATACATACCTAATATGCAACTTGACAACCACATGTATTCCTGTCAACCTCAAAATCCCCATCATTCACACTCCAAAAAAATTAAAAGGGAACTGGAGAACTGGAGAAGGGAAGGAATTCATGCAACTCATCTTCATATATTGGCCAAACCTATCCCATTAAGATCAGCTACAGGAGCATTGGTTTACCATTGTCCCATAAACCACATTTCACCTTAATTTCTCCATGCAGACTTTGCTTCCAATATTTTAATTGGTGCATCAGAGACAAATGCCACTTTCTTATGATGTAGATAGATGCAATTTTTTGAACATGCAGCTATTTACCAATTTTTTAATTTTTTTCTTTGAATAAACCTGAACGTTATCGCTATTTTATAACTTTCTTTTGTTTGAGATATAACTTTTGGTTCAATTTTTGAAATTTGGGATAAACACAGTGGTGTTGCCGTGGTTTCATACCCACAGTTTCAGAATAACAAAGAAACATGCTCAAAGATATTACATACACCTAAGATGAGATTAATTTTGTCAGCCTCAAACAACAAACATCATATATATTTGTTAAGAGGATGAAACACATGCCAAAGATGAGACTCTCAAAAAATTCGAACTGTAAGTTTTTTAACTATAACATCAAAATCCCCATCATTCACAAACATACACCCACGAACATTAATTTTCAGAATATCAAAGAAATCTATTCAAAGAACTGACATACACCCAAGATGAGAGTATGACACACATGGCAAAGATGAGATTAAACAGAGGATAACATCCTGTAATTTGTTGGAACTTGAGTCTTCGTGTTTGACAATTTGAGAGAACAAATAGTGTTTGTTGAGATTAACCAGAGGATGAACATCATGTAATTTAATGGAACCTGAGTCCTGATGTTTGACAATTTGGGAGATTGAACAATGTTTGTTGAGGTTGAGGTAACACACATTCCAAAGATGAGGTCCTGTAAATTACATTCATTGTTTTTAGTATCCGGAATTCCATATCAAGAGGATGACACACATGCAATTAAGAGGATGACACTTGCCATAGATGAACAACCTCAAACTTAAACTTAAACATAAACATGCTCAAACAATGTATAAACATACTCAAACTCAAACTTAAACACAGACTGACAAAAGCTTCATCTTAGAGACGAACATCCACTGGACTAAGGCGAAGGCAATTCCAATCCTTGATGAGCGGAGGATGAGACAGGTGGCCTTGCAGATTGACCGAGCCACGGATGAGCTCGATGCGAGTGAGGCCGCATGACTTCGAAAGTATCTAGGCTTTTCAGCGGGGGTTGAAGAAGGGAAACTGTAAGGAAGATGAGAGAGACAATGGTGCGTGCGTGCGGCTGCATGATCAAAAGTAAAGAATCAGCAAAAATGTAGGGAAACAAACATGTATTGCCTCATAGAAGGGCTCTCTTCTAGAAAGAAGGGATTTGAGAATCTTAACGGGTAATATGTGAAACAGTTTTGAAGCTCGCCTATTTTTAGTCCAAATAACGGCAACATATCAAACTAAAATATTCATGAGCGAATAAAAACATGTAAATTAGGAAGATAAACTCTCAATTAAATAGACATTTAGCTTGATCTTGATACCACCAGTGTTATAGCCTACTATAAAACAAACGATAGCAATGGCTAATACTAAAAATTGAATAGCCATCCGGAAAAAATTCTATCCCCAAAATTATGACATTAACAATTTCCTCCGCGACATAATAAGCAAATTAACTATTCTCATAAATCAATATATCATTCTCTTATAAACATTATACATTATAAATAATCACATGATTAGCACTCAAATAGCATTTTTAATAAACAATAGGCCAAGAACTGAACTTCAAGAATTTTCCAAATGGGTATTACAAAAATAGCATCAAGATTAGAGCTTTTTGTACCATTTGAGACTGGACCGTGTCACTCGTTCTTGATTTCCATGATGCTCTTCACAGTTGGGGTGTACAGAGAGTAAACTGCCGCATGACTCGTCACCACCTCGAGCTGAGACGTATATCAATATATCATTCTCTCATAAACATTATACATTATAAATAACTTATGAAGAGATGACAGAGGCATTCACATAAGAGGGAATGTCAAGCAATAACTGAAGGCACTTGGCCAATTATAAAGCCAAAATTTGATATCCCTATTTTCTCCATAACAAAATTTAATATCACAACAAAAACAGTTACTACACATACAAACGCCTTTCAAAATGCAGGAACTCCAATCAATTGTTTGCCATCTAATTTTTCCATGCTATGCATATTAAACAATTCAGACTTAATATCAATGACGCCTATAGCGAATAGTTAATATTGCTGCTATAAGAGCATTTAAACAATTTTTAATCATTTCCATATTCATTTAAACAATTTTCAAAAGATCTCTCAGATATAATCTTCTGAACTCTCATTTAAACAATTTTTTAAACAATTTTTAAAAAACTGCCATAAGAGCTCCATTTAAACAATCAAAAGTCATTTAAACAAACACTTAATACTGATATAATCTGGAAAATCTTCTGGCAATTAATCTTTAAGTGTACTTGGAAAATCTTAATACTGATATAAGACTGGAAATTGTCAAACATCAGGATTTTTAAATGGAGCTTGACAGTTAAGTTGATCCAATTATAGGAGCTTGGCACTTAACAAAAAAAAAGAAAAGCCCAAAACGTACAGAAGCAATTAAAGGAAAAAAGTGATAACAGAAGATGCTTAAATGCCAATAAGAGCTCCTATAAGACTGGAAAAAGCTCCTATAATTGGATCAACTTAACTGCCAAGCTCTATCTAAAATTCTTTTATATACTTTCTCTTGTCCAATTTCTCTTATCCAATTTCTCTTATACCATCCCTATTTTATAGAATAGATGTATGTATATGTACTAGTCATAATCCGTGCCCGCAGGCACGGTTCATTTAACATTTTCCTCGTGAAATTTTTGTTCTCCGAAAAATTATTTACACATTCAAAATTTAACAGCACAATATATTAGCGTAAAAATATTTAGCGACACGGGCACCTTCGGCGCAGGCGTCTTCGGCATGGAACAACAAATTCGGCGTCGAACAACAAATTTGGCGCCCGCGCCTTCGGTGCAGAACAACAAATCTTTGTAAAAAAATTTAGCGCGGCGCGGGCGCCTTTGATTTCCCCCGCGAAATCTTTGTTCCCCGAAAATTATTTCCACAGCCAAAATTTAACAGAACAATAAATTAGCATAAAATATTTAGCGGCACGGGCACCTTCGGTGCGGAACAACAAATTCGGCGCAGGCGTCTTCCGCGTGGAACAACAAATTCGACGTCGAACAACAAATTTGGCGACCGCGCCTTTGGCGCGGGACAACAAATTAGTCTAAAAAAATTTAGCGCAGGCGCCGGATTAACAAACATCAGGGTATTTTTACGCTAATTTGTTGTTTGGTAAATTGTTTTATACTAAATTTTTTATTTTACTTAATTTAATGGATTATGATTCTCCACAATCTTTCCCAAGGCAGTTTTAATTTCAAAGTTTAGATTTCCAAGGCACTTTTCCCCCCAAATTTAATCTCCACACTCTTTCCCAATGCACTTTTCCCCCCAAATTTAATTTCCATGCTCTTTCCCAAGGCACTTCTAATTTCAAAGTTTATGTTTCCAAGGCATTTCCTCCCAAAAATTTCGCAAAATCCAATCTCAACCATTGATTTACCAAGATCAAATCTCAGCCACTCTTTATCTTGTCCTAGTCAGCCCTAAAATTCAAAAAACGCTGTCAAATGTATAATAGATGTATGTATATGTATATGTATATATGTATACTAGGAAAAACCCCGTGCACACGTGCACGGCAAAAATCAAGACGGAGGAACAAAAAAGATCCGATCGGAAGCCAGGGGGAGAAAGCGGAAAAGGGTGGATAGGTGTGTGGGTATTGTTTGGGCCAAAAGTGCAAAACAGTCAAAGCGAGTGTTATTTTGAAAAGAGGTGCAAAGTGAGGGGGTTTTTGCAAAACGGGCTACTTTGTCCCAATCAGCTTGTGACTGGGACAAAGCCTGCTGACTGGGACAAGCGTGTTTTATAGAATAGATATGTATGTATATATGTATGTATGTATGTATGTATGTATGTATATATATGTATGTATATACTCTTGTCCAATTTCTCTTGTCCAATTTCTCTTATCCAATTTTTCTTAATAACATCCCTCTTTTATAAAATAGATGTATGTATATGTCTGCATGTATATGTAGATGTATACTTTTGTCCAAATTCTCTTATCCAATTTCTCTTGAAAACATCCCTATTTTATAGAATAGATGTATGTATATGTATGTATGTATATGTATGTATGTATATGTATATACTCTTGTCCAATTTCTCTTAGCCAATTTCTCTCGATAACATCCCTATTTTAAGAATAGATGTATGTATATGTATGTATGTATATGTATGTATATGTATATACGTATATGTATATTTGTATGTATATATATGTATGTATATACTCTTGTCCAAATTCTCTTATCCAAATTCTCTTGTCCAATTTCTCTTATCCAATTTCTCTTGATAACATCCATATTTTATAGAATAGATGTATGTATATGTATGCATGTATATGTATATGTATACTCGTGTCCTAATTCCCTATCCAATTTCTTTTGTTCAATTTCTCTTATCCAATTTCTCTTATCCAATTTCTCTTGATAACATCCCTATTTTATAGAATAGATGTATGTATATGTATGTATATATATGTATGTATATACTCTTGTCCAAATTCTCTTATCCAATTTCTCTTGTCCAATTTCTCGTATCCAATTTCTCTTGATAACATCCCTATTTTATAGAATAGATGTATGTATATGTATGTTTGTATATGTATATACGTATATGTATATATGTATGTATGTATATATATGTATATACTCTTGTCCAAATTCTCTTATCCAAATTCTCTTGATAACATCCCTATTCTATAGAATAGATATATAGGAATATGGGCCTGAGCTGACAGTGCAGGATATTTTTCCTGCGCTGTCAGCGATTTGGGGGCCAAAAATTTTTTTAAAAATTTTTTTGCAGTTGCTTTTACAACTTGTTAACTAGCTACCCACCAATTTTCAAGCTGATCCAACACCGTTTGAGCCTCCGTTCATGCATTTCAAAAATATTACGCTGACAGTTCGGTTTTCGGGAGCGGTTTTTTTTGAAACGCATGAACGTAGGCTCAAACGGTGTTGGATCGGCTTGAAAATTGGCGGGTACCTAGTTAACAAGTTGTAGAAAAAAAATTAAAATTTTTTTTGGCCCCCAAATCGCTGACAGCGCAGGAAAAATTTCCTGCGCTGTCAGCTCAGGCACATATTCCTCATATATATATATATAGCACATTCATATGCATATCATTATCATTTCGTCCATTGTCTCACTCTATTTTCCTCAATTTTAGTTCCCTTTTACTTTTGGGTATCTCACATGTAATGCAGGAGAAAACAAGAAGTTTGGACCCTAGAGTGGGAGAAAAGCGATATGATGAAGCGAGGAGTAACAGGGACCAAAATCAAGGGGTTTGAAGGCAAAAGTGACACACGCGACCGCGTGGTTTATCCACACGGCCGCATCACCAGGACAGCCCCAAGCAGTTGAAGAAGCATTTCACGTGGTCGCGTTACGAGCCGAAACGACCACGTCGCTAGAGTTAAAGAGAGGAAAAATCCAAATCGACGTGATCGTTTGGTAATCGATGCAGCCGCGTCATACCGAGAGTTGCTGAAGCTAAACGGTCATCGAAGAGCTGAACACGAACCGACGCGGTCGCGTGGCCAATCCACGCAGTCGCGTCGATCTAGACGTGGTCGCGTCTAATTGGGTCCCCTAGGTTTTTCTGGGCACCGCTAGGGGTATTTTTGGGATCGTTTGGGTATTTTCTTGGGGGTATAAATACCTTTCTCCTTCCTCTGAACCAGAGGATGCATTTTCCTGAGCTTTTTTAGACTCTAATCAGGTGTGCTTAGTTTTTATTTCATGCACTTTTAATTGTTCTTTTTGTTATTTTTGGATTCTAGCTTTTATCTTGAAATAGAAATTAGTTCTTTTTAATTCTCTTCCATTGTGGATTGCTTGGTGATTAATTTCTGGTTATCTCTTATTGCTATGGCTATTCAATTCATTGTTTTGTTATTTCTATATGGATCATGAGTAGTTGCCCATCTAGGGCCATGTGTTGAACCCCATTGGATTTTGTGATGGATTGATGAAATATTGGTTAATTATTGAATAATTGGAGATGAGGGATATGCTAGGATGATTATTATCAATGCAAATTGATCTCCCCTTTGTGGATAAATAGATTAGTCGATGGCAGGAGTCAGGACTAACTAGGAGTTTCAATCCCTACATTGATCCATACTATCCATGCGATAGATGAGAGTCGTGCATGGATTAGAACCCTCATCGCATAGAACCAAATCTTAATCCATAGAAGTGGCGTGTAGGAAGATTGAAGATATTCGTCAGACTTAATGCATCTAACGCATATCGATGTATCAATGGAAGTTGACATTAATTTGGTATTATAAATTATCCTCACGAGTAGAGACAGATAACAATTACATACAACATTAATTTGTGTAGAACAATTGTTCTATAGTAAAGTCTAAATATGCTAAAAACCTGGAAAATGGCAGTTATAATTTAGGTAACAATTTGTTGCCTGAGTCATACCGAGTGTAGCTCATTTTCATGTGCACCTTTATTATCTGTTGAAATGGTAAAATATGTGGCAAAGGTAGGTGTAAATACAATGTATTTCTTAAAATGAGATTTAATCTACTTATGCAACAATAATTTTGCGAGATAATTTATAATACCAAAGAATCAAAAAACATGCCGGAACTAGTATATGCCATTTTAAAATATGAGGGTCTTTTTTGTGTGCTCGATATTTTTTCAAGAATTTACAGATATCCTTAAGGCAAGTTCACACTTTTAGATTTTAAGGGTTAGTTCTAAACGTTATTAGATGCACACACGTCTGCACATGCACATGCACATGCATTTTCATAATTCCTCTGATAGGCATGGCATGCCTCGGAGTTGAATGGGCTAATAAAATAAAATGATTTTTTGGGGAACATAATGAAGAATATTCCTTAATGCCAAATAGTTTCTACAAAAAGTACCAATGGAGGGTATAATTACTGGAGTATTGTCGGAGATTCTGTACAATTTTAGGGATCAGGGGAGGTTGACATTGGTATGTACATGGACAGGAAAAGAGGAAGGAGGAGGACCTAAGATAACTTGGTGGATCTTTTAACATAGCTTTTGAAGGAGCATGTCCCATGGTCGGTTTATCCGCCAAGAGGAAGCTAGAATGACCAGCAGAATGTTTAGGCAAATCATATACTGAGTATATGGGAAGTATGTCTTATTGTATTATAAGCATGTTATTATATATATATTACTAGTCATAAACCGTGCCCGCGGGCATGGTTCATTAAGATTTTCCTCCGCAAAATCTTTATTCCCCCAAAAAATTATTTTCACAGCCAAAATTGCGTGTAACAACAAATTAGCATAAAAATATTTAGCGGCACGGACGCCTTCGGTGCGGAACAACAAATTCGGCGCGGGCGCATTTGATACGGAACAACAAATTAGAGTAAAAAAATCGGCGTGGGTGCTTTAGGCGGGGAACAACAATTTAGCAGAATTTGGGATTTATGAACAAAGTTGTCTTAACACTTTACCCTTACTTCTATTTTGGATCCCCCCCAAGAAAAACATTGATGTCCGTAAATATAAAATCTCCGATGAAGCCATGAATTAAATGTTTGCAGCAACAGGACATAGACAATATGTTAGGAAATGGAGTTGTTGGTATCCTATCTGAATCTTCAAATGTATGGGAAAGAAGAGCACCATTAACCCCTGCTCATTGTGCTTGTCTTCCCCTCAGTGGGAAGGGCAATAACAGAGTCGATCATATTATTGTTTAGCCAAGTGCTAAACATATATTTAATGATGCACAGTATGCAGATGTTGGCTGTGAAATATCAGATGATATTTCTCAATTTGGTCTCATTTTAGGGGTGAAACAACCAAATGTAACACGAAGCTCTTCAGCGTAGTGCTGATACATTCTAGCTTTAGACATAAAAGAGGATGATCCATATTTTGCTAAATCCTTAAAACGGGAAAATGCTTAAATTCATACTTGGCAGTTGTTGCAGTTGGAGATGATTCTGCCAGATAAAGCATTTGCATCTTCCTCTCACGGCCTCAAGGCTCAGCACAAAAACATGCCTTTGTTTGATAAGGTAACTACATTATGATGTTACATTCAATATATGTTTCCCTTTGATAGCCTCATTGTGTTAACACCTACTGGGGCTTGCATAACTATTTTTGCATGTAGATTCTTGAGGATAGGGTCACATTAGATGACAACTTATATTCAATTCCAAACAGATCAAGCATTGAGGGTAACTCACAGGTAGTAAGATTTGGAGAAGATGAAGATTTCATGAACAGACATAGTTTTACGAAAACAAAATATTGCTGCTGTTGTTACAAAAACGTCATTGTTAAGATAATGTACTAAAATTGCTTCATAACATATCATAGCCTATGCTGAGTCTGCTCACATAATGAGATGGCTGTTGTAATGTTTTTGACCATACAAAAAATGAAATCATTCTACCGTTTTTAAAGCAAGCAAACAGACTCCGATTTAAAGTGCATCAATATCAAATCATACAAAGAGTAGAAATGTACACCAACATAAATAAACCCAAGCTCAGAGTCCAAACCCATTCCAAGAACACTTAAATGGTCTTAATGAACTACCAAGATTAGAGTCTTTTTACTCTATTGATATATCAACTCAAGAAATAACGTCGTCGTTGAGAAAGAGTGCGGCCAGCTGATCGGTGGGGGTGACAGCCTACTGCTGTTGGGCAACATTCCTCAGAACATTCATTGCATCGCCAACTTTTGCTTTTAGAGCTTCGGGGGACTCCAATAGATGCAGAACTTTATTATGGTCCATCTCAAGAAGCATACATGTCACTTTCGCTACAGATTCATGTTCCAGCTGATCCACAATGGGGTAGAGACTCTCTCCGAGCATCGTTCTTTGTTGTTCAGGAGTTGCATTAGCCAAGGCTGAAGCTAATGCCACAATAGGGATTTGTTGCAACATGCCAGCATCACGCAACGGCAAACCACCCATGTCATAGGGGACAGAAAGCGTCCTCCAGCAACACCAAGCATTGACACGTCAGACATGTTGCGACCTGTAGGGTAGCGATAGACACGACCACCTCGAGAAAGCATCTGCTGCTGAAGCATTGGCATTCTACCTTGAGAATTACATTTCCCATAGAAATAAGTCATTCTAGCTTAGTAATAAAACTTTCCATAGAATTACGTTGCACTCTATGAACTTAAACAACCACAAATTCTCACTTAAAATGCCAACACAATTCATCCTTTAAAACCTCACACATCCAATCAAAATTCAACTCAATTTGATTCAGAACATACAAATATTTGAATTCTATAAGAGTAACATATAAAAAATTTCAATGGAATGTATAGATCGATAAATATGAATAAATGCATATCTGGCAAATTGGAGAGCATATATGTCAACTGTTGCTATCAATGGACTATATGTGATTATCAACATACGTTTTGGTGAAAATATCGGTATGGATTATGGTAGAGAACAAACAATGAATAGTAGATGATCTCTTAATCAGTTTACAAATAAGTATTCAAAATGCTGTCCAAGTATTTGTATCCATATATTTGAAATGGAACCACATGTTCAAGTCTAAAAGTCATTATACATACCTAATATGCAACTTGACAACCACATGTATTCCTGTCAACCTCAAAATCCCCATCATTCACACTCCAAAAAAAATTAAAAGGGAACTGGAGAACTGGAGAAGGGAAGGAATTCATGCAACTCATCTTCATATATTGGCCAAACCTATCCCATTAAGATCAGCTACAGGAGCATTGGTTCACCATTGTCCCATAAACCACATTTCACCTTAATTTCTCCATGCAGACTTTGCTTCCAATATTTTAATTGGTGCATCAGAGACAAATGCCACTTTCTTATGATGTAGATAGATGCAATTTTTTGAACATGCAGCTATTTACCAATTTTTTAATTTTTTTCTTTGAATAAACCTGAACGTTATCGCTATTTTATAACTTTCTTTTGTTTGAGATATAACTTTTGGTTCAATTTTTGAAATTTGGGATAAACACAGTGGTGTTGCCGTGGTTTCATACCCACAGTTTCAGAATAACAAAGAAACATGCTCAAAGATATTACATACACCTAAGATGAGATTAATTTTGTCAGCCTCAAACAACAAACATCATATATATTTGTTAAGAGGATGAAACACATGCCAAAGATGAGACTCTCAAAAAATTCGAACTGTAAGTTTTTTAACTATAACATCAAAATCCCCATCATTCACAAACATACACCCACGAACATTAATTTTCAGAATATCAAAGAAATCTATTCAAAGAACTGACATACACCCAAGATGAGAGTATGACACACATGGCAAAGATGAGATTAAACAGAGGATAACATCCTGTAATTTGTTGGAACTTGAGTCTTCGTGTTTGACAATTTGAGAGAACAAATAGTGTTTGTTGAGATTAACCAGAGGATGAACATCATGTAATTTAATGGAACCTGAGTCCTGATGTTTGACAATTTGGGAGATTGAACAATGTTTGTTGAGGTTGAGGTAACACACATTCCAAAGATGAGGTCCTGTAAATTACATTCATTGTTTTTAGTATCCGGAATTCCATATCAAGAGGATGACACACATGCAATTAAGAGGATGACACTTGCCATAGATGAACAACCTCAAACTTAAACTTAAACATAAACATGCTCAAACAATGTATAAACATACTCAAACTCAAACTTAAACACAGACTGACAAAAGCTTCATCTTAGAGACGAACATCCACTGGACTAAGGCGAAGGCAATTCCAATCCTTGATGAGCGGAGGATGAGACAGGTGGCCTTGCAGATTGACCGAGCCACGGATGAGCTCGATGCGAGTGAGGCCGCATGACTTCGAAAGTATCTAGGCTTTTCAGCGGGGGTTGAAGAAGGGAAACTGTAAGGAAGATGAGAGAGACAATGGTGCGTGCGTGCGGCTGCATGATCAAAAGTAAAGAATCAGCAAAAATGTAGGGAAACAAACATGTATTGCCTCATAGAAGGGCTCTCTTCTAGAAAGAAGGGATTTGAGAATCTTAACGGGTAATATGTGAAACAGTTTTGAAGCTCGCCTATTTTTAGTCCAAATAACGGCAACATATCAAACTAAAATATTCATGAGCGAATAAAAACATGTAAATTAGGAAGATAAACTCTCAATTAAATAGACATTTAGCTTGATCTTGATACCACCAGTGTTATAGCCTACTATAAAACAAACGATAGCAATGGCTAATACTAAAAATTGAATAGCCATCCGGAAAAAATTCTATCCCCAAAATTATGACATTAACAATTTCCTCCGCGACATAATAAGCAAATTAACTATTCTCATAAATCAATATATCATTCTCTTATAAACATTATACATTATAAATAATCACATGATTAGCACTCAAATAGCATTTTTAATAAACAATAGGCCAAGAACTGAACTTCAAGAATTTTCCAAATGGGTATTACAAAAATAGCATCAAGATTAGAGCTTTTTGTACCATTTGAGACTGGACCGTGTCACTCGTTCTTGATTTCCATGATGCTCTTCACAGTTGGGGTGTACAGAGAGTAAACTGCCGCATGACTCGTCACCACCTCGAGCTGAGACGTATATCAATATATCATTCTCTCATAAACATTATACATTATAAATAACTTATGAAGAGATGACAGAGGCATTCACATAAGAGGGAATGTCAAGCAATAACTGAAGGCACTTGGCCAATTATAAAGCCAAAATTTGATATCCCTATTTTCTCCATAACAAAATTTAATATCACAACAAAAACAGTTACTACACATACAAACGCCTTTCAAAATGCAGGAACTCCAATCAATTGTTTGCCATCTAATTTTTCCATGCTATGCATATTAAACAATTCAGACTTAATATCAATGACGCCTATAGCGAATAGTTAATATTGCTGCTATAAGAGCATTTAAACAATTTTTAATCATTTCCATATTCATTTAAACAATTTTCAAAAGATCTCTCAGATATAATCTTCTGAACTCTCATTTAAACAATTTTTTAAACAATTTTTAAAAAACTGCCATAAGAGCTCCATTTAAACAATCAAAAGTCATTTAAACAAACACTTAATACTGATATAATCTGGAAAATCTTCTGGCAATTAATCTTTAAGTGTACTTGGAAAATCTTAATACTGATATAAGACTGGAAATTGTCAAACATCAGGATTTTTAAATGGAGCTTGACAGTTAAGTTGATCCAATTATAGGAGCTTGGCACTTAACAAAAAAAAAGAAAAGCCCAAAACGTACAGAAGCAATTAAAGGAAAAAAGTGATAACAGAAGATGCTTAAATGCCAATAAGAGCTCCTATAAGACTGGAAAAAGCTCCTATAATTGGATCAACTTAACTGCCAAGCTCTATCTAAAATTTTTAAAAAGTCATTTAAACAAACACTTAATACTGATATTATCTGGAAAATCTTCTGGCAATTAAGTATTAATACGGATGTACTTGGAAAATCTTAACAAAAAAAGTGATAACATGAAATTTTATAGGGAGGTGGGGTTAAATGCTGGCAATTAAGTATTAATACTGATGTACTTGGAAAAGCTCTTATAATTGGATTAACTTAACATAAAACAGAAAAGTCGACCATGCAAACAACAGATGGAATGAAAGGAAAAAAGTGATAACATGAAAAAAAAGTTTACCTTTTGAAGATGATGCTGGCTGAGAAAATGCTCCAAGGGAGGTGGGGTTAACTGCTACAACTCAGAAGGAGAAAAAGAAGATCAAATGGAAGCAGATCTTAACAAAGATCAAATGAAAAACTTCAAACCCAATTGATGGCAGATGTTACCTGCGATGGGAGAGGAAGAATTTGATGGGGATGCTCTTGAGGCTGGCGGATGCTCTGGCTGATGGCGAAACCAATTGATGGCGGAACCAATTGCTGGCGGATGCTCTGGATCATTTTAATCTAGGGTTTTTTGTGTGGAAGGCGAGGCGTCGTATGGAGGAGCCGAGGAATCCTTGAGGAGGCGTGTTTTGTGCGTTGATGGCATGTTCTGTGGGTTGATGGCGTATTGGCTAATTTTTTTATTCTGCATTTTTTTGTACCCTGCCGTGCGTTTGGCTTTTTTAATGCCAGCATATTTTATGCCTGCACATTGAAAGGCGTTGGTGAGGTTGCATATTTTATGCCAGCATATTTTATGCATTCTCTTTTTTTGCAATGATTCCATGTTTCAAAAACCAAGTTTCAAAAACTCAACTGGCCCCACCTCCTTAAAGCTCAAAGGTTTTCTCTCCCAAAATGTTTTACATCAACCCATCTCAACCGTTGATTTTCCATGATCAAATCTCAACCGTCTTTTATCTTGTCCTAGTCAGCCCTAGGATTCAAAAAACTCTGTCAAATGTATAATAGATATATGAAATTTTATATGAACTATATCTAATATTGTATGTTCAACCTTGCATCTTTAAAATTCATTCCATATGCTGAAATCTACCTTCAATTTTGTTAATTGAAAAAAAAAGAGTTATTCAGAAAACCCAAAATAGGTATCGATATTGTTTATATTGTTGAAAATACAAACCGATTTCAACTAGGATTACAATTAATATCTGACTTTTATATGACTTATTCTAAAAAGGAAAACTATCCTTTTCTTAACAACAGCCCTCAAGCCAGAGCATATATATAATATGTTCCTAGCTTGGTACACATACTCCATTCACCGAAACCACTAAAAATTTGGTAATAAGTCAGTGACATGAGCATTGGATTTGACATGTGTTGTATGAATTACCTCATCCAAATTTTTTTTCCCACAAAGTGGCAATCGATACTTATCTTTTGTCCACTTATGAAGCACTGTATTGTTTGCAATGTAGATAGTAGTTTGGTTATCATACTTATGGTCATAGGTTGTAAATGCTAAAAACATGCTCTTCCCATAAATATTTCAATCATACGAACTTGCATGTGCCATTTGTCATAGCTTTGCATTCAGATTCTGTGCTTGAATGACTAGTTACTTCTTATATTTTTCAAGGCACCAATTTCCCTCCAACACACTATCAATGGTAGATCTTCGAATATTCAGACACCCAACCCAATCCGCATCAGTGTAACACTCCTTTTGGAAATTCTAATGATGTGATATAACCCTTATCCTAGAGCATTCTTCACATATCAGGGTATGAAAATTACAATATCCTAGCGAGTTATATGAGAGTATCAAGAAACTGACTAATAACCCTCACAACAAAAGATATATCTTAACATGTAGTAATTGAGCTTGCCTATTAACCTTCTATATTTTCTTGGGAACTCTAACAACTCACTTGTATCAACCAACTTGGTATTTGAATTTATATAAGTATAGATGGACTCACAACATAACATCGTTGTGCCAGTCATTAAATCAAGTGCATTCTTCATTTGAGACAAGGACATACACGACGAGATTGAGCAATGTTAATTCCTAAGAAATATTGCGGCTAGCCTAAATCCTTAGTCTGAAACTTAATTGTAGAAAAATTTTCTTCCTGGTTATCTTGGGTAATATTATCCACATACACACTTACAATATGCAGCCTGAAAATGTTCTTTGATGGAAGACAATGATCCACAACACATTGTTGAAGTCCAAACTCAATAATAGTACCATTAAAGTTGCTAAACCATGCTATTGAAGTCCGCTTAAGACTATAAATGACTTGAAATGATAAACTAATCTGGAGTTTCCTAAGCAACATGCCTAGACGGTTGTTCCATAACCACTATGAAAAAAGGTGTTATCAATATCAAGCTGAGGAAGAGACAGTTGAAACACTGATGCGAACGATATAAGAAGTTGAGAGAAAGATTTCTTGGCAACCAGAGAAAATATTTAAGAAAATCTGGTCTATAAATTTGAATATAAGCTTTAACAACTAGGCAAGTTTTTAACTTTTCAATATTATCATTGGGATGAACTTTGATAGTATAAACCTAACAATAACCAACAACTGGCTAGTCAGATGGAAGAGGAACTAGTTCCTAATTATTAGAATGGTACAAAGCACGCATCTTATCATCCATTAGAGCTCTTTCCATACAAGATGACATAAAGCTTCAAGACAACTTTAGGTACAAATATATTATCAAAGTCCTCAACAAAGGAAGAACATGACAAAGACAAGTTATTATAGGAAATACAATTCATGATGAGATGTGAAGTGCATGCTTGTTTACCTTTTCTCGAGGCAATTGGCTTGTCTACGCTTGTTACTTTATTAGAATTAGAAGGCAAATGATCATTAACTCTCTAAATTGACATAATCAGAAATAATTTTCTACTGTCTATTGAAAAGCTTACCATCAACCATATCGAAACGAGAAATGATATAAGTGGATGAGAACATTGGTGGTTGTGAATACTGTGGTTGGTGCAAAGACCATGTCAACTATGAATACTATGGTGGTTGTGAAGACAGTTGTTGTGAAATAGGAATGATGCATAGAACTAGGATTCATGATCTGATGAATTATACGAAGATAAGAAAGAGGGTGTGGACCTAGAGAAAGTGACATCTACACTAGTAAAGAAACAATAAAGTATAGAACTATAACACCTATATCATTTATGCATATGTGCATATCCTAAGAAGATGCATGTAATAGCTCGAGATGAACTTGTGTATCTTAGGACCATGTTTCTGAATAAAACACATGCAACTAAATTTTTTATGAGCATTGCATATACCCTCTTAAGGAAAAAGAACCGATTGGGAAGATTTATCATGAAAAACAAACAATGATATACGATTTATCAAATAACAAGATATGAGAATTGCATTAGTCAAAATAATTTTAGAAATATTCATTTGAGATAACAAAGTTTTAGTAACTTCTGAAAGCTGCTTATTTTTTGAGGGATACCATCCTATTTTGTTATGGAGTGTAAGAACATGACAATTGATGAACAACTCCACATGTAGTCATAAAATCTTTATAAGATTGTAAAAAAAAATATACTTGTTTGCATTGTTCTTGGGTCGAATTTTAATAAGCATAAACTGAGTTTGACTTTTAGAACATAGAGCACAACAATAGAAAATAACTTAAACCAATCTTTCATTAAATAAAGCTTTGTAATATGAGAGAAATTGTTTACAAATGTGACAAAAATATCTTAAACCTAAATTTGAGGTAACACGACATAAACACAAAATGTATGAATAAACTAATACAAAAAGACTGAAAGCTCGTTTATCTACACAATGTTTAAATGGTACATGATTATGTTTTGCATTACATGACTCGTTCTAAAGATTTCAAATGATCTAAAATAGAAACCAACCATTCTTTTCCAATAAAGGATGATCTAGACGATAATGAATCTGTAACAGAAAAGTTACGGTTGAACATACGATAGAAGAATAAAAGTTGTATAGACCATTGGACTCATACCATTCACCAATCATCTCTTCTGACATCAAATTCTAAATAACAATATAATTAGGAGATGTAACTATGTCCGGAAGACTTTTAGGAAGTTTGTTTTCATGCATAAAATTAAGTGAAAAATGAGAAACAACTAGAGGGTGTAGGAGTATCACGTATATAATACTAATTTTGATAGATAGTCCATGACTCTATAATCCAAGATAATAAACGGTAATAAGGTGAATAATGCATATGAAAGAAGAGTTAAGGTATGCCAAACACGATCCGTTGCTTCAAAGTAGATACCATAGGATGATAAGTATTATCTTACCTTTATGTCTTCAAAATCAGAAATGTACCTTCCCTTTTTCCTAATGTCAACGAGAGTTCTTGCGCATAACCATTTGTCCTTCAAACTTGACGACCGTCCGGTGGATCTAACACATCCTGTTGCAAACCGACTATTCGGTCGGCCATAAGGCTGGGGAAACTCCCACAGCAGGTCAACCATTTGATCTACCGTAAGGCTGGGGGCGACTCTTCCAGCTGGCCGACCGCTCGATCGACCGTAAGGCTGGGGGCGGCTCCCCCAGCAGGCGGCCGGGACAGCTCCCACAGCTGGCCGACCACTTGTTCGACCGATGGCTGGGGACGGCTCCCCAAGCAGGCCTACCATTCGATACACCGTAAGGCTGCGGACGACTCACCCAGCAAGCCGACCATTTGATCCACCGTAAGGCTGGGGCAACTCCCCCAGCAGGCCCTATCAAACATTTTGGTCCACTGTAAGGTTGGGGACAACTCCCCTAACATGCCGACCATTTAAGCGACCGCAAGGCTGGGGACAACTCCCCCCCAACGGGTCGACCATTCCATTGGTCGAAAGGTGGGGTACCACTCCACTGGCAAATCGATCACACCTTTAGTCCCGATCAATTAATACCTCCCCAAGAAATGCTTCCCTTAACTCGAGCTGTCCGTCGACTTCGACACGAGCTGCGGAAAGGGCGTAAACCAAAACAAGGGGAGTCGCGCAATGTGCAGAAAGAAAATAAAACACAACTACAAAAATTCGATTCAGATCAAAAAGGGATTTTTACATGGGGTAGGGGAGAGGACGAGGCAATCTATGGTGCCTATAGGGTGGTAGCCTTGGCGGAGATCTCTCCAATCGGTTCGGCACCTCCCCGTCCCCCGTCCTGACAGGTTGGTCGGGGTTGACCGAAGAACGAGGAAGCATTCGTCGAACTCGCTCCTCATACGCTCCAAAACCCTCCAGGAAGGAGTTCGTGATCCGCGGGGCCATGATCTCCTTGTAGCCCCTCGCAACTTCAGCAACGAGCCGCTCGGGGACCACTTGTCGCAAGGAAGCAAGTTCAGACCAAAACTCGTCCCCTTCCTTTCTATGCCCTCCCGGTCGAGGGTTACCGCCTCCTCTGCAGACTCCACAGCCGTCGCTCGAGAGGCGGCGACGGCCGTCAACGCTTCTTTCAGCCTCCCCACCTCCAACGTCAATTCGACGACTTGAAGAAGGGCAGATCGGAGCCCTTTCATCTGCTTTCTCAGCCGACTCCGCCCTCGACGCTCTCGCTCGAAGGCCGCCTCACCCTCAGCCATCTGCGTTGAGCGTCGCCGTATGTCGACCGACATCGAAGACATCTGCAAAGCGAAAGGGTTGAGAACGCTCGGAACTATTGTACGACAAAAAAGAAGGGAAAGGAAACAACCTGCTGGCTCTGCCATACCATGTAGTCCGCCAGGTCCTTGGGACCAACTTTTTCTAAGAGAGCGATCCTTCGGAAGAGCGGAATTCTGCTCCAGACGAATGGCTACACCGTGGTCCACAAAGACCGACTCGCCAGATGGCATCTCGGGGACGGGCTCGAGCACCAACAATATCCTAGCCGAATCGGCGTGAGTCCGTTCAACTTGGCTGGGTCGGGAAACCTCCCCCGGAGCCCGTAGACTCCCCCACAGGATAGATAACGGGTCCTGTGCCACCACGTCAGCGCCCCCCTTCACCCCCTTCTCGGGTCTTTTGAAACCCGGGGAGAGCACGCTCTCTTCTTCATTTGACCCCTGACCAGCTCAGAGGGATTGCCCTCGGAATTGGCCGAGCCCCCGCTACAAGGGCTGGGTCGTCAGGAATGTTGATCAGACCTCCCACAACTGGAGGAGTGTTCTCAACAACCAAAGTTACGATCAGGTGGGCTTTCACCGGCCTCAATGTCCCGATCGGTGTCTCACCCGTCTGTTGCACTTCCTCCTCCAAGCGACGTGGCGCATGGCCAGAGAGATTTCTCCGAGAGCTCTGGAAGCCTCGTCGAATGAGTTGGTGCACGTCGTAGGGGTGGTTGAACTCCCGGCCCTCCATTCCTACAGAAGAGAAGAGAATCGGGGTAAGCTAAGGAGAAGAACGAAATATGAAAATCGGCTTTACCAGGGGATTACATGACGTTCTTCCCTAGGCAAGGCCATCAAAAAATCGACCGATACTTAGTCGGCCTCAGAAAGAGTCAACACCAACTCCTTGGTGCCCAAACTTTCCCAACAAGTGAGGATTTCAGCATTTCCAGGAAAGGTGACGAAAACACACTTGTTCTTCCAGTTGACAACCCAACGGGGCAAACCCAACAAGAATTCCCTGCCTCTCCTAGCGGCGATATAAGGCCATGTCCCTGAGGAGATAGGTCGGTCTCGGTGGAAATAGAAGAAGGGCGGCAAGGTCGGCGCCAACCCATGCAATTGATTTATTACATCAAAGCCGACAAAAGAAAGGATCGAATATGGGGTTAGCTGGCACATGGATACCTGTAAGGAGGTCAAGACCTGTACAAGGAAGGGGTGAAGAGGGAAACAAAGCCCTAGCCAAAACATCTCGGTATACAACCCGATCTTACGGGTCCCTGGAAAGCAGATCCGTTCGTCAAGAAATGGGACCCGGACCCTGTACGAATAAAAGAGGCATTCCACGCTGATCGTCTCAGCTGTGGAATAGAAAACGGAAGAGACCGCATCAAGAACCACAGTAGGAACACAAGACCCCTCATCTCCAGAAGGGACCCTTTCGCCGGATCAAGTCGTTAAAAAGCAAACCTTTATCCTTCTCAGGGGCTGCTTTGGACTCGAGACGCGGAGGAGCTCCGATGGCCACGATAGGATCATCAGCCTCGGGCATATTCCCAATCCTTAACACCCTCTCCATCAATCAGAACAAAAACGAAGACAAAGAAGGGAATTACGTCGTGAGAACTAGGAGAGGGACGCCGAAGATGGGACATACATGAGAACTCTCCAATGTCGAGGAAGAATAAAAATTGAATCTTGAAGCGCGAAGACTAAACCCCTCTAAACCCTGCCGTTTTATATGGGTGGCAATTTCAAATCCGGATCGTTCAAGATGGAGCAAGTGTCAGCATCCCAAAGGAGGCGACTCTCCGAATCCCGCACCCAAGGGGTGAGAGAATTCTCTGTGCCCTACGCCATGATGACTTCCATTTAATGCACCGTCTCGACCGACGCGCCTGTAAAATCCACACGTATCACATCTCTCGGACCGAATCGCCACAAGCCAAACGACCCGAGCGACGGGGGCAATAGATACAACCCCCGAATGGGCTGAAGAGAGGCGAGCCGACCGCTTGACCCAAAATCGCATCGGGCTCTAGCCCAATGGACCCATGAGCGGGTTAGGGTGTCGTGGCCCAAGAATGCCATTTGATAGACTGTTGACCCCGCTCGAAGGGGGAAACCCAGATCGCGCCCGCCTTGAGCGCCATTGAAACCACCATTACGTCCGCCTTGATCGCCATTCAAGGGACCATCAATGTGGGCGGACACGGAGGTAAGGAATGATAAAATGCCATGAAGGCGTTGACATACGAGACTCCTATAAGAGACCCGAAAGACGGAACTCAAAAGGATCGAATGTTGGATACTTGATACTCAGGTATACCATCCCCTCAGACATTCTTCCACCTTACATTTCTCCTCCATAGATAGGCCTGAGAACTCATGCTTGGTCTCTCCGTAAACCAAGCTCGGTTCCACCAAAGCACTTCTTAGTCAAGATCTAAACTTAGGCATCGGAGGGGACTTGGTGGAAACCAAGGTCCGACCCCCTGACGAGCTTCCTCGTTTTGCAGCTCGAAGGAGACGTCATCCTGCCAAAGCTTCCCTTCGGCATCCCATCGCTTGGATCCGAACGCCCTCGTGCTAGAGCCTGTTCGGCCGACCGATCCCGGAGGTTGTCATCCCACCGAAGCTACTCTTCGGCGCACCGTCGCTCACACCTGTGCATTTCCGCTCAAGTGAAAGCTCGACCGATCGACCCCGAAGGCTGTTCCCGTCCCTCGAGACAACGACAACACTCGGACCTCTGGACTACCATCCATCGGTGAGAAAACACCTCGAAACAGGTTTGTAATTTAACTTTTGATGATGAATGAGAAAACACCCCGAAGCGGTGAGAAAACACTTTGTTTCATATAACAAAGTTGGTCTAATTACTGTCATGTAAAATTTACCCTTTAGTCGTAACGATACATTTTGAACGCATAACACTCCTATTACAGCTCTCCACTTCAACCATTTTATTTTGATTATATGATTAACATCTTCCTTAATCTCTGCAAACTCCTAAATAATCGAATCCGAGATACCTAAAGTATTTACCGATATACTTTCTCCATCCAGTTGTACCAAGCGATGCTATTTATCTCTCACTTACTAAACTTATATTCAATATACTAAGTTTTGTTTCTACTAAATCTGAAGCTTCGAGTCTCTAATATCTTCCTCTAAAGTTTTAACTTTGCATTTACATCTTTTTGATCTCATCTATTAAAATAAAACAATGTTGTTTGCAAATAATATACACCAAGGTATCTCATCTTGAATATGCATAGTGACATAATCCATCATATCAAAGAGGAGGGGACTCAGAGACGAGCCTTGATATAAAACAATGGTGATCGGAAAATTACCGATTATTCCTCCATAAGTCTTCATATTAGTGATTGCTCTGGATACATGTCTTGAATTAAAGATATATAGCTGAAAATACAAGCCGATTATTACTAGACTTTTGATTTATATCTGACTCCTTATTTGATTCTTGTTCTAAAACTAGAAACTATCTTTTCCTTAACAAGCTTAACATGGAAATCACAAGCAATTAATGTCATCCAAATTACCTAAAACTCAGATTTCCAACATATGTTTTCTAAATTGTTACATCTATTTTTTTTTTGGTGTTATGCATTGGAACTAGAAACAGTTTGATTCCTAAAGTCTTTCTTTAAATACAAATCTAACTTGTTACGTGCTGTTTTGTAGATATAAGAGAGATGATTGGCTGAGAAGAATCACAGAGCACTATAATCTAATTGCCATTAGTGGAACCCATGGTATGAACGCCTAACTGACTTTTCTCATCTGGTTACCTTATGCATTTCAATTTTCTGCAACTACAAAACACTATTATATTTGATTTTAAGTTTATGAAAGCTTTTTCTATCTGCATAGCGAATACTATAATCATTTGAGTGTTTCATGTCTAATTACAAAGGAATTGGAGAATGCATGGCAATCTTTTGTTCATTGAACTACTTCATCCTTGATGGTAGTTTTGTCAAGAAACAGAGCCTTGAATTATATAACATTATATTATCCCAAGTTCAAGCTGTTAAAAGCATGGTTAAGAGGGTGTGTTTCCAGTATATTCATTGCTTCCATATGTCTTGTGCACTATGCATGCGCTTGTCGTTTGTTTTTCTACATATGAGTGTAGGTATGTGGTGCATGCGTGAATATGTGTGTGCATTTGGCACTCTACAAGTGGGACTATGTCATAACTTGTCATGTATGCATAACTAGCGCATGTGATAATTGCTTCGTAATCAACTCTATTTATAGCAATAGCTTGATAATTTATAATGAAAAGGTCATTTGTTGTTTTCACTAATATTTTATTTCCGCAGCAACAGTTTGCTAAGAAAGAATTGTATCCAATGTTATTTGTATTCTCTATAAGATTGTTGTACACATGCCTACCGGGTGTTAAAAAACAAGGTTTAAGTGGCTGTTTAGGCAACAATATAATCCCATGTTGCCTTGGTCAACGTTGATAATCTAATAAAATGTGGGATTATCTAGCCAGACTGCATTAGTATGTTAATCAGGCAATGCACCCATATAACCCAATTATGTGAGCGCATAGTCCTATTGGGTCAGGTCGGATTGAGTTTGTAAAAATAAGGAAAAAAACCAAAAAATGGCCCACATTTTCTTTTAAAGATCCTAAACCTAAACCCTTCCCACTTTCAACCACATCTTTTTCATCTCTATTTTTCTCTCATTCTTCCTATCATCTCCCCTTTCTCGCTCGTTTGTCCTCTTTATTGTGTTTTTATAGTGGAATTGGATTGCTAGTGCTTGTGCAAAGAGATAGGTTTTCTAATTTAGTTTTTGTTTTTAGTACATGTGTGCCTTATTATTTTCATAATTTAATATAATATGTATTGATCGCATTATTATTCAATTGGTTTAATGGCCTACATTGCTCATATTCATAATATAATAGGTTTTATCAATTTTTTAGAGCATTATAATTTTTTTTGATTTTCTTGAACTTTTTGACAATTAATATGCAAGGTTGTGTGTTTTTATGCAAGTATATTTATAATTACATATGTATATTTATGTATTAAAGCTTAATTCTGCATAATCTGCGTAATCCGCTCATGTGACATGTATATGCTTTGCGGCACGGAAACCGTTTATACCTTATTAGCTCTCCGATCGAATGCATATAGAAACCATGTATACATTATTGTACATACTCAACCCTTTAATGCAAGCTTATTACTTGTGGATATCTGATGCGAAACTGAAGGGATTAGGGTTGTGGTGAACAAAATAGAGGATTTAGGAAAAACTTATACTATGGATTTGAGATAAAATGGATACAAGATTTGGGCCTTGCACCCTTGTGACTCGCTTACACAAACTTAATGTAATGACTCACATAAAGACAAAAGGTCATATGGGCATGTCTCCCACTGCCCCCACCCACTTCATTTTAATTAAAGCTCACCCACTCCCATTATCTCTCTTTGAATCTATGTTTTTCTTTCATCTGCAAGCACTCTCACATTCTCTATATCTATCTCTCTTTAATAATTTCCCACCCACTTCCTTTCTCTCACACTCTCTCACTCATTCTCATTTTCCCCAACCGACAGTCCAAGCCATCCATCTCTTTTCATTTTGTTCCGTCCCTCTCCATCGTTCTCTCTTCCACGCACGAGTTCCACGGGGCTCGACATGCATTAAACCCAAACAACGAATTTTTCGCCCCTCCGCCGTGAATCGATGACCCTCGTATGTAAATTGCGTGAGCAATTTCTCCTCTACGGTTTTATAAATTCATCTCTTTCCTTTCTCTAAGATGGCATGCGATATCTTTAAATTTTTCTCACTTCTCTGGAGCTTCCGATTGGATTTTCTTCGGATTGTGGAGTATTTTCTTGTGGATATTTTCGGATCTATGCTAAGCCTTCAGTTTTTTTGAGTTCTTGCTTCATCAGTAATTTTACGGTAGATTCTTATCTTTCACATGCTTCAGTTTAAATTTCGCTTTTAGTATACATAAATATCTATAATTCTCTTATTTTGGATTGTTTTGAGGATGGTTTTCTCTTGAAATGTGATGATAGTTTGAGCATGTTAAATTATTTACGTTGAAGGATTTATCCTGATGAAATTCCTTTCGCATGCAAAGGCTACAACCATGTTCTTGGTTGGATGAGTGACTATACCCTGTCTCTATTCAAAAAAGGGGGGAGCCAGCCCTATATTTCTGCAGGGGGCAGCCCCTGCTCATTTACAGCAAGGGGCAACCCCTGCTTGTATTAAAGTGGGGCTTTGCCCCTCTGTCTTTTGCTTGGCCTGGCCCTACAATGCTTACTACCCCATGGGGCTTGTTCCCCTTGACCCACCAGGCCTTTAAGGCCATTGCCCCTCTATTGTCCCTGAAGTTCTGTTGCTAATGTTCAGGTATTAAAAAAAACAATGATTAATATAACTAGCATAAGTAATATAACTACAGAATTAATAGTAAAGATATAGAAAGAGTCTAACTAGCATCTGAATATGTAATGAACGGTATCAAGCAAGTTACTATAAACTGTAACTGTTGGAATACAGTTTGAGAAATGCCTGTCATTTGAGAGATTTTAAAGAGCATATAGTGGGATTATATTCACTGTTATCAAATACTTCAAAGTATAGTAATAAAACTACTGACTTATGATGTTGGACTTGTGGGTGTTTGGTTTAAAATTCAGATCTATTTAACTTCCACCCCCTTGAAACATAAATTTGATCTGAAATCTTGATGATACTTGGGGAATATGTATTGGGCTTTGACCCTGAAAACGATCGAGGATGTAAATTACTCTAAGATCAAGGCATGACTATGTCCCTTAAATTATTATGAATATTACTTTAAACATGGAATGACTAGAATGATTAATATTATCTTTAAATTACGTAGTTAAGGGGATGTTGAAAATTTATGCCGTTGAAAATAAATAGCTTATGGACTGATGCTAGAAATTGACACATGGCAATTATTATCATTGATACATATACATGACCTGGACATTATACTCGTGATCCCTTAACTGTGAAATTTAAAATAGTATTAAACTTAGACAATTCCTGATAGTTATAACAATACTCGATATGACTATGTAGGTATGCAATCTAGAGACAACTGAACTTCTAATCAACTTTTACCTGACATGAATATTGCATATAACACCGAACTGTTAACTAAAACAACTTCACATGACTCGCTGGGGTTTTGGGAAAACTTATAATTGAGAGAGTGCGGGAGCAATTGGAGCCCTGCTTTCGGCCCGTATCTGGGAGGATTTCCGACTATGGATCTTGAGTCCTCGTCATAGTTGACCTTAGACTCGGCCCGGGGTAGCTCCCTGCGGTCCAAGATGGTCACCGGGTTGCACATCGTGCTCTCCGTTATAAGTTTACAAATAAAATTGGACAACATTAACAATATAACCTCACAGTAAATTTGATGACATTGAAATAACCATAATATATTACGTTTTGGCACCGTATCGTTTATACTGTTCACTATTATATGTCTTGGTTTATGCATCATTATTATTAACGTGGCTTGGTTAGATAAAAATCTACTCTATTGAGCAGTGGCACAACTTTTGTTGTTCCACTAGGTAACGAATAGGAATACACGGAGGCACCTATATACGCAGAGTCGGAGTTCCTCGTACAGGACGCAGAGGTCTGACTTCAGGATGAGTGTCAGGAGTTATCTTGTGGTTTCCTATCATGTATTTTCCTTTCAGTATGAGAGATGTATTGTTATTTCTTGCATCAGCATTTGTAATCCATGTAATGGAAGTCATCAATAAAATGAGTATCCTTATTTCTTGCTCTGCTCTACATTGCTTTCACTGGTATCTGCAGGACCTGCATAAAATTGTACAAAAGTAACGACACTCTGGACACGGGGCGTTACACTTAAATTACAATCTTATATGTAAAAAGAGATTCAAGGGATTAATTTCTTTCAAATCACAGATTTCACAACCTTTTTCCCTATCCAATCTTCACTAATAAAAAAGTTGTATTACACATATATTTATAGCAAAAAATTAAAGTCATATATAGACTCATACTTAGACCCTTTATAGCACTCAAAATCTAGAATGAAATTAAATAAAAAGCTAGCTTTCAAAAGGAAAACTCAAACTACCTAAAGAAAGATACAAAAAGTATTCAATAAAAGAAATATAAAAAGACTCAAAAATTAAAAAGTTTAAATCGATTCAAAACTCTGAAAAGACTAAATCTAGATCCAAGCTGGATTCTCATCATGTTCTTTGCTTTAAAGATTTTTCGATAAAAGAAATATAAAGGACTCAAAAATTTAAAAGTATAAATCGATTCAAAACTTTGAAAAGACTATATCTAGATCCAAGTTGGATTCTCATCTTGTTCCTTGCTTTAAATATGTCTCCTCGTGAATAATGGCAAAATGAGCACATCTGAGCAGAATTAATTAGTCATTTTCATGTCAGCGTAGGTGAAAGACACGAAGTGAATATTATATGTGAAGGGCCATTATTAAGCTCATATAAAATAGTCAATTTAGATGTGTCGAAATCACTCCTTTGCAGAGCTCGATGTGAACATGTACAATGTGTGCAAAATCTCATCATAGGTTCAAAAACGAATACCTTTGGGCACACGCTAGGTATCTCATTATCCTCAACTGCAGATCCTTACAAATTTCTATTGGATTTTGTAATAGACTTATGAATATTATAGTTAATTGTAAAAATTTCTAAGTCTCAAAATGCAGTGTACTCTTATGATATGCATAATGCTTAGGGTATGCACTAGATCTATATTAATACCTAACTCTAAGAAATTTGAAAATACGAAATGAAGTGATTTTGTTTGTGGCTTACCAATACCACCACATTCTTTTGATCTCCAACTACACTTTTAGGACAGACATGAGTCAACACAATTTTCTTTCCTTTAAATGTGAATGTCCTAAAATATGAAACATATTTGTTGTACAGTATGGCCTATCTAACAAGATGTGTGCAGTATATATTAGTAAAACATTGTACCATATATGATTTTGATAACTCAAAACTAGATAAGCACTACATGTTAGGTAACAATATGAATTTTGATAACTCAAAACTAGATAAGCACTACATGTTAGGTAACGGTATGAATTTTTATCAACTTATGTAATGTTGTATATCTACTGGCGAGGTTTTATCTTTTAATCAAATCTCTCAAGATGATTTGACGACTAAATTACTCGTAATAAGTAAGTCGTCAAATTTATTCATATGATCATACACAGTCATGTTTCCTTGATGTATGTTAATCAAGTCTTCTATTAGGGAATATCTATAAGGAGAAGATATTTCTTTTTAAGCGTAACCTTCATATTAGTCTGTTAGAATTGCTATCTGAGTGGCAAATTTGTAATTTTGGGCTTATAGGGCATTTTTTAATTATGGACAAATCAGTCCTTTATACTGTGGAGGAGGGGTTAGGTTTAATCATCACGTTAAATTTGAGAGAAGAAGAAGAAAGATTAAGAGTAGAGTAGATCTTGGGAGAATTAAGATTTATCTCGAATCAAAGCTAGGAAAGCGGTCATCCTCTCGAATTGAGACAAAGTTATCTTGTATTTTCCATTTTCATCTATAAAAATCATTTCTTTCTCCCACATCCTTAAATTTCTTCCACAAAATCCTAGAGTTTCCTATCAAATTGGTATCAAAGTAAGATCATGATGGTGGAACAATATCAATCAATGGGGGAAATATGTTCATCGATCGAATCAATGTTGATGGAACTCTTAGAGATCTATCACCGTCCTCAGCGTGAGGAGGAGGCTATGAAGCCAGATTTGAAGAAAGATGAAGACCATGTTGCAGATTCGGAGCAAAAAACGGTGCCTTTAGATAATGACAAGGAAAAAAGCATCTCTTTTGAGGAGGAGACTGCCACGCCTCGCTCCCCTAGGGCATGTATGTTTTTTTCATAAGAATTGACAGGTTCTGCAGATAACTAGTGAAAACAATTTAGACTGCTAGTAGAGATGTACCAAAATGCTCACATCGAAATTTATTAATACATGAGAATTACAAAATCATACATCATACTACATACTCTCGAAATATACAAAAGATACAATGGAGATCCACTGTTTTCATAGCAAATTCAGTGTCCTCAAATGCAGTGCCTACTCTGGTTTTGTCTCAGCACCTGACGGTGCAATAAAACGGAGAGCCGCCAGCAGTCAGTAGTAAATCACAGTAATTCTAGAATTTGGAACTAAATAGCTTATACGAGCATAATAAAATAGGAGCCAGAAACAAGTAAAAACTTGCATGTAAGACAGTTTACAGTTTAAAGGTACATGATCAAGGTTCTAGCAGTTATACCAATCATATGCCGTAAATCATATTGGAGAGTATGCTAAGTAAGCAGGAGTCCACCTTGTACCATGGATGTGCTTTCCCGGGTTGAGCCCAAAAATAACAATAGGAGAGGGCTTTGAGTCCAGAATAGAGATACTGACTCAAAAATTAATTCCGACGATGCTAGTAGGGGTCCATCGGATTCATGATGAGACATTGAGACCCGCTCGGAACAGCTGATGTGGTCATGTAATCAGAAGTATGTCTCCAGTCGCTCTTGTACTCTCTCTAATATGATTTACCCCAAAATCCAGTGAGTCAGAAGTACCAAGTGTATGTAAAGGTGTACATCTCTCAGTGTCACAGTGGTGTAGTCCAAGTGTTGTTCTAGGTGCCATTATTTGTTTGGCTAAACATGCATCATGAAGAAAGGGTTCCGACCAAGTCTACTGGTCATATCAAAACTAACTAATATGGTTGGTGTGTTATGTGATTCAAGTCTATTCATGTTCCATCATTCCAACAGTAGTTTATGCTACTATTAAAGTGGCATTTAAATAACAAGCCTAACTACATGTCATGTATCAGTTTGTTTCAAGATCATATTTTCATCATATCACATCCAACATATTACTAATTTTTGATGTCATGAGCTAGCTTGGGGCAGGTGATATAACAAAATAAATATGGATAGCATGCAGCATGTGATATAACACTCTAAAACATGGGGGAATAACAACGGGGGAGGGACAACCGTGATGATCTCAGAGAAAGCTCATCATTGATCGTACAAGGGTCATTATCCATATTTTCATGCTTTTTAAAGAGTTGTCAGTTGCCAAGGATTATTCTCCTAACACATCCTAGGTCAACATATGCTATGGTGTTACTTCAATGACTCAATTAAAGCTTCTGAATCTTAAATCACTGGTGCAGTTGTTGTTTAAAATTTTTTATCTCGAACATGCACAAAATTTACTTCACAAACAACTATTCTGTCTCCAAAAATTTAGGCAGTTGCATTTGTGTGTTATTCTATTTTTTCAATGCATCACTAATCGGTCATGGAATCCTTTACTATAATACCAACTAATGCCATAATTCTTCTACCTCTCTCTCTGTTGTAGGAAAGAGTACAACAGCAGCAATGCTTTCATATGTCCTGAGTGGCATGGGGGACGATCTTATTGCAGTGGTAGGAGCAAATGTCCCACAAGTATGTATTGCCTATCAAACTTAGAGCTAGTATTGATGAGTATATCAGTTTCAATTTTCCCTTTCATTCATGGAGCAATTGCATCATAGCAGCATATAATCACATAACTAGTGTCTTTATTGTCAGCTTAAGTAGTGAGGAAGTTGCATTCACATGACGTCTGCTTATTGTTCGATTCTGAATTCAAGAAAGTTACATACTAATTCTGCTATGATGGTATACTGCACTGGGTGGTCTATTGGATATGCTAAAATCTTTGTTTGAAAGATAAGAAGTGGGGTTTACAATATTGTCTCTTCCTCCTTTTGCCCGGCCTCTCACTGTATCTTTATTTTTTGAGGAATACGTGTCGATTCCCTCTTAAAATTTTGAACCTTCTTGACGATGAAGTACAGGAATATCTAAAACCATTTTCTAACATTTTTAATTTTCTTTTATTTATAATATACATGTGCTTTTCTGAGTCAAATTACCAGCAATACCATGTCTCCAGATTCAACTATAGTTTCATTCTTGTTGTAACAGTTGAATAATACATGTCTCTCCATAAGCTTCCTAATTGAGTTACCGCTTGCCACTTAATCACACTAAATATCTGGTCATCGTTGCCCCCTGGGCACCATCATAAACTACCCGCTGCGTTTTGAATCAAAATGGGATCAATAGTTACCCAAGTTTGAACTTAAGAAAACTCCACAATGGAACTAGAAAAATTTGTACAATTGTGAGTCAATCTAATATTAACTTTTTGTTGAGCTGGTGGCTTCGTGCCCCTCCTAAGGTATTTGACGCAGGACGAAAGCGGGAAGGGATGTGGTGGGGATTTGGAGAAGAACTCTCGGAAGTGGATAACATTTCGGGCCTCACATCCCAAAATTCTCATGATTACCGACTCGCACGCCTCGCACGCGAAGATTTTTGAGACCTCTTTCCCAGACAACCAAGCAAACTCTTGCACACCAATTCAAAAGATTTGATTGTAGGGAGAAACTAAACGTTTACACCAAATTTTTATTCTTCATTGATCTATATTTTAAAAAACAAATAAATTTGTGGCCTTTATATAGGTTTACAACTTGAGTTTTAAAAATCACTTCTAATGTGGGACTAAAACTCTAAAATAAACAAAAGACTCAAAAAGACTTAAACCCTCTCCTAAATAAAATAACCAAAAAACTCAAAACAAATAGAAAACTCAAAGGACTCAAATGCTATCTCTATTTCACATATAAAATCTTTTAAAATAAAGGACTCAATCTCAAATTTAAATTTGATCTCTATCATTCTCTCATGCTTGAGAACTTCACCACCTGGTGAACGACGACTGAAATAGCTTAACCGGTCAGAATTCAGCAGCCCCTTGTAATAGGAGAATATGCATCCATGATCTTTTAAGTGTATTAGTATATAGATCCGCAGACGAATATATTTTAAAAAGTTCTCCCAAATCACAAAAGAAATGAAAGCATGTAGAACCTTTTTATTGTTAGGACGTGTAGGATGATGGATGACAAACTCGATATGCTCAAATTCCTCAAGCTTCTGTGAAATATTTGATTCAGTCACATTGCGATCATCACTTGGTAAAGTTTGTCGAGAACCTATATGATGCATGCAATGCTTCCTTATTGGTTCTAGTATGAACCTCTTCGAGCAAACTTTAATCATATCATCATCCATAACTATAAATTTCTGTAAATTTTTCTTTGATTTTGCAGCAGACTTGTGAGTATCAATGTTTATTACAAGAATTTCATAAGTCTCAAGATGCACATCCCTCAAATCATTTGCAAAATTCTCATGAAATCCATTAGGAATACGATTAAAGCCTAACTTTAAGGATTTGTGATATACATGATGAGATATTGGAGTTAGTAGCTTCTAAAGGATTAACCCATTTTTGATTTTCAATTATGCTATTGGTCTATAAGGGGTTAACAGAATCTTTTTCCTCCAAATATAAATGTATATGCGTTAGATCTCTCAGAATGTGTAACATTTAAGTTATACAGCCAATGCCTTCCTAGCAAAATATGTGTAGCATACATAGGTATGACATTACACCAGATGATATTGTGATAGCTCGAAAACATGATAGATAGTAAACAATATTGGGTAACAGAATGATAATTTACATCATCCATGTACTGTTATAAGGCCGTGGATGTGGTTTAACTTTTAGTCTCATCTTCTCAATTGCTAATTTGCCGATTAAATTAATACAACTATCTCTGTCAATTGTCACTTTGAACGATTTTGATGTGACCCGGAGCTGATTTTAGGATAAAATTAGGGGTTTTGATGGTTTTAGGGTGAAAGATGGGATTTTATGGTAAACGTAGGATTTTTAGGGCTAAATAAGAGATTTTGGAAAGAAAGGATGTATTTTTAATTGATATAAATAAACTGTAATGGGCCCATTATTTCAACCCCATCCCCTCTTATTTTTTCGCCTGGCCCATTTTCGACGAACTCGCTCTGGCTTAATGTACTGTCGATTTGCTATCTCTCTCACCCTAAGCTTGCTCGACAAGCCCGCTAGGCTTCGATCACATCTCTTTCTCTCTCTCTCTCGCATCACCGTGGGGCCCTCGGTAGGGGGCTTTCGATGCATTCCTCCGTCCTCTGTCCTCATCGACTGCAGCATCCCCTCTTCGTCCACTCTCTGCGGCTCTGTGGAAGCCCATCCTCCCTTTGCTGCGACTATAGTCCTCTCGGTTGCTTCGGTTGCTACTTAACTCCACTCTTTCACTCTTTTTGGTTACATCCTATGCTATGTAAGTATCTCTACATTTTCGAGGCTGTCGGTTGATTTCTGCGACTCTTAGGGTTTGATTTCACGGTGATTCCTTCGGATCTGCGTTGATTTCTTGATTGGATCTCGCGGTGGGTTTTACTCTTCGGATTCTTTGGTTTTTCGGCGAACTGCGGTAGACGTTATCTCCTTTACGTTTCAGTTTTCTTTCGATTTCTTGCGTGCTTAATCTGAGTTGGAATCGTTAGGATTTTGTGAGAAAAATTGGATTTTTACAAACGTGATAGTATGATTTAGGAGAGTAGAGTAGGATTTGGTTCCATACGGTAATCTTGTGGGGTTAGTTCCCTCGCCTACTTGTCGTGGGGTCCTTGCACGGGGCTATGTTGGCTTGCGGTTTGTCCCTTGCTCACCGATTTGGGGTGATATGGTTCCACTTGTTTGCGGGTTGTCCCTTGTTTGAGTTGGGTTCGGTGGCTCCCCTTACTTGCAGCTTTGGGCTCCTTGCTGATTGATGGCTATGGCTGGCTTTTTCTGTTGCTTGTTTGGGTTTGGTTGAATCCTTTGATCGTTGTTTTAGGGGTTCATTGTGGTTTACTTGGGATATGAGTCCCGTTCCCCGTTGTCTTGGTTGTTAGCCCCTAGTTCCTTGCTAGAAATCCCTTGGATTTTGACGTAGGCACGTGTTCCCCCACTGTAACGACCCGCCTTCCGCCAGGTGCCGCTACGTTAAGGCTCAAATAGTCCCGCACTGGAAGTTCTAACTCCTCTCAAGGTCATGTATCGAAAGCTCCAACTCCTCGTGCTCAGACACCTCTGTATGATCCTGCGTCGTACCTAGTGGGCAACATAGGTCGCACCACGCTCAATAGAGTAGACAATATCTAAATAAGAGACAAAAAAGTAAGTGTGCACAAAAAGGAAACAAGACTGCCACAGATATGATAGTACCGAACAAAGATGTAACCTGACATGGTAATCAACAAACCCACACAACAGAAAGCAAGGAGGTACAAAAAGGCGAAGTGACAACAGTTAGAAAGGGTACAAACGAGACATGTTATGAAGATTAAAATGAGCACAAACTACTATAAAGATAGTACTAGCTAAAGTGAATCAATCATATGCCGTGACTTATGATGGAGAGTATAGTAAGCAACGACTAGACCCTCTTGAGACCACAAAGGTACTACCCCGGGCCGAGTCCAAAAGAAAAAAGTATTGTACTGTAAGAGCTGCAAAACTGTAAGTGCTAAAACACGGCGAGCTGTGGTGGGGGCTCCAGGACCCATCAAGACGGTCGTCCCAGTCTGCCTCCCCAGGATTCTAGGACTCATCTGGATGTCCCCTCCCGAATCTCAGGGGGAGCCGAAGACAGGTCCCAGTCGCTTCCGCACTCTCCAATCATAAGTTTTCCAAAATCGGCGAGTCAAGCTGAAGTAATCATTTTATTAGTTATTGTGTCGTGAGATTCAATATTTGATTAAACTACGTAGTCAAGGGAGATCTGAGATCCACTGCAATTATAGTCCACCTCAAATCCTGACATGCATGCAATCAGTAACCGGTCATGATAGTCCACCTCAAATTCTCTAGCCAATCAGTATAAGTACCACCTCAAGCAACAACCCAAGACTACGCAATTTAACACAATATTAAACTTAATGGTACTAGTAAACTCAAAAGACAACATGATAATGGAACTGGCATGGTATAAAGTAAAGTCATGGATGTTTCTCATGACAAGATATTCCAAACTGAACTGATATATAAAAACAATACTAATTAATCCTTGCAACGAACCAAGTAACAAGAAAATATAACAATTGCTTTAATAAAGAAAGACCAAAAGTCAACTCATGATGGCCCTTGAGGGTCTAGGCCAGAGGGATCAGATTGGGGGTCTTCCCATCACATAGTGGGGGATACCCGTACCTATGGCAAAGTCCATGTGGTTTCTAGTAAGGAACTAGGGACTAACAACCAAGACAGTTGAGGAACGTGGCTTATATCCCAAGTAATTCATACCGAAACCCAAAACAACCAGCAAGGGACCCAGCCGAACCCAAACCATAAGCTGAAAAGCTAGCTAAGCCCAACCACAAGCAAAAGAAACCAAGTCAGCAAGTAGCAGATCCAGGCCACAAGCAAATGGGGAGCCCAACCAGCAAGCAGAAGCTAACCGAACCCCATGCAGCAAGCATCAATCCAAACCGCAAGCAGAAGGGGACATGTCAGACCCCAACGCAGAGCAAACCCCAAGAAACAACGGTAAAGAGGTCAGCCAACCCAAGATAACACCGCATCGAGACCCTGGGACACCACACAAGCAGGCGAGGGCATCCGACCCCACAAGATAGTAACAAGGACATTAAAACCCTAATTATACACCAAAATCATCCTTTTCCAAAGCGAAATTGAAATCAGAATTGAAATAAAAGAGATAGAGTTTACCAAATATGCCGGAGAATCAGAAAATTATGAACCCAGGGATCCACAACAAGATTCCATAGAAATCAGCTCAGAGAAGCTACAAAAAGCTCCGAAATTAGTGAAGAAATACTCACAGAGTTGCAGCAAGAAGATAGAAAAGAAGATGGGTATTTAATGGCAGTCGGAGAGCCACATGGGAAGGATGAGGAAATGGGGGCGCTGCTACTTTGCTGTGAGAAGGACGGAGAGAGGGAGAGGCGTCGTTGCGTTGCTGTCAAGAGTCGGAGAGGACGAGGGCTCATTGCGTCGAATCGAAGGACAGAGGGGGTGTCGTGGGGTGACGTTGAAGCGCTATGGGGCTGTGTCGTCGCGAGTGTGCGAGATAGAGAAGGGGATGCGATCGAAGGAGCCATACCGAGGGCTCGGGGCTCGACAGCGAGTCGAGAGAGAGGGAACCGTGAGTCGAAAAGCCCCGTGGGATTGGTTGCGTCGAAATATAGAGGGGGAGGAAATGTGTAGGGCCCGAGTGGGCTTAGGCATAAGGAAAAAGAAAAGGAGAAGAAAAAGGAAAAGAGAGAGAAAGATATGCGGGCCATCACATTCTACACACCTTATAAAAATTCCGTCCTCGGAATTATGGACCAAGATAATATATGCAAAACACAAAAGAGATCCAACAACTGGTAACAACAAAATGAAGATCGCATCAAACAACTGAAAATAGAAGCTAAGAGTCGGGGACATCCGTCTCCATCGCCTCCATGGTGAAAGTCTGGCGCCTTTGAGGTGATGGTGGCCGTCTCGAAGGGACTACTGCTTGCTGCTGTGCCCGCTCCCGCTGTCGTGCCCGCTCCCGCTGCACGTACTCGTACTCTCGAGCTGTGGAGAGCATATCATCGTGGGTCGTCAGCCCGAGCCCTACCAGCTTGTCGCGGATGTCGATGTACATGCCATGCTGAAATCTCTTGGCTCGGGCCTGAGGCGTGGACACCGCGTCCTTGGTGAATCTGAAACACCAATCGTTAGCAAACACAAATGCAAAATATGTTTAGTGGTCACACGTCAAGTTACGCACCTATTTAGTTTAGAAAACTCAGCGTCGTACTTCTCTACAGTCATGGAGCCTTGCTTCAAGTCCATGAACTGTGTCTCCAACTCCTTCTGTGCCTCTGGGGAGAAGTACTTGTCATTGAACGTCTCCTTGAACGTAGCCCAAGCGATTGACTGAGGTAGTCGGTCCTCTACAGCATCCCACCAATCTCTGGCATCTCTAGTCAACTGTAGCTTCGCCATGCTAACCCACGACACTGGAGGTGCCTCTGCTGCCTTCAGTATGTCGGTGATCGAGCGCATCCGCCCTTCTATAGCCCAAGCATCTCCTCGTCCATTACAAACCGACGACCGAAGTGATCGAAACTGCTGCACTCCTCCATCCTGTCTGGGTTCTTCCCGTATAGCCTTGATCAACTCTCGCAAAACCTGGTTTGAAATCTGATGCACAATGTTCGATCCAGTGTTGTTGCCCGTCCCTGATCCCGAAGCGTTCACAGCCATATTTGGTCCCTTAGATGGTTTACGTCTCTGGCGTATGAAAACTTTCATACATCCATGCATCCACACGGCAAGATTGAGTCAATCGAGTATCACACTTTCTGCCTGCTCTACACTGTTCACGAGGAGATTGTGCGGACCTACATGTGCCACTACTTTGTAACGCCCCGCCTCCCGGTAGGTGCTGCTATGTCAAGGCTCAAACAGTCTTGCACTGGAAGTTTCGACTCCTCTCAAAGTCCTGTACCAAAAGCTCCAACTCCTCGTGCTCAGACACCTCTATATGATCCTATGCATCGTATCTAGTGGGCAATAGAGGTCGCACCACTCTTAATAGAGTAGACAATATTTAAATAAGAGACAAGAAAAGTAAGTGTGCACAAAAAGGAAACAAGACAGCCAAAGATATGATAGTACTGAATAAAGAAGTGATCTGGCATAGTAATCAACAAATCATATAACAGAAAGTAAGGAGGTACAAGAAGGTGCTATAACAGCAATTAGAAAGGATACAGAAAAGAGACATGTTATGAAGATTAAAATGAGCACAACCTACTGTAAAGATATTTCTAGCTAAAGTGAACCAATCCTAGGCTGACTTATGAGGGAGAGTACATTAAGCAACGACTAGACCCTCTTGAGACCGCAAGAGTGCAACCCCGGACCGAGTCCGAACGAAGAAAGTATTGTACTGTAAGAGCTGCAAAACTGTACGTGCTAAAATACGACGAGCTGTGGTGGGGGTTTCAGGACCCATCAAAATGGCTGTCCCTGTCTGCCCCCATGACTCTAGGACCCATCTGGCACTAGTGATGGATGCCCCCACCCGAATCTCTGGAGAGCCGAAGACAGGTCACAGTCGCTCCCGCACTCTCCAATCATAAGTTTCCTCCCCAAACCTGGTGAGTCAAGCTGAAGTAATCATTTTTATTAGTTATTGTGTCGTGATGTTCAATATTGATTAAACTACATAGTCAAGAGAGATCCGAGATCCACTGCAATAGTAATAGTCCACCTCAAATCCTGACATGCATGCAATCAGTAACCGATCATGATAGTCTACCTCAAATCCTCTAGCCAATCAGTACATGTGCTATCTCAAGCAACAACCCAAGACTACGCAATTTAACACAATATTAAACTTAATAGTACTAGTAAACTCAAAAGACAACATGATAATGAAACTTGCATGGTATAAAGTAAAGGCATGGATGTTTCTCATGGCAAGATATTCCAAACTGAACTGATATATAAAAAGAAGCAACACTAACTGATCCTTGCAACGAACCAAGAAACAAGAAAACATAACAATTGCTTTAATAAAGAAAGACCAAAAGTCGACTCATGATGGCACTAGAAGGTCTAGGCCAGAGGGATCAGATTGGGGGTCTTCTCATCACCTAATAGGGGATACCCATGCCTACAACAAAGCCTATGGGGTTTCTAGTAAGGAACTAGGGGCTAACAACCAAGATAGCTGGAGAACGGGGCTCATATCCCAAGTAATCCATATCAAAGCCCAAAACAGCGAGCAAGGGACCCAGCCGAACCTAAACCACAAGCTGAAAAGCTAGCTAAGCCCAACCACAAGCAAAAGAAACCAAGTCAGCAAGTAGCAGATCCAAGCCGCAAGCAAATGGGGGGCCCAACCAGCAAGCAGAAGCCAACTAAACCCCAGGCAGCAAGCATCAGTCCAAACCGCAAGCAAAAGGGGCAGGTCAGACCTAATGCAGAGCAAACCCAAATAAACAACGGCAAAGAGGTCAGCCAACCCAAGATAACCCTGCATCGAGACCCCGGGATCACACACAAGCAGGCGAGGGCATCCGACCCCACAAGATAGTAATATGGACATTAAAACCCTAATTTTACACACAAATCATCCTTTCCCAAAGCGAAATTGAAACCAGAATTGAAATAAAATAGATAGAGTTTACCAAAATATGCCGGAGAATCAGAAAATTAAGAACCCAGAGATTCACGGTAAGATTCCATAGAAATCAGCTCAGAGAAGCCGCAGAAAAGCTCCGAAATTAGTGAAGAAATACTCATAGAGTTGCAGCAAGAAGATGGATAAGAAGAGGGGTATTTAATGGCAGTCGGAGATCCCTATTGGAAGGACGAGGAGATGGTGTAATGCCCTGAAAGCTACTGCACAAATACTAGAGAGGGGGGTGAATAGTACTTTAAAATAATCAAGAGTCTAATTCCTAATTATTGTGCAATCAAAAACAACTATGCGGAATTAATAAGTACAACATGAGAATCACAACGCAAACAAACGATGTAATGGGTTCGGATCCACCAAGTCTCTCCGATTTATTCCCGGTGATCCTACGTTCCAGACACCCGGATCCCTTCCGGCTACTTGAGTTAGAATCCACTAACTCAAGGTTCCACTAAACAACTCCTTGTAGAAACTACTACAAGATCAAACAATACAACGATTCGTATCGTGACTCCCACAAACCGGGATCACGAACTTTTCTCACAAACCGAGAGAAAAACTCAATTAATAAATATAGTGAAATATAAATTGCTTACCACAAAATCCTATGCCTTGAGAAATACTTACAGATTTAGGGCAAGGAGGGATTTTGAGAAAGAGTGATCACGAAACCCTAGCACCACCAAGATGAACATCGTGAGATGGCTAGGGCGATGATGACGACCGTGTTTTGATCCTTCAGAAGAATGATTGCACTAGATCTGAAAACCTCTTTGAGAAATTTAGGTCACAAAGGAGAGAGATTTTCGAGAGAGAGCGCGCTTGAAAAATTGATAATCGAATGAAAATTAGATCTGAAATCTCTCTCATAGAGAAATTTCCATGTTTGAAACGAGTCAAACAGATATGAAAAGAATCAAAACAGATCAAGAAAAATCGTGGAAATAAAATCTCCAACGGCTGGAAAATTAAAGCAGCTTAATCGGTCTAAAGAAGGATCACTGACCGATTAGTTTGAGAACTAGTCGTAGTCGGTCGGTGAACCTTCTTGGACCGACTAGATGGTCGACAGAGAATTTAGTGAAATAGAGAGGATAAACTAGTCGGTCTAAGAAGAAATATCAACCGACTAGTTTGACAACTAGTCGGTCGGTGAACCTTCTTGGACCGACTAATTGGTCAACAGTAACTAGGCTGAAATACACAAGGATGACTAGTCGGTTCAAGAAGACTTTCCGACCGATTAGATCGTCATCTAGTCGGTTGGTCCTTCTACTTGAACCAACTAAGATGCACACAGCCACGAGAAGAAGCGATAAGCAAAGGAAAACATTTTAATGGCTTCTATGGCAATCCTAGAGATAAGATAGGATAGATAAGAGGATAACTTAGGCAAGTACTACTCAAGGCTTAACATTCTAGAAGACAATAAAAATAAACATTACAAACCATCTTCAAAAGCTTATACGTGAAGATTCTGAATCCCTTGACTTCATTAATACTCCTTGAGCTTCAACGAAACTTCAGGCACAACGATCATGCGCTCTAAAGAAGTCTTGGGACGTCGCTTGAGATCTAAAAAGTAATTTGGCGACGATCTTCATAACTGCGCTCAAAGAGAATTAGTACCCAATATTTATGTTTGTTCATCATCAAAACCAAATCAGGGGAATAAATACTCAATATTCTCCCCCCTTTTTGGTGATGACAACCCAACATAAATATAAATCAATAATAATGAGGTAAATGAAATTTACTTACTCCCCCCTGCATTGATGACTCGTTAGTTCCATATTAAATAATAAACATAAGCATCAAGCAGAATAGAAAAGTATAAAACATGATCCAACAATTGAAATATAGGATCGGAATCCATAGATTTTTATATCTTCACTACCCCTGAATCTAACATATGAAATTAGATTTACGGTAATTGTTTAAATTTTCATTTAGCAAGTCATTATTAATTCTCTCCCTCTTTGGCATTATCCAAAAAGAGTGGGAGGAATTCAACAACAACAACCATGGCTAAACAAAAAATCTAAACAAGAGAGTCGAAGAATATGACTATATTCCAAATGACACCAAGGGAAATATCGAAGAAAACAAGGTGTGTCAACTAGACCAGAGTCGAAAAGCGAAACCAGAAATCAGCAAAATACCATCAAATCATATGATTGATTAAAGGAACAATCTCTCCAATATCAACATTCGAGCAAATTGAATGCATGGAAAACAATTCATGTTTTCATGCAAACAAAGCTATAAAAACCAACATAATCGACAAGCGACGAAGGAAACATCAGAGACATAAGTACAATGTGCACACAGAGGCGAACTGCAACAGGATGTATACTCATATATAGAGACAACAAAAATGATACATCCAGACAACACAAGAATATATCGAACATCAGCAGATAGCAGTATAAAGTGCACAACAAACGACAATCCAACATACATCAAAATGTATCACAAAACATACAAAACAACCACCCATCTATCCTAGCCCCACTCTCTCATAACAAGATGTGTCAGCCAAAGTGCTCAACGGAGAGTCCTCCAAGGTAAGCTCAGGAGGCGGGGGCAGGATCTGCACCAGCGGCAGGCTGTGCAGACGGAGTGGCAAACTCGGGAGCAACGGAGGTATCCACTGAAGGGATGGTGGCAGCAGGAGTGCTTTCGGGAGCACGAACAGACGAAGCAACAGCAGAAGTACCCTCTGGAGCACGAACCGGAGAAGCAGCAACACGCTCCTCAGCCTCAGCAGCATCCATGGCTTCCTCATCTGAAACTGTCGGAAGGATCTCAACACCCAAATGCTCACAGATGCGCACGAGCATCTCCTCACATCGCAATAGACGAGCCTCCTGACGGCTCAGGGAAGCTGAAGATGTAGAGCAAGACGACGGATGAGGAACAGAAGGGGTGGTCCGCTGAATGTGACGCAAGGCCGCAAGAGACTTCTTGACGGCGGTCGCGTTCAAGGGAGGACCCAACGATGAATTTTGGCATCGATGAATTTTCGCGTTTGATTCCAGCGATGATTGTCGAGAATGTTTGGTTCATGTTCACTAAGATGTGATGCGTTTTTTAGGGCTCAAGATTTTGAGGGCTCAGGATAGGCTGATGATGTCAGTTGTGATGTCGACGAAACACAATGAAGATGACAGATGACGATTGAGGCTTCGGGGCACTTGGATGGCGATGGTGGTATGGGCTGTGGACGGCGGCGGCGATGGGGGCGCAAATGGCGGCGATGGGCACGATGCAGGCGAGTTAGGGTTAAGTTTTTTTTCTTTTTTTTCTTTTCTGTCTCTTTTCTTGAAAATCTTTTTTGTTTTGTTTTTTCTAAATCTTTCCCTAAAATTTTTTTGAAGTTCTTTTGTTTTCTCTTTTTTTGATTTTTATCCTCTTTTTTGATTTTTTTTTTAAAAACTCACTTTCTTTTTTTGAATCTAAAATCCTAGCTAAATGAAAAAGATTTTTTTTGTATGAGGAAAAAGAAAAGAGAAGAATACAAACCAGGTTTTGGGCTCTGATATCAAATTTGACGCATGATGGAAGCGGTAAGGATGGTGGTGTGAATTTGGAGAAGAACGCTTAGAAGTTGATAACTTTTCGGACTCACACCCCGGAAATCTCACGATTGCCGACTCGCACGCCTCGCACGTGGAGATTTTTCGAACCTTTATTCCAGACAATCAAGCCTTGCACACTATTGCAAAACATTTGATTTTTTTTAAGAGAAACTGAATGTTTACACCAAATTTCTATTTTTCGTTGATCTATATCTTAAAAAACAAATAAGTTTGTGTCTTTTATGTAGGCTTACAACTCGAGTTTTAGAAAACCATATCCAATGTGAGACTAAAACTCTAAAATAAATAAAAGACTCAAAATAAAAAAAAAGATTCAAAAGAATTCAAACTCCCCTAAATAAAATAACCAAAAGACTCAAAATAACTAGAAGACTGAAAAGACTCGAACTCTATCTCCGTCTCACATATAAAATCTTTAAAAATAAAGGACTCCATCTCAAATTTAATTTTGATCTCTATTAGTAGTATCATATGTTGCATGGGTCTCTTGGAAAGGTGACAGCATGACAAATTATTTATATGTTGGGAACCAAACAAGCCATTGAAAGAATATGTAATAAAAATGGCTCCTGTACATTTTGCACCTGGTCTGTCTGCCTAACACTCGCACAAAAAAACTTAAGCCGTGACACTTGTGGTGTATAACTTCAAATAGTCTAGTGAATTTCTCTGCAGGCCTTCTTTCATTTTAATCAGTCTTTGGCTACCACGCTGCTTCTGTTGATTGAGCTGCATGTTTGTTTGTTTGTTTGAATTTTCTGCATTTGAGCAGAATCGATACGATGCACGAATTTTTTTTTGAAAGTCAGTTGTTTCACGCGAATGTGATTCTTGTCAAGTTCTGAAGCAGATATGGTGGTCTTTTTAATCAATGAATTTTATAATGCTACACGAAATTTTCAAATACACCAGCTACCCATTTAAAAATGAAGGCTAGATCTCTGGACCTGACATGCACTTCCCCCAATAAAAACAACCTACTGTTGTTATCAGCTATAAAAGTACTAAAATCAGAAACTCTCCTGGCATGTGGTACATTATTTATATACCCCATAATGATAGATAATTTTACCACACCAATTCCCTTCATTAGATTGGCGTATCACAGTACATCGCAGATGCATTTTTTTGACCAGCTCTGACAACAGTATCCTCATTTTCCCGCGATTCAGGTTATAATTAGGTTTTGTTTGATTTAGAATTAATGTTAGGATTTAATACTTTCCAATTCTCCCCCTCCTCTTCCACTTTCTCCTCCTTGCTCAAAACAACCATCTTCGAAGGCTAAGAATAAAATCAACAAAAGGAATTAAACTGTCTTTAAAGAATATCACTAAATCAAGAGTCTGCAAAATCCATACCACATGATCATCTCATAATTCAATTTAAGCCTAGCCTTGAAAAAAGCCGACAATTGTATTGTGTGTGTTAGAGAAAAAATTATAAAATTTATATAAAAATGAAACAAATAAATTTGGGTTACTGATTTTAATAAAACCAAGGGTTATATTGGATAATTTGTATATTTCAACCATGCCAATGTTTAAACCCCCATGTTTGTAAAAACAAAACTGTCAATTAGCAATCCAGGAAGGTTTTCTGATGCTGGTAATTACTTCGGGGTTCTTTCTTTCTTGCTTTCCTTTTTTTTTGAAATTTACATTGCTAGAGAAATATTAACAATCATTACATTCATAGCACTCGCACATTTTGCTGATGCTTCTGTTTTTCTTTTATATACTTTAAGAAAGCTTACCTTAGGATGGTCTTATGCTTATGGAATGACTTAAGCAAGCTATCTTTCATAGGATGACAGAGAGCTACCTTTTCACTATTCCGAGCGCGGATATATACAAACATACATACATGTATGCATGTGTATGTGTATGTGTATTGTTGTATGTTCTGCTTTATCAAATATTGCCTCTATCACCAATCCAATTTCTTCCAAGTATAATTCTTGTAGGGAAGTGACATTTAGGTTTAGTGTATAAGGTAGGGAAGAGTTACATCGATGTTAATTCATAGACATTTTAGTTGTCTCATGTCTCTATTTGGCCTTTACTATATGAACCGTGTATTTGTTCGCTGCAATGATGCAATTTGCGTTATCATTGTTCTTTATAGATCTCTTTATCTTGTGAATAATACTATGAAAGCGCAACTTGAGACTCTTGGTATATGGAAACATTACATTGGATAGATTAATGACACTGTAATGAAGCTAGGCATATTGCACTGGTTGCCAAGATAATTGATGCTGTGATGAAACTATGCACACTGTACTAGTTGCCACTGGATGAGATGAGTCTCGTGTATGCTTTAATTTTATTTCTTCTAATTCTGAATTGGCATATTCTAACTAGAACTTACTTTCTCTAGTTTAAAGAAGGGAATATAATTCCTGGTACCGGGCCCAACTTTGTCTTGGAGGTATGATGTCCTCAACTTCGTAGGATAATAAATCTTTATGTTGGAATTATTTAGTTGTAGGCATTATCCGTAGAAACTCATATCATTGGGTTTTATTTGAGAATCCTTGGATCTGCTAGTCTGCTGATTATATTTTTGTAATATGTATATGTTAACATCTATTGCGATGCTACATTTATTTAACATGAATTTTTGTGTCACCTGTACTTCCGTGAGAGTTTCTGTATGTCTGATGTTCCTCAACCTGAACTTCAAAATGCCTATTGTTTTCTTTGATACCAATATTTTATTATTATTATACTATTGTACATATTCTCTCCTGTTTCATGTTCTTCAATTCTGTGCTAGAACACTTCATTTTATAGATGGTTGACTGCTTCAACTAGTTCTGTACTGCTATCTAGCTTTCACACCCACACCCATACCCATACCCATACACATGTGGAAAACTGGTGAACCCATTTGTATGTTCTTTCTTTCTAATGCAGGCGGATGAATATGATTGTTGCTTTCTTGGGTTATCACCTTCTGTTGCTGTGGTTACTAATGTTGAGTGGGACCATGTTGATATTTTTCAGGACGAGGTTTGTTTCAACTCTCTTTTGTTATAATGGAATAACCATCAAGATAAGTTTCGAACATTTGGTTACAGAATTATATATTCTTTTTATGTTGATTACATTGGGGCTCGGGTAGCTACCACAAGAAGCCTTTCCAAGTCATCCATCTCAAATCTATTTATAATGGGTATGATTCATGCTTTACAAGACACTTCTTAGTTGGACCTTCAGTTCTTTCTTACAGTTGTCCCTAAATCTGTCTTACAACAATGCCCATGTGATACAGAAGGAAGGGGGCTAAGAATGTGATGGAAAAATTTGGGGAAGACCTAACTAGGTTTTCTAAAACTAAATGATACATTTGGTTTTGAGCCGCTTACCCTGAATATTAGACGATTGACTTCGATACCTTGCGTGTTGAAAATTCATTCGGACCGCATGCCCAAGTGATTCCTCGCCCACTCTCAAACCCCTCATGCAAAAGATTTTCAATCGATTGCAAACCAAACCTGCAAAGCTTAAATGTTTATTATGTCACTCATGATCAAAAAGTTCAAAATACACTCATATTTATATTAAAAGAAACACACTCCTATATAGACTCATACATAGGCTCCTAGCAATTTGAAACTTTAAAATAAATCAAAATAAAAGAGTCCTCCGCAATAGGAAAACTCAGAAGTCCTATAAGAAATACAAAATGATTCAAATAAAAGAAATATAAGGACTTAAAAACCAAAATCTTAAATAGATTCAATGTCACATCTCACTGCCCACTACACTGGAGAAGGGAAAGGAAGGCCAGTGCCTGGCTTAAAACAATGGGATATATGTGAAAATTTTCTTTTTTTCCTTTTCCCTATTGATTTAAATATGCCTAACTTTAATGAAAATATCCTGCACAATCTATACTATTCACGAGATAGTTAGCGAGGACGCATGGACCACCAAAAGAACACGTCAAACCCTGCTTTTTTGAGATCTATTATTTACATGCAACACTTGTATTACTGATTACCAGTGAAAACAATGTTACCAGTGAAAACAATATAGCCAATAGAAGAAATGCATTAACATATTTGTACAAATCGGGAACTTTCCAAGAAGCAAAAAGTTACCCTTTTTTTCCTTCAACATGAGGAGTATAAAGTTTGGATACAATACAAAAGTTACATTAATTATTGAAAACATGAAAACAATTGAAACTAGTCCACTAAATACTCGATATTTAGAATTCGGCACCTTGCACGACAAACTCGGTCTCTTTCGTAGATTGGAGCTTGCTTAAATTTCTGGTCGATACCTAATGGAATTAATAAAACAATAAAATTGCTAGGTTAGAAGTAGATTTACAATAATTCAAGTATTCGGAATTAAAACAGTGAATAAAAACAAGATAAAAGTAAAACCGTATAGAAGCACACAAAGCTACATAATAACAATACTCAAGACATGCTTGTATAACATGTGTACAAGCTGATTCAATATTATAAATGTTATTGTGATTATGAAGGTAGCAGTTATACCAGTCCTAAGTTGATTCAATATTATAATGTTATTGTGATTATGAAGGTAGCAGTTATACCAGTCCTAAGTTGAATCATATATAATATGCAACCAGAAGTCCACCTTATACCACGAGAGTATTCACCCTGGCTGAGTCCAAACAAATACGGTAATGGGACTTAGGATCCATCCGACGATATAACGTGCCTAAACAGATATGGTAATGGGATCCCGTGGATAACAAATACTTGCTGGGATCTATTAAATATAGTCAAAAACATGGCTCCAGTTGCTTTCACACTCTATTTAATGTGAGTTACTCCAAAACCTTAATGAGTCTAAAATGTCAAATGTAGTATTTGTCTAAGCAGTTTCAGTGTAGAAATGAGTGTTGTTCAAAGGTGTCAACTAATATCATTATTGTAGAATCTGAAACTATAAGGAGAAAACACTAGGGGGTGAATAGTGATTTATAACAATAATGAGGAAATTACGCCCAATTAAATATCACGTATGCAAACCTTAGTGCGGAATAGAAAGAGATAGAATCAAACACAAAAAATCAAATACGAACAAAGGATTTACACAGGTTCGGATTCACCGAGTCTTTCCGACTCCGAGTCTCCCCGACTCCTTTGAATCCTACTCTAACAACCCACTAGTAAACCCGTTAGTGATTAGTGATCCACTAATACCCACTTGACAAAACCTGACAAGTGAAAACCTAATACACTTTCTTCCACTTTCCACAACCGGGAATGGACCACTCTCACAACCAAGAGGAACTTCTAAAGTTTCAAGAGAAAATTAGAACCGAAATATGAAACAATTTTCACAACCTATGCCTTGAATAATACTCTTTAGAATGAGCCAATGATGTGTGTGTGATGTAATCTAAATGATGTAAGTATGAACACTTACTACTTTGTCTCAAGAAGATTAACAATGAATGCTAGAAGCTTGATCTTAAAAGCTTTGGAGACAAATTGACACTTAGAGCTTGAGCTTGAATATCTTTGAATGCTCTTTAATGCTTTAGTGAAGAATTAATGACTTTAAGTCACTTGAGAGTGTATTGAATGAAGTCTTAATAGTTTGGCTAACTTCTCAAGTCAAGACAACAAAGCCCTTTAAATAGCTCACCAAATTCTGTCCAAATTTTGTTAAAAATCACAAGCATTAAATTCTGGAAACGGCTATTAACGGGCATAAATCCTAGTCACCAGTCGCCTGACGTAGAATGACCAGGCGGCTGCTGTATTGTTCTGACTGGGTCATAAATGCAGTCTAACGGACACTTGACAGACGTATGAAGAAGACTTCACAGACGTCTGGTCCACTGTACAGTCGTCTAGATTTAAGGAGACAGACGTCTGATCATTTAGACAGAGAGAGACAAAGTCACTTGGAATATATTGGTCAGAATACCCAGACGTCTGATGCTCATCATCCAGATGTCTGGTCGACTATATAGACGTTTGAAAACATATCTTCAGACGCCTTAATCAAGACTTGACTGCAGAGTTTAAGATACTGGAAATTTTGTTCGTAACTAACCAGAGGTCTGATGTATATGATCCAGGCGTCTGATACAAAGTGTATATGTCTGGTAACATTACATCAGACGTCTGATTTTTGTCAGTCAGCAGAGGCCGAGATACTGGAAGTTCGGCTAGAATAAATCAGACGGCTGAAGTTCTTCATCCAGGCGTCTGACACAATGTCCAGATGTCTACAATGAGAACTTCAGGCGTCTGTACCGGGTAGGGTTTTGGAGAACCGAATATGCATGAGCACCAAGCGTCTGGAGATCAACTACCAGACGTCTGGATACGCTGAAAAACTATATTTTGAGTTTATGCAAGTTCTAACCCTATGACACTCAATAATATATGATCGAGAGTGTTGTGAGTTTTGCGAATGATATTCTATCAAGTCTATACAAGGCTTAACATGTTAGTTCAACTAAGAATTAAAGAAAGAAAGATTTACATGTTTTATTCTCTTCACTTCCTATTGAATTCCTTGAAGACTTCCATTTGAGTTTGTTAAGTCCAATGCTTTGATTTTCTTCCGTTCACTCCTTGATTTCCATGTTTCATTTATTGATGTCCTTGCACCAATGATCTGAGTCATCATCTTCATTTGATATGACTTTGTCTATATTGACAATACTTTCATTAACTACAAAACATATGGATTAGTCACAATTGATTATGTTTGTTTATCATCAAAACCACATTGGAGAAACCAATATTCAACAATTATGTCATTATTTCAGAGTTTACATACCATAATATTGTTGTAGCAGTAAGTTATCTAATCATGTAACAGTTGTGGTACTTTCAATTTCTTTATGGTGGGGTTACTTTAACATGCATCATTTCAATATAAAAATGAGAAAGTCTTCCAACAAGTCCAAGGGCTCTCATCATTAGTCTACATAGGGGGTTCCATGCATTCTAGCTCATCTCAATTTCATGATTTCCAAAAAATTCAGGGTCAATCATTTATATTCCAATAAGTTCAGTTATCCAACAATATGTCATAAATGAAGCAATATCATTCAATGTCACTTTCCAAGCATATTCTCAAACCTAACTATGCATCCTAATTTGATGTCAGTTATAATTTATAATCCTCTACATGCTTAAAAGTAATTTCATAATATTTAAAGTGACAAAGTCAAGCTTTGATCTTAGAGTAACACTCATCTTCGATCGTATGAGATCAATCCATGTTATCCATCCATTTTATTTTCAGCTCAAGAAACGCATCAAGGATCCAATTTTCAGATTCATCGCAGGAACATTAGTATAAAGGCTAAAATTTAGAACTGCTGAATTTTGTCACTACAGGAACTGATTTGAAAAGTAGTCAACAAAACAAGGACTGAATAAGCTTTAGGTCGAATAGAACACAAGACAAGGCAATGGCAGAGTAGACCAAGAGCCCACAGAAAAAGCAAATAGGTCGCAAGAGCCCTAAAAAGACAGCATCTCACAAGAAGGGCGACTAGGCTCTAAGAGGCCCAAAAGAGCAAGCCAAGACCAACAGGGGCATGCCAAAGCCAACAGGGGCATGCCGAAGCCGAGAGCCATACACGGGCAAAATCGAGCCGAACACGGCACAAAAGGGTAACAACGGTGCATGGCTGCAAAACAAGGACATGGAAAAGTTCGAGACACAACCGAGGCAAGGGCAACGACGGGAGATACCGCAGAGCCCCCAAAAAATGACCGCAAGGCCTCAAAATCACAAGAATTCAACATCTCAACAAATCATCAAATCCAAAAGAAAATATGCTCAGATTTCATCTTAGCAATCAAGAGGAAATTCCTAAAAATAAATCTAAAAATAATGAATTAATGCAATCTATCATTCACCGATGAAATCACATCGAAAATCCTCGAAATGTCGATCAAACCTCGCCGCCTCACTGTTCGACGGCTGTGGCTGCTTGATCCACGGGGAAGATGAAATCTTCGACTAGATCTGAACCTCAAAACAAGATCAAAACCCAAAAATCCAAATAAAGCTAAAAATATTTGAGAGATTTTTTTTACGCATGATACCTTGAAGGAGAGGAGAGAGGTAGATATAGAACCGATCAGGGGACATGAAACTGACTCATCATCGGCATGTGAAGAGTTTTTCGTCGAAGAATTAAATGAGACGTGTGTGTAACACGCAAGGAGGGAAACACGAGGAGGGAGACGAGGGAGAGCGTCGCAGGTTGAACGACAGAGAAAAAAAATGAGTGGGAGAGAGATTTTCTTTTGGGGTGAGTGGAGATGGGTGTAGGCTTAAGAGATTAAAATGAAAGGGAAAGTGGGCTTGGGCCGGAGGAACAGAGAAAAAGAAAAAGAAAAGAAAAAGAAAGGAAAAGAGAAGTTTGAAAATATATACTTTAAAAATATAGAAAAATTAGAAAAATTTCCTAAAATTAATAAGAAAATACAGCACATTACATGATAAACCATTAAATTTATACCTATATTCTCTCACAGTTAAATATCCATGACGCAAATTAATCACTGGTACAACAGATGTGATATATAATAAAGAAGACTGTATTTTTCTTTGAAGTTACGCTTTCTTCTCAGTCTTGATTTTAAAGGTTATGTTCTAGTTTCGTAAGCTACATTTCTAAAAAAGTTTAATAGACTTTGGTTGGCCTCTGTAACTACATTTCAGCAAAACAGACCGTCTGATAGATCATCATACCAATCAAAGAAGTGGTCTCAGAAAGAACTAGGAGTTGTGATAACCATTAAATGTAAAAGGTTTATTTTGACTTTACGTTAGGAGAATCTCGATCGTACCTATAACCAGCATCATTAGTGTTATCATCATAAACCTTAAATCATTTATGGTATTGTTCTCTACCTCTATCTCTATGACATCTATCTTGATTTGTCCTAAATCTATTATCGGTGTTCATATTATCATTGAAGGCTCTTTCATCATATTTTCGTATTTCTAGTATTGTAAGATATGAAGTGACATTCTGATGGGTTTGACATTGTTGTTTAATCAACTTAAGGAGCATATTGTTGGTTGTCCCACCATTAAAGTGCCAATTGTTCCTATTAGCTATGACGGTTCCTAAAATCTTTCCATTATGCAAAAGCATGCAATGTAAAATAAGATCTTAAACTCAAAATTATATGCTTGCACTAACTATGAAAAGAAACTAAAAAATTCCGATGGCTTGATTCTATGTAGAAAGAAATTGAAATTCTAAATATCATGATGCAAGCATGCAAATCAAGACAAAGAAATAATATTCAATTAACAATTATAACAACTAATCTGAAGCATACTTAATAGAAATTTTTTGAACTAACAATTAAAATTCCGTTCAGAACAGAAGTTAACCAAAAGCAAAAAATTAGCTTGTATGTGATGTACCGTCTCGAAGAGTCGTATAAGATCAATCCATGAGCTTGAAGTTGAAATTTTAATGTAAAAAGCCTCAGAAACGGGTTCCAAACTGCAAAATAGTCCAAAATCAGCAAAAACTGCATGTCGTGTTAGGCTTGATCCTTTTTGGTCCGGTTTGAAGCGGATCAGGTCTCATGTACTGTACTGTATTCGGGTCTGAATCAAGTTTGGATCAGGCCTTACCAACTTAATGGAGTCGGACTTGAAGCTCAAACCAAATTGGATTTGGATTCGGATCGAGTCAGATATTGAATCAATTCCAAATCTAATTAGGATTTAGACTAGGTCTAAGTCAGGTCCTCTGGAGATGATTGAGTCAATTTGGTTCCACAGCCACGTACTTCGACAAGATGAAGGCGATGAAGATGGAAGAAGGTGATGGTGATTTGAACCAAGATTTGAGGTTTTGGCCGATACCCTTGGGTATTGGCCGTATCGTTTCGGTATCGGTGGGTAACGAGACCGAAACTAAGGGTCAGTTTCGGTATCGGCCGATACTGAACGGTTTCGGTCGATACCGGCCGATACCGACCGATACCGTTCAGTATCGGTCGAAGACGGAGGAAGAAAAATGTGTAATTAAATAAAAATTCTCTAAAACCCCAAAAATGAGAAATTAACACGCTATTCACACCCTACATTTGTCTAAACATATTACGCATTATTACAAGTTTGTCATATTGTAACTAACGAGAGAGTGCTTTTAGCTAAATGGTTAACATGAATAGCATATTTTTAACTAATATTGTTCATAATTATGTTATAAGTTACAAATTATCTTTATTAGTTTCCCATTATCTTATTAGTAACAAATTTTAACTAATATTGTTAGTTACATGTAACTTACAATTTTTGAAACTACCGATACGGACGAATCGAAACTCACTTCCGAAATCGCCGAAACGGGCGATACCGATACCGAAACCTAAATTTTCGGGAGAGCGAAACCGAGACCGAAACCGAGACCTCAAACCTTGATTTGAACTGCAGTGGCGGATGTGGGATAATGCGATTATAGGTACAAACTCACCAATGATGGTGACACAATAGCATGATGGAGACGACGATGAGATGGCGACGCCTGGTATGTAGTCGATGACAAAGGGTGGCGGGACTTTAGATCTCCCATAAGGCTGTGTCGAAAGGGGAAATTTGTAGTAATCTAAAACTTTTAATTAGTAATCTTAGTAATCGATTCAGTGATTAAGGAGAATTCAAATAATCTTGCAAATAAACTTATTTCAATTTGAATCATTTTAGATTAAAGTGCAAATGAAATTGTAGAAATGCAAGGGTTGCATAACACTTTGGCCTAGAAGGGTGGTGGCGGCACCATCCCTTTATAAAGAATGAGATGTTGCCACCTAGTAGGACAAGTGTCCTCTTGCATGCATTAAGAGAAGGCTATAAAACACCCATGCCCTTCACTCCCTTACTCTCCATTCAACTTAACTCGTCCAATAGCAATATAAAGAGAAGTAACATGAGGACAAATAGCAGTAGAAGAGGAAAGTAAGGTTGCAAAGGAAATCATCTTCCTTCAACTACAGAATGGGTATACTCTTTAAAATTCATTGAATTTGATCATTTAGATAAGTAGAGCTTTATCTAGCAAATAGAACAATAAATACACTTCACTAAGTAGAAATTGAGATCTTAAAATTTAAGCATTAATATAGATCCATTTCAAATGTGCTGCCTTATTTAGGCTTAAGCTAGATGGCCTAATCGTTCTGGCGCGTAAGATACATGTGTTGGATAACGTTTTTATAAATCCTAAGTACTGCATAATATGACCTTACATGATTGATCCGAATCATGAGCGTACCAATTTGCTTGGATCTATATGTGAGTACAATAAATTTTGACTTTATAATTTCGAACGAATTGCTACTATAATGTGTGCATTATTTGCACTAAATGTTTTGAACACATGTATACTTGATTTGGAAAAGAAATCCCCAAGTCCTTGATTATTGCATTGTGCAAATTAAAATCATGACTTAAAATGATAAATTCTTGAATGTGATACAAATAATGACTTCGAAGTAATTATATTATTTAATATGAAAATGAAGGATCAATCATGGTAAATTATGATGACTAGATTACGTGAACTCATCGCTATTTTGGAAATTAGATTTTTGTGCAAGTAATGGTTAGAAAATGACATTTTTGAAATGTGACGTCTAGTTTTGTTTTGTACATGCCATGTGGGTCAAAATATCAAATGTTTTTATTGCATATTTATTTTCGAAATGCATTTGAAACATGTGGTAGATTTTACTTATGCATAGAAAGCGTTTCAAATTAACGTGTAAGCATAGAAAGCGTTTCAAATTAACGTGTAAGCACCTGGTTTTGCTGAAAATGTAATGAATCTATTTGAAATGTGTACGCTCATCAAATGATTTGAAATCAAAAATGATTTCATACTTGAAGAAAATTGATTTGCGTGTTGTGAAACCACTCAAAAGTTCATTTTGGAGTGAAGTGAGAAAACCCCACCATATGGTGTAGTGTACGACAAGTGGGCTTTAGACATTAAAACCCTATTTTGAACATAGCACGTAGCCGTAATTGCTTCCACCGAAAAGTACTTTGAAAAGTTGCTTTCACATAACATAGTGCGTGCACATTCTTGGAGTGTAGTTTTACCTCTTAACTACTTTATTTTGTGATGCAGCTCTAGAAAAAGCAAAGTTGTGTGTGATTTCGTGATTTTCACAAATTTTTTGAAAAGTATAATTTTCAAATTCTCCACCACCATGATCAGTCCTGATGGATATAATTTCTAAAGAAAGTTATTTTTGAATAATTTTAAAAATATTTCAAATTCACTTAAGTTATCATTTTGTTGACTAAAAATAATACCCAAGTAAAATGTGAAAAATCAACTATAACATATGCATATCTACTATCATTAAGAGATGATACTTTAGTAGGTCCAAATAGATTCATATGATATAGTTCTAGCGGCCTACAAGAATTAAGTGCATCAATACTCTTAAAGGTACTTTTATACAAATCATCATGTTAACAAGAATCTCAAATCTTCTCTAGCTTAATATTAATTTTTTGTAAACCATCTATCAAATCTATCGTAGAGATCTTACTAATGTTCTTAATGTTAATATGTCCAAATCTTCTATGTTATAGAAAATGATCATTAGAGAAAACTACTGGACAAACTTTTGAATCATAAATATACATAAATAATGTGTAAGTATCATTCCTCTTTCTACCACTAATCAAGACATTTTCATAGCATTATCATAAATTAAGCATGCATCACTATTAAAAACTACTTTAAAACCTTTATCACACAATGAACTAATACTAATTAAATTATTCTTTAAAATACTAACTAAGCTAACATTTTCTATAAGTGGGTTAGAGGTGTCACCAACGTTAACGATACCAATTATCTTCCCTTTCTTGTCATCTTCAAACGTTACGATTCTCCCATTCTTCATTTGAATTGAGCTTAATAAATTAAGGTTCCGGTCATGTGTGTGGAGCACCCTCTATCCAAGATCCATGTACTTTCATATGCACATGACATAAAGTATCTTAAGCACATGATTCTCATAAACAAAAGTTGCGTCCATAATATTAGTCCAATGAGTTCTTCATAAGAGAAGAAACTCAATATAATCATTAAACTGAAGTATATGCAAAACAGAAATGAAAACTAAATAATTGTCTGAAAAATCCCTGAACAGTCGACTGCAGTAAAGCCTGCAGTAGCTTTACTGGTCAATTACCTGGCAGGTAAGCGACTGTTCTGTGACAGTAGTAGAAAACTAGTCGACTGTAGCATATAAATTGGTTGACTACTCAATACGGAAAGCAAATAATGATCAACACACAACATTTAATCATTCTAATCTTATCAAAAACAATCAAATTAAATTTTAACTAATTTTATTTAAACTAGGGTATCCACAAGATAATCATGTAAGCGTGAATACCCTAACAAAATGGGTACAAGAATAATCATCTATTTGGAACCCAGTCCCGATTAAGATTTGTTTTCCTAGCATGCATTATGCACAGTCATAAAATTTATAAAATTTATGTATATCTTTCACAACATTATTTATATATGCGTAATTTGTTTAAATTCTTAGGAACCCGTATCTTATTATGCAAATTAAATTTAACATGATTTCTTTGCATAATACGAGGTTTCTCCATATGCTTAGGATGAACATTATATACATTGAATCTTTCATTCTTATTGCATGCGAATCTACTATACATGTTGGTACAATTCTTTTTAAGAAAACTAGTATGCAAATTATCTGTAACGTGATTCCTAGGTCTATAACATCAAGATCATGTGCACATAAAGAAGTTATGCTTAAACTCTTTTTGCTAATATAAATAAGCTTAAGAACAAGTTCTTCATGCTTCAATTTACTCAAAGATATATCATTAACAAGCATATCAATTCTACTAGTAAGATTACTACATTCATTCAATTTAGAAAGAGAGATAGCATGTTCATTCTTTAAACTTTCATGTTTGCGCAACAAAGTATCATACTTAATTTTTAACTTGGCATGATACTTAATTTTTAACTTGGCATGATCATGAAGCAAAATATTATGATTATTTTCTAAATCCTTACGATCTTTCTTTAACTTCGAGTGCTCACTTACAAGTTTCTCATGCTTTCTATATAACATCTTAAAAGCTTCTTCTAACTCACTAGCATCATCATCACTATCAAAAGAGTCAGAATTATTTACCTCATCATCTAGATGTTCCATTATGCATAGCTTGTTATTGACGCTCTCTTGGTTGTTGGCCCTTGGTGGTTGAGTCTCCATTGTTCTCTTTCTATACTTTTCTTTCAGAATTCTTCATATTTGGTAGTAGGCGCTGGTTGCATCTATGGAAACACCAAAAACATCATCAGAATACCGACATAAATAATATCCATTACCTTAAGGTTCATGGAGTAGGCTTCCTTTTGCTCGATGGTCCATGTCACTCTTGGCGTGGATGGTTCTTCATATGATTATTGCAAGAGCATCCCATATTCAATGTTCTTGGTTTCAAGAAAGATATACATTCTCCTTATCCAGAACTAGAAGTTTGTTCCTGAAAACATGGGTGGAGTGCTAAGGCTTTGGCCAGATCTGAATGTAAACTCTCTTCTTTTTGATGTCATCTAGACAGTGTTCTAAATATCGGTCCGATATCCGATATATCGGCCGCAATATCGGAATTATCACTGTGCCGATATGATATAGGCTGTTATATTGCGGTTTCCGATATTTAGGAAATATCGCCGATATTTCCGGTTTGGGCCAATATTGCGGCCGATATTTCCTTTTGAAATATCGGCCGATATTCATTGTTTTTTAAAGTTCGGTTAGCGGGTCGGTCCACTGAAGTGAATCCGACACGACCCAAATCCATTAGTTAAAAATACAAGGCCATCAGGGGTTTTTGGGAGAAAATCGCAAGTTTGCCTAAATCACCGCTCAGCTCCTCACGTCGTTTTGCTCCTCACGTTGCTTCGCTCAGCCCCATCAGTCGAAATTTTCCAGCGAAAGTCGATCATGGTTCGCCGTTTGGTGTTCAATCGTTGCACGGGAGGGTTTTACGATCAAGGTAAGTATACGTTTCATTTTTTTCATTTTTTTTTTCATTTTTTTCATTTTTTTCAGTTCTTTTGAATTTTTTCCTGCCATTTTTGGGGTTTTTAGTTGATTGAGCTTCGATATTTAGTCAATATCCCCGATATTCATGTTTAATAAGAGAAGTATAACCAAAACTTACTTTTATTTGAGTTAGTATAGTTTATATTTTCTTAGATACATCTATGCTTGCATATGTCATCATTTTTAAGCCTCCGATAAGACACTCCGATATTTAATCAATATCCCCGATATCCGCAATCCGATATCAAATTTCTTAGGTCGATACACGACCGATATCCGATATTTAAAACACTGCATCTAGGTAACTTGGCTCTGATACCACATGTTGGTATCATGTACATAGAAAGTAAACACCAAAGGGGGATGAATATTGTTATCCAATAAAAACTTAAACTTTAAATTCACACACCCTAAGTTTACCAAAGAAATCAATTGGAGTTACTCAACTTGATTCTTAATCAACAATTCTTAAATATTTGCAAGTAAGATAGACGCCAAAAATGTAAGCACCATATGCAAATAAAGGGATAGAGAGTTAGAGACAATTAGAGTAAGCAAAAACAAAGGATTTATCCTGGTTCACTCAAACCGTTGGCCTACATCCAATCCCAACCCGTGCTTGGATAAATAAAGAGATAGAGAGTTAGAGACAATTAGAGTAAGCAAAAACAAAGGATTTATCCTGGTTCACTCAAACCGTTGGCCTACATCCAATCCCAACCCGTGCTTGGATTTCCACTAATCAAACTCATAAGGAGTAGATTACAATTTGCCTCACAAACCGAGGGCTTCCCAATTGTCTCACACCTAGAGGACTTCTCGACTTGCCTCACAACTTGAGGACTTCCAACCAATCACCACAACAAGTGTGGTTTCTCAATTACAATACAACAATTCAAAATACACCAAACAATTACAACAATAAAGCTTACCATCTCAGAATTAAGGGTTTTCACAAATATTGTTTTGGTGAAGATTCTTGAACTAGTCGACAGAAGCTTTACTGGTCAACTACCTGTGAGCTAGTTGACAAGTAAAGCTAGAGTGGTCGACCAACTGGCAGAATACTGAATGATTTGTGACAGTATCAGAAAACTAGTCGACTACAATATATAACATAGTGGAATACTCATAATAGAATGCAAAGTAAGCTATATTAATGAAAATCATAGCATTAACATTCTTGGTTATTAATTCTTATTAGTTAGTTGAACGTTACTAACATGTTTTAAGTTTACTTTGTATGTAAGGTATCTTAGGATTTGAAGTTAGAGTTTGTGATACCTTACTTGGGGTTGTTAAAGAATTTCCTATTCTTTGTGTAACCAAACTCAGTTGGGTATAGATTTCCCATTGTTAATCTATTTATATTGTTTTCTATGGTGATGGTTTCAATAAATTTTTTATATTTATTAGCTAGTTTTGAAGATCCTAGTTTAGGTACCCAAATTGTTAATGTCTTTTTATCTTTAGTAGGTTTATTAATCTTATGTTTGACTGGATTAAGATTTGGTGTTTTGGGTTCCTTAGGTTTGGATTGTTTAGTGAATTTAGTGTAAATAAAAGCATGATTGGTTTTTAATTTTTCATTAGGATTGTCACTAATCTTATTATATCCTAAGCCATATGTATTATTACCTAGTTGTTGAGTGGCTAGAAAATTATTAAAATTTTCTTTCTTTGGTGAACTTGTTAACACTTCATGTTTAAATTTCATCGATTCAATTTTCTTTCTAAGTTTGATTAACCTATAGTTCAAGTTGTTACAATCTTTAGTTAATTGGTTAGCAATTTTTAGGTTCTTATTAGCATCTTTTAATATTAGATTATCTTCATTATGGTTGCTAATGTTTAGAATTGAATCAATTTTGGTTTCTACATTTTAGAGTGCTTAAATCTAGTTTTAACCTATTATTATCTTCAACCAATGTTATGTATTCATATTCAAGATTTTCAATTAAAGTATTAATAGTTGAGCATTTTTATGAGTTTTCTTAAGTTTAAAATGCTCTTCTAAGTCTTTCTCATGCTTGTTATACAAAAGTCTAAACGCTTCTTTTAATTCACTATTATCGTTATCACTATTAGCAGAGTCAGAATCATTTGCCTCATCATCTAGATGTGCCATCATGCACATCTCGTTGTTGTAGCTCTTTTGGTTTGCCTCGGATGGTTGAGTCCCAATTGTTTGCTCTCCGCACTTCTCTTGCAAATTTTTCTATATTTGATAGGCGGTAGCATCTATAACATCACTAAAAACATCATCAGTAATACCCGTATAAAGAATATTCATTACCTTGAGGTTGATGGAGTAAGCTTCTTTTTGATCAAAAGTCCAAGTCACTCTAGGGGTTGTTTCTTCATACGGCTGTTGCAAGAACTCTCCATAGTAAGGGGTTTTGAATTCAAGAAATATCTCTATTCTCCTTTTCCAAAACCCTTAGTTTGTACCATTGAAAGCATGTGGAGTGTTCGGACAATGACTGGATCTAAACATTGGCTCCATTCTTGTTGATGCCATTTTGGTAACCTCACTTTTATAACACATGTACGGATCTCTTGTTGATGTCAATCGACGATAGAGGGGGGATGAATAGTGTTATCCAAATAAAAAATTAACTTTAAATTTAATCCATCTAAGTTTACCTAAGAGATCAAGTAGTGTAACCTAACTTGATTCTTAATTAACAATCTTAAATATTTGCAAATATAAGATAAGCAGCGAAAATTAAACTCAATATGCAAATATAGAGATAGAGTCAAAGCGAAAATGTGAACAATGCTATGAGACAACAATTATCCTGGTTCATCACATGGGTTTGATGCGATCGTGGCTTACCAAAGAAGGCGATGGTGGCTCAAATAAGGCGCAACAATGCAAGAGACTGAACCATGGTCAAACTTGTAATTTTTGGCATTAGGGCTATTTTTGTAGTTTCTGTAATTCTAGAAAGAACAACCGTTATAATTAGGTGACAGTTAGGTTTAGAGTTTTTATGCTGAATTTTCTGAAAGAAATCACTTAAGAGGTTGATTAGAACCCTAGTTGTGGAGAGTTCGACATTTTCTTTCGAATTAAAGGCTAGGCGAGCAGTCATCCTCTCGAAAGAGGCCACTTATCTTGCTTTCTCTATTCACAATCATTAAAAACTCTGGATATCCATAAATCTCATCCGGATCGTATCAAATTGGTATCAAAGCATAGATCCTAATGCCGACAACGAGAAAGGTAGAAGCTTTGGAAAAGAAATTCAATTGCGAATTGGAAGAATTGAAGAAAACGATGGAGGAGATGAGATTGTCAATCGTCTTAATCGAATCTGGCATGAAGGTATCGAAACGAGGATGAACGTGTCGATGTAAACCTTAATGCAAATAACACAACAAATCTCGCAACAAATCTCTGAGTTGAAAGGGACGAAGAAATCAGATCTGGGCAAGGCCGAGGACAACAACTCAGATTTAGGATGAAAGGCGAGATTTTTGACAAAAGGGAAGGAGAAAGTTGAAGATTTTAAGGAGGAACTTTCATCTGATGCAGATCTGGAGATCCACGATGAGTGGGAAGGATCCACAGGGGCGGTGACCCCCTGCACCCTTGCCAAGGGCCCGACGGCCCCTTGGAAGCCCTGCCAAGGGATGACAAACCTCGGTAAGGCTATCGAGGGCCTTGTGGCCCTCGGGCGGCCCGATAGGGCCAACCAAGCCTTGGCTGGGCAGCTTGGGGCCTTACGGCCCCCAGGCACTCTAAAATGGCTTTGCGATAACTGGCAGGGTTGCGAGGGGCCACGTGGGCCCCAGACGGCCTATTGGAGATGGCAAACCCCGGAGAGGTCGTTGAGGACCGACCACGATCTGGAGGACTTCCAGGAGGCCAAGGCCCCTGTTTTTCAGGAGAGAGGACTCGGTGACATGTTTCAAACTACGGGAATATGGAGATTACCTTGATGATGTTCTGGACTACGAGGACAGAGGAGACTTTGATTGGGGAGACAATGATTGGGGGGAGTGATGACGAAGCAGATGGAACCCGGTTTGGAAAGTTTGACGCATTGCATTACCCTTACCGGCCGTTACATCACATCAGCATAGAGGAAGAGCAGGACATGTAGTCTTCAACGCTAAAAGTAGGATCCAAAAATTGAAGATGCGAATATTTGAAGAGGAGGATCCTTCTGGCTGTGCGAAGAGGTTTTATGCCATTTGATAGATGAGGAGAAATTGATGGCGACAGGAATATGCTTAGAGGGAGAGGCTTCCTGGCACTAGTGGAGGGAGCAGAGGCAGCCTAAGCGTTCTTGTGTGGAATTTAAGGACAGCCTGCTTCACAGATTTCGTGACACTCAAGGAGGAAATATATATGCGTAGCTTTTTGCCCTCAAGTAAGAGGGAACTATCAGAGAATACATGATGAAGTTTGAGATGATCTTGGGCTGAGGGGATTATTTGACGAGTTGCTGGAGAGGAGTTTCATGAAGGGGCTTAGAGCAGACATCCGTGGTGAGCTGCTCATACAGAGACCGAGAGAGCTGATGGACACGATGGAGCTGTCCCATATGATAGAGGATCGACTCATAGCAGAGCGACGGGCCAATGTGGCTAATTTAAACCCATGACAAAGGTTGAGGTGCGAGACAAATAGGTGAAGGGGTTGTGCTTCTGTTGTGATGAGAAATTCACCATATGGATCGTTGTGGAGACCACACATTACAGTTGTTGATAGTGTATGATGATGATGCAGATGATGAGGTTGTGGAGGCAGATGCAGCGGAGGTAGTAGATCAGGAGCCTCCACATCTAGACGTATAGATTTCATTAAAGTATGTGGTGGGGTTCACTATGAATCACACCATGAATTTGATAAGGAGGATATTAGATCAGGAGGTCACGATACTGGTTGACAGTATGAACACCTATAATTTCATATCCAATTGGATGGTGGATCAGCGGGGGCGACAACTTGTTGACATAGAGCTTTGGAGTAATGATGTGGACTGGGAAGGTGGAGTGCAATAAAGAAGTGTGCCACAGGCTTATTTTGACTCTATAGGGTATTTAGATCATGGAAGACTTCTTACCACTAGACCAAGAAAACACAGATGTGATATTAGGCTTGAGATTGCTGCAGCCTTTGGGAGACACGAAGATTAATTAAAAGTTGTTGCAGATGGAGTTCCAGAGAAGGGAAAAAACAGTTATGCTCCAAGGAGATCCTAGCTTGTACCGAACTATGGTTTCATTGAAGACCATGTCAATGGCTCTACAGACAAAGGGGGAGCATTTTTAGTGGAGCTACGTGGCTTGGCAGTAGAGGACGAGGAGTAGGATATTCTCACAGTGGTGCAGCAGATTCTACTGCGTTTTGAAGGAGTGTTTCGGATGCCTTGTAGCCCCACTCCCATGGGACCACAATCATGACATAGTCATGCGAGAGGGAGTCTCATCCATCCGCGTGAGGCCCTATCGATATCCTAGGTGCAGAAGGACAAGATCGAGCCGATGATTGGGAAGATCTGATGGTTGGAGAGATGATCTAGGACACTGTGATACAGCCTTGTCTGAGTCTTTTTTCTAGCCCGGTCCTGTGAGTAAAAAATGGATGTCAGTTGGAGATTTTGTGTCTACTACAAAGCGTTGAACAAGGAGATGATTCTTAACAAATTTCACTCCTATGATCGACTAGCTCTTAGATGAGCTTCATATAGCGACAGTCTTCTCGAAGATCAATTTAAAGTCAGGATATCTTCAGATCAAGGTGGAAGCATATGATGTGACCAAGATTACTTTCAGGATACATGAGGGTCATTACGAGTTTTTGGTCATGCCATTTGGCTTGATCAATGCACCTGTCACTTTCCAGGTCCTCATAAATAAGCGATTATGTCCATACTTGAGGAGGTTTTCCTAGTTTTCTTTGATGACATTTTGGTGACAACCAATCTATAGAGGAGAATGTGGGGTCATTTAGAGATTGTACTATAAGAGCTGTAGTACCATCAGTTATACGCTAACAAGAAGAAATGCATGTTTGCGCAGTTGAGAGCAGAGTATTTGGGTCATGTGGTTTCGACGGAGGGGGCGACAGTTGCGGTTGCTTCTATAAAGGAGGTAGTGCGGTTGCATAGGATTCTGGAGTCCATTATGATAGACAAGGATTGAGTGCTTCTGAGTCACTTTTGGAGAGAGCTTTTCAGGATGCATGTGATTGTACATAAGCGGAGCATAGCTTATCATCTCCAGATTGGCAGCCAGACTGGGTCGTCAACAGGAGTATAGAAATTTATATGCGTTATTTTGTTTCGGAGGCGCTGAAGCAGTGAGCGAGATGGTTGGCGTGTGCTGAATACTGGTACAACACATCTTATCATACATCTGCTTAGACTGTTTAAAATTTTATATGGGCATGATCCTCCATATCTGTTACACACTATGGCCACAGCTCCACACTGGTGTCGCACGTTAAGCTGTATCTAAAAGAGAGGGACAATTCTAGAGGAGTTAAAATGACACTTGGCTAGAGCACACCAGATTATGAAGAAGGCAAATGGTCATAAAAGAGGAGTACAATTCGCAGCGAGAGACATAGTTTACTTAAAGTTGCAACCGTACCATCAAAGATCCTTGGCCCACATGTGTGAAATGAGAAGCTTATGGTCCACTATTTTGGACCCTATGAGATAGATGCCAAGGTTGGACATATTTCTTATAGATTGAAGCTCCATCCGACATTGACTATACATCCAGTTTTCCATGTGTCATAGCTGCGCCGGGTGATTGGAAATCCCACACCTTCATCTATGTTACCAACTGCTTTAACTGAAGACATGGAGGTGATCTTGAAGCCATTGGAGCTGAAGGGGGTTTGTCAAGGAAATGCAGAGACTAGAGAAGTGTTGCTCCACTGGAAAGGACTCCCTGACTATGACGCTACTTGATAGCACTTTGGAGTCATCCAACAGTAGTTTCCAGACTTCCACCTTGAGGATAAGATGGCTCTTTAGGGAGTGTAATGATGCGATCGTGACTTATCAAAGGAGGCGACGGTGGCTCGAACAAGGCATGGCAATGCAAGAGACTGAACCATGGACAAACTTGTAATTTTGGGCATCAATGGTATTTTCTTGACAGAACAACCATGATAATTAGGTTACAGCTAGGGTTAAGGGGGTTTATGCTGAATTGTGTGAAAAAAATCATCAGGAGATTGATTAAGTACCTAATTGTGGAGAATTAGGCCTTTTCTCTCAAATCAAAGGATAGGAGAGCGGTCCTACTCTCGAAAGAGGTCACATATCTTGTTTTTCATATTCCACAATCATTAAAAAGCCTAAATTTATTTCCAAATCTTATTCGGATCGTATCATGGGTACATCTAGTCATCACTCACTTGGGATTTAATCCACTATTTAAAAAGTAGTGTACTTGCCTTTCTCAACAAGAGGACTTTGCATTACCTCACAACAAGAGGACTTCACTTGTCTCACAACCCGAGGATTTTATCCAACCACCACAACAAGTATGGATTTACAGTCAAATCACATCTTCAACAAGTGGACCTCAATAACTGAGGATTCTACCAATCAACTTACCACCACACAATTGTGTATATTTTACAACTTACACTTTGATGAATGAAGTACACTGCTCATATAGCCAAGAAACTGAAGCTAGAGTGTGTATGTGTGACTAAGGAGAAGTTCGTTGATCTCAAAGGAATAAAGATGACATCTTTAGGGAGATCAAAGAATCAATGCCAAGAAATTACTTAAAAACTTTAGAAAGTTTTGACCGAAGAGAGGTTTTGCTTTGAAAAAAATTGAAGCACATGAGCGCTTTGAAAGCTAGATTTTCTTCTTAAAAATTTCTCTTAGATGATAGTCCAAACCTCTCATCAAACCCCCTTATATTGCCCCTCAATTTGCATAAAACATATTTACAAAGCTGCATTCCAATGACTTTAAAAACAGACAGTCAAATGTGATCGTTGTAGGCTAAACGGCTGTAAAGCCCCGCTCCACAGGATACCTGAGAAGGGTGAATCCGTCCCAGGTTATTTCAGAGCAGCGCGTGCTACGAAGGAGAAAAGAAAAGTATAAAAGAGACCGACAGGTCAACTGCGCACTGCTGGGATTGTACTTGTAGTGTTCCCAAGCAAACAACCAACACAAACACAGAGTAACCAAAGAACACAAAAACAACACTGAGACAAAGAGAATAAACCGCTTTTAATATATATCATCAACATTCATATACAACATTATCTATACATCAGCCACCAAGACAAAAACCCCAAAAGTACAATGGTCTCTCTCTCCTCTCATCTCTCCACCCAATCCTACAACTCCACAAGCCCAGCTTTTCACCAACTCCGCCTGCTTCCAACTACAACACCTGAATGCCTACAAAGTCAATGGTGGGGCACGTGAATGCGTGACCCAGTGGGATATCCAACTCCACCTTAAATGCCACTCCTAACTATGCAACTACGTGCATGATAATGCAATGACATGATATGTCAAGATAACAATAACAAAAGTACGTAAAGCTGTAAATGGGTACGAGGGAAGAGGTTACAATAATACCACAAAAATACGAGCATACACAATAATGCAATGGGGTGCAATGGGAAGGGACAACAACACAAGGGACAACAACACAAGGGACAACAAGTGCAAGGAATGGTAAATGACAACATGGGGCAAGCTAAAGAAGGAACAACAAGTAAACAACAATGAAACTACAAGAGCCATACAAATAGAAGAGAGCACATCAATAACATTCAGTGCAAGGGAAAGATTTAATTTAATTAGTTTTTGTTGTTATCGAAACCCTGAGTATCGAGTAGAACATACGGGCATAGACCTCACCTGGTAATGCCGGTGGAAAACTAGGGCTCCCCGCTGCGCTAGCCCGTAAGGAGCCTATGATTCCTCCAGATACACTGTTATAAAAGGGATCCAAAACTTTGCCCACTCCCCGCCTCATGGGCTACGTCAGGAGTGCGAGTGAAACCACAAGGCACGTCCATCCCATATGCCTACATGGTACTCAGGTTTTTCCCAACCTATTGTGTATATCTCACCCTCCTTTAAGAGGACCGAGTCATTTGTTTACTTATAAACATACATGCATCAACATGAAAGTTATAAATATGAATGAAATCATCATGTTGGCATGGCCATAGCACTTTCTTTCTAATCTCTTCTTGCCACATTTCACAACATACATGGGTCATGCTTCTCCTTGTACATTCCCTTTTCCATTTCCATGTATCACAACAAAAATGCTATGACTTCCATGAATCCACAACCAAACCAACCTCACAACATCATATAAATATCATATCATCATGAAACATAAGCCAAGACATGTGTTGAACATCATGTAACTACCAATGGAATTATGAAACAAAGCTATAGCACACAGTATGATGCTGGAAATTATAAAAGTTCATCAAACAGTGCAGATTCCAGTGAATTCTAGTCATCATATAAGAAAAGTCCGAACTACAAAGTTGTAGATATGCAAGTTTTACAGTACCACACCAAATTTCAGAAAATAATCATGAGTGTGTGATTTATGGTGGCCAAATAGTAACGGATAGAAATTCTAAAAAAAAACTTCTTCAAGTCAATCAGTAAATTACTCTTAGTTGCAGTTAGATCTGGATGAAGTGCAAAACATGCAAATTGTGTATCTTGAAGAGTAGATATCCAAAATGTCCTAAAACACCTAATTTCATTAAGTACAGAGGTAATTAAGACTGGTTTAGTGAAGGGTATCAAAACTAACTAACAGAATTCTGCTATGTTGCAAACTATCCCCTTTTCTTCTAATTTCTGAACTGAGCATATGACATATTATATATGATCATGTGGTAGAATTTCGTGAACTACATGAATATAATTTTTTCCAGATTTTATTACAGGCTAAACTGAGACTGAATCATGTATCAACACATGACAAATTCTGCAGGAAATCTGAAAACAGAATAACAACTTTGGATTAAACCCTTAACACAAAACATATTATGAGCATGAGAGCATCATCATTAGCATCTAAGATAATCATGTAGAATCTTTACAACATAAAGTTGGCACCTTTATCATCCTAGCACAATAAGAAGCACAAATAAAGCATGTAGAGATGAAAAGCTAATAACTTGGTTTATAACATAAACCCTTCTTAGCAAGGAAGATGCAGGCAAATGACAAAAAATTGGAGAGGGATTCCTACCTCTAGTAGCTTTCATTTTTCCCTCCAAAGATCACATCTTGCTCTATGAAAACCTCCATAGAACTTCCTTCAAACGCTTCCAAACTTGCACATGAAACTTTCTCCTTAAAGCTCCAAAGACTCTTTCTCCTTAAAGCTCCAAAGACTCCACTTGCTAGGACTATGGATATGAGTTCTAAAGGGTGGAAAAAGGAGTATTTTTGCTTGCAAAATGAGAGCAAAAGAGAGGGAGGAGGGAGCACGAATTTGGGAAGAGAGGGGGAAGAAAATGAAGAAAAGTGAGAGAGAGAAATGAAAGTTTGGAGTAATAAAGGGTGTGGTTTTCTACACTTTTCTACACTCTTCCTCCTTTGTCTATTTCTTCTCTTTTCTTTTCTTTTTGTTTAATTCCATTTTCTTTTCATGCAAGCAACCAATATATATATTTCTTCTAAGCATCCTTTTATTTACAAGTTGCCATTCCTTTATGCATACACCTTTTCTTTACACACATCCATCTCTAAAATATCTCCTCTCTAGAAGCATCCCTCACACTTATCACTAATAGGATGACATGGAAGCTACTAACATAACTACCCATCAACTTTAGTATAAAATTACTTCCTAAGCCATTCCATATACATCATACTTAGAATTAACCAGTGGTGCATACATATACAAGTATCTGAACATACATAGATAACAATCTGCACACAGATACACAAGGATCTGCTACAAGTGTATTCAATTTATAATACAACTGTGTACAGAATATGCTACAAGTGTGTAATAGATAAATGAAGATCTGTACCCACAGATCTACTACACAAGTATGTGTATACACACATATAAGAGACTGTATATACATATAAACTGCACTGGACACAGATATGAAATACACATATATACAACCAGAAGTACATACATAAATATATGCACACACACACACACATATATAACAGATGTACACACATATTCATACATATGTACAAACGTATATCACTAACTGTAGATACATACACTCTCAGCTGAACATACATGAAATACCATGGAAACATGCATACAATCCTGACTACACTGTGAACATACATACAATAGAATACAAACACACTTATAATATAATAGGAACACACACATATTACAATCTGAACACACATATACTACAATACTTACTAGCATACACGCAATACTGTATAGCATATTATACACACTACATAGATTCCCACAGGTATACAGGTATACACACACTTCCTAGTATATTTCACGTAGGGGTATTACAATGACTCGTACTACTCGACTATTGTACACTTGTTAGTCGACTAGTTGATGTATATTGGTCGACTAGTCAAGCATATCTTCAGAGGAAAATTGCTCTCTATAAAAACCAGTCGACCATAGTTCATGTACTACTCGACCAGTGTTCAACAACTAGTTGACTAGTCTCATAACTTCAGTGTACTACTTTTAAACACGCTTCTAGCCAAATTTCAGGCTATGTAGCTAGTCGACTGTGTATCAGTCTAGTCAGCCAGTCTACCGGTTTAAGCATGTGTTTGATCTTAAAACTTGAAAAATGAATTTTGTAAACATTTGAAAATATTATAAAAATTATTTTTCTACGTGCGTGCAAGCTTCAATTTAATGTCTTTAACAATCTAACACAAGTTATATAAAAATACACACAAACTTACATTAATTGGAGCTTTGATGTATTCCTTTGATTCTTTAACTTGTCTTTGGAGTCTTGCACTACTTTGAGTCTTGGATTAGCTCTCCTAGTCTTCAAATTTGGGCTCCAAGTCCTTAACGATCCATCTTCAAGCTTAATTTTCATATTTTCAATTCTTATAAGCTTGAATGAATATCTTTGACTAGTTGACCATGTTGACTTGACTTCATTGAATGAGTCTTGTATACCTACATGTGCAAATCTTACTAGCAACACTAATTGTTTGCTCATTATCAAAATAAAATAGGGGTGACAATATCTAACACATGTGGGTAAGATACCATCTTGTACACATTGCCCATGTTGCATTCTCGATCAATATTTACAATTACCAAATCTTTCGCTGTGTATGATGTGGTTTGCGGTTGTGCCAAAATCGAGGGCAAATCTAAGATTGTGAGGTCACATGTTGGGTTCCAAAGAAGAAAAAGAGGACGGAGTTGATGGTTTTGTTTACAAAGGTGGTGGTGCTATTAAAGGATGTGGGAATGAGAATTGGGTTGGGTTTGGGTGAATTTTGGATTTTTTTGCTTTCTTGCTTGTAGAGTAAAGGAGGATGGAGAAGAGGTGTCATTGGGTTGTTGGGGGCAGTGGATCTAGGTGGGTTTGATGCTGGAAGAAGAAGAAGAAGAAGAAGAAGAAGAAGAAGAAGAAGAAGAAGAAGAAGAAGAAGAAGAAGAACAACTGAATTGGGTTTGTTGTTGGGTTAATTTGGGGAAGAAGATGAATAGTAACTTATGAAAAATTTTGGTGGCTTTTTTTCTTTTTTTTCTTTTTTCGTACTGAACTAAAATTTGAAATAAAAGAATTTTTTGATACAACTTTAACCTAACTAGTCTAAATAGAAAAGAAGATGATGATGGAGGAAACGAAAAGAATGAGACTTTATTTCTAATACAAAATTTGATGTGGAGCAGAAGGATATTAAGAATAAGAATTTGTGGATGAACATGGGGAAGAACTAATTAGGATTTTTAAAATTAAAGGATAAATTAGGGTTTTAAGCCTTTCATCCCAAAGATCGGACGATAACCGAATTCAAGACCTTGCGTGTTGAAGATTCCTTCAGACCTTATGCTTAGGCAATTCCTTGTCTACTCTCACACATGGCATGTACAAAATTTCAATAGATTACAAACCAAATTTGCAATGCTCGAATTTTTATTCAATCACTTGTAATCAAAATGTTCAATTACAGACTCATTTATTACAAAAGAACTAAGCTATAATCTAGACATATACCCTTTAATGCCCGAACAAGAACTTCCTAGAAGCTCATCCATCCTAGTATTGCTCTTGCACCAGAATGCGTAACCATATAGTTTTCCATGGTTCCTCCAAAGATGTTAACTACGATTAATTTTTAAATTCATAGGAACTATTATATTTCAGAGATGCGTTTATCTTATTCCAATGTAGGACTATTCTTTCTTCAGGGTGTGACGCACGCCGGTTTTAAGGTATGATATCTTTGTCAAACTAACATTTAACCAAGTTATCTGGAATTCTAAATGTGGTCCTATAGATTCTAAAGATGCCCCTACTGGTTCAATAAGTGGCCCCCCTCTATATTCATGTTTAGCATGATATGTCGTTCATGTAGCACTTAGTTTCCCCACTTCCGATTGGTATTAGCCTATGATATTATTTGTAACATCCCAAACAAAAGCTTTCCAGAAGTTCATCCATCCAAGGATTTCTCTTGCCCGAACATGCTTAACCATAGAGTTTTTCCACGGTTCCTCCCCTAAAAATGCTAGCCACGATTAATTTAAGTTTATAGGAACTATTATATACTCGAGAATCTCTTATCTCATATCAGATGTGTGATTATTCTTACTTGGGGGTGTTACATACTTAGACTCCTAACAAGATTCAAACTCTAAAATATAATAAAATATAATAAAATAAAAGAGTTTCTCAAAAGAAAACTCAAAATACAGAAAAGAACTACAAAGGGATTCAAATAAAAGAAATATAAAAAGGGCTGAATAACCAACATCCTAAATCAACTTAAAATTGAAGAGATTAATGTGAATCCAAGCTGGATTCCTATCACCGTCATTGACCATTGATGTGTGTTTATTATATATATATATATATATATATATATATATATATATATATATATATATATATGAGAATAATGGCTATCATACGCCATATGAGAGCCTCTCTCATACGCCCTCTCACATAAAGCACCCAAGTACAAGCCCACATGGGCTTGTACTTGGGTGCTTTATGTGAGAGGGCGTATGAGATAGGCTATCATATGGCGTATGATAGCCATTATTCTATATATATACTAGCATTACCCGTGAACAAAGGGCACGGTTTATTTAATGGCTGAATTTCCCCCCCACAAATTTCAAGTTTTCCCAAATTTCAAGTTTTCCCACAAAATTTCAAGTTTCCCCCAAAATTTAAGTTTTCCCCCAAAATTTAAGTCCCCCCCAAAATTGTCATTGCCACCTAGGACAAACTTGCCACGTATGACAAAGCTTTGTCATAGTAGGATAAGATTCAGTCATTACCAGTGCCCATATGACATGGTTTATTAATGGCTGAGTTTCCCCCCCACAAATTTCAAGTTCCCCAAATTTCAAGTTTCCCCCAAAATTTAAGTTTTCCCACAAAATTTACGTCGGAAAAAATTCAAAATCTTATCCAATTTCCCATGTCTAAATTCTCTTATCCAATTTCTATTGATAACATCCCTATTTTATATAATAGATACCCAAATTCTCTTATCCAAATTCTCTTGTCCAAATTCTCTTGATAACATCCTTCTTTTATATAATAGATATATGGTGCTATGGTCAAATAATCCGTGCACACGTGCACGTGGACTGGAAACGGTCGGAAAGGGGAGAAGAATAAAAGGTGTGGGTGTGGGGGGGAGAGTCCATGGGCAAAAATGTAAAAACCGGGGTTGTATGTGTAAACTTTTCCACATCCTCTCTTCTCCCTCAAAATCTCATCTCTTATCCAATTTCTCTTGTCCAAATTCTCTCATCCAATTTCTCTTGATAACATCCCTCTTTTATAGAATATATATGTATGTATATGTATGTATGTATGTATATGTATGTATGTATGTATATGTATACTTTTGTCCAAATTCTTTTATATAATTTCTCTTGTCCAATTTCTCTTAGCCAATTTCTCTTCATACCATCCCTATTTTATAGAATAGATGTATGTATATGTATGTATGTATATGTATATATGTATGTATGTATGTATATATATATGTATATATGTATGTATATATATGTATGTATATACTCTTGTCCAATTTCTCTTGTCCAATTTCTCTTATCCAATTTCTCTTGATAACATCCCTCTTTTATAAAATAGATGTATGTATATGTATGCATGTATATGTATGCATGTATATGTATATGTATACTTTTGTCCAAATTCTCTTATCCAAATTCTCTTGAAAACATCCCTATTTTATAGAATAGATGTATGTATATGTATGTATGTATATGTATATATGTATATGTATATATGTATGTATGTATATGTATGTATATACTCTTGTCCAATTTCTCTTATCCAATTTCTCTTGATAACATCCCTATTTTAAGAATAGATATATGTATATGTATGTATGTATATGTATGTTTGTATATGTATATACGTATATGTATATTTGTATGTATATATATGTATGTATATACTCTTGTCCAAATTCTCTTATCCAAATTCTCTTGTCCAATTTCTCTTATCCAATTTCTCTTGATAACATCCATATTTTATCGAATAGATATGTATGTATGTATATGTATGTATGTATATGTATATATGTATATGTATACTTTTGTCCAAATTCTTTTATATACTTTCTCTTGTCCAATTTCTCTTATCCAATTTCTCTTATACCATCCCTATTTTATAGAATAGATGTATGTATATGTACTAGTCATAATCCGTGCCCGCAGGCACGGTTCATTTAACATTTTCCTCGTGAAATTTTTGTTCTCCGAAAAATTATTTACACATTCAAAATTTAACAGCACAATATATTAGCGTAAAAATATTTAGCGACACGGGCACCTTCGGCGCAGGCGTCTTCGGCATGGAACAACAAATTCGGCGTCGAACAACAAATTTGGCGCCCGCGCCTTCGGTGCAGAACAACAAATCTTTGTAAAAAAATTTAGCGCGGCGCGGGCGCCTTTGATTTCCCCCGCGAAATCTTTGTTCCCCGAAAATTATTTCCACAGCCAAAATTTAACAGAACAATAAATTAGCATAAAATATTTAGCGGCACGGGCACCTTCGGTGCGGAACAACAAATTCGGCGCAGGCGTCTTCCGCGTGGAACAACAAATTCGACGTCGAACAACAAATTTGGCGACCGCGCCTTTGGCGCGGGACAACAAATTAGTCTAAAAAAATTTAGCGCAGGCGCCGGATTAACAAACATCAGGGTATTTTTACGCTAATTTGTTGTTTGGTAAATTGTTTTATACTAAATTTTTTATTTTACTTAATTTAATGGATTATGATTCTCCACAATCTTTCCCAAGGCAGTTTTAATTTCAAAGTTTAGATTTCCAAGGCACTTTTCCCCCCAAATTTAATCTCCACACTCTTTCCCAATGCACTTTTCCCCCCAAATTTAATTTCCATGCTCTTTCCCAAGGCACTTCTAATTTCAAAGTTTATGTTTCCAAGGCATTTCCTCCCAAAAATTTCGCAAAATCCAATCTCAACCATTGATTTACCAAGATCAAATCTCAGCCACTCTTTATCTTGTCCTAGTCAGCCCTAAAATTCAAAAAACGCTGTCAAATGTATAATAGATGTATGTATATGTATATGTATATATGTATACTAGGAAAAACCCCGTGCACACGTGCACGGCAAAAATCAAGACGGAGGAACAAAAAAGATCCGATCGGAAGCCAGGGGGAGAAAGCGGAAAAGGGTGGATAGGTGTGTGGGTATTGTTTGGGCCAAAAGTGCAAAACAGTCAAAGCGAGTGTTATTTTGAAAAGAGGTGCAAAGTGAGGGGGTTTTTGCAAAACGGGCTACTTTGTCCCAATCAGCTTGTGACTGGGACAAAGCCTGCTGACTGGGACAAGCGTGTTTTATAGAATAGATATGTATGTATATATGTATGTATGTATGTATGTATGTATGTATATATATGTATGTATATACTCTTGTCCAATTTCTCTTGTCCAATTTCTCTTATCCAATTTTTCTTAATAACATCCCTCTTTTATAAAATAGATGTATGTATATGTCTGCATGTATATGTAGATGTATACTTTTGTCCAAATTCTCTTATCCAATTTCTCTTGAAAACATCCCTATTTTATAGAATAGATGTATGTATATGTATGTATGTATATGTATGTATGTATATGTATATACTCTTGTCCAATTTCTCTTAGCCAATTTCTCTCGATAACATCCCTATTTTAAGAATAGATGTATGTATATGTATGTATGTATATGTATGTATATGTATATACGTATATGTATATTTGTATGTATATATATGTATGTATATACTCTTGTCCAAATTCTCTTATCCAAATTCTCTTGTCCAATTTCTCTTATCCAATTTCTCTTGATAACATCCATATTTTATAGAATAGATGTATGTATATGTATGCATGTATATGTATATGTATACTCGTGTCCTAATTCCCTATCCAATTTCTTTTGTTCAATTTCTCTTATCCAATTTCTCTTATCCAATTTCTCTTGATAACATCCCTATTTTATAGAATAGATGTATGTATATGTATGTATATATATGTATGTATATACTCTTGTCCAAATTCTCTTATCCAATTTCTCTTGTCCAATTTCTCGTATCCAATTTCTCTTGATAACATCCCTATTTTATAGAATAGATGTATGTATATGTATGTTTGTATATGTATATACGTATATGTATATATGTATGTATGTATATATATGTATATACTCTTGTCCAAATTCTCTTATCCAAATTCTCTTGATAACATCCCTATTCTATAGAATAGATATATAGGAATATGGGCCTGAGCTGACAGTGCAGGATATTTTTCCTGCGCTGTCAGCGATTTGGGGGCCAAAAATTTTTTTAAAAATTTTTTTGCAGTTGCTTTTACAACTTGTTAACTAGCTACCCACCAATTTTCAAGCTGATCCAACACCGTTTGAGCCTCCGTTCATGCATTTCAAAAATATTACGCTGACAGTTCGGTTTTCGGGAGCGGTTTTTTTGAAACGCATGAACGTAGGCTCAAACGGTGTTGGATCGGCTTGAAAATTGGCGGGTACCTAGTTAACAAGTTGTAGAAAAAAAATTAAAATTTTTTTTGGCCCCCAAATCGCTGACAGCGCAGGAAAAATTTCCTGCGCTGTCAGCTCAGGCACATATTCCTCATATATATATATATAGCACATTCATATGCATATCATTATCATTTCGTCCATTGTCTCACTCTATTTTCCTCAATTTTAGTTCCCTTTTACTTTTGGGTATCTCACATGTAATGCAGGAGAAAACAAGAAGTTTGGACCCTAGAGTGGGAGAAAAGCGATATGATGAAGCGAGGAGTAACAGGGACCAAAATCAAGGGGTTTGAAGGCAAAAGTGACACACGCGACCGCGTGGTTTATCCACACGGCCGCATCACCAGGACAGCCCCAAGCAGTTGAAGAAGCATTTCACGTGGTCGCGTTACGAGCCGAAACGACCACGTCGCTAGAGTTAAAGAGAGGAAAAATCCAAATCGACGTGATCGTTTGGTAATCGATGCAGCCGCGTCATACCGAGAGTTGCTGAAGCTAAACGGTCATCGAAGAGCTGAACACGAACCGACGCGGTCGCGTGGCCAATCCACGCAGTCGCGTCGATCTAGACGTGGTCGCGTCTAATTGGGTCCCCTAGGTTTTTCTGGGCACCGCTAGGGGTATTTTTGGGATCGTTTGGGTATTTTCTTGGGGGTATAAATACCTTTCTCCTTCCTCTGAACCAGAGGATGCATTTTCCTGAGCTTTTTTAGACTCTAATCAGGTGTGCTTAGTTTTTATTTCATGCACTTTTAATTGTTCTTTTTGTTATTTTTGGATTCTAGCTTTTATCTTGAAATAGAAATTAGTTCTTTTTAATTCTCTTCCATTGTGGATTGCTTGGTGATTAATTTCTGGTTATCTCTTATTGCTATGGCTATTCAATTCATTGTTTTGTTATTTCTATATGGATCATGAGTAGTTGCCCATCTAGGGCCATGTGTTGAACCCCATTGGATTTTGTGATGGATTGATGAAATATTGGTTAATTATTGAATAATTGGAGATGAGGGATATGCTAGGATGATTATTATCAATGCAAATTGATCTCCCCTTTGTGGATAAATAGATTAGTCGATGGCAGGAGTCAGGACTAACTAGGAGTTTCAATCCCTACATTGATCCATACTATCCATGCGATAGATGAGAGTCGTGCATGGATTAGAACCCTCATCGCATAGAACCAAATCTTAATCCATAGAAGTGGCGTGTAGGAAGATTGAAGATATTCGTCAGACTTAATGCATCTAACGCATATCGATGTATCAATGGAAGTTGACATCGATATGGGTTAGGTAGTCCTATCATGACATCACGAGAGTGGGGGGTAGGGATGATACAAGGGAATATCCTATCATTGCATCACGGACGTGGGGATAAGTGAATGTCCTTAGGTTAGACGACCTCTTTCGAGTCCCATGAATTCAACAATCGGTCAATTCAATTCTATCCTAACTTTAATCCAATGGCAGGGATACATATGTCTTAGAGCTTTTCTTTATTGATATTTTCCTCATTATTCATTCCTTTAGCCACCTATTGATTGCGTAGCTAATGAACTTAGGGAAAAACCGGTACTCAACAACTGCCTCCATGTGGACGACTCATATAGCGCTACAACTACACCGTGTGCTTGCGGTGCAAATTTGAGACTATTTCCACACCTGTTAACCATGCACCCATCCTCTCCTTATAGTTCTTCAAAGCTTGGCCATGCATCCATCCAACTGTTCCATTTACCATGGCCATGTTGTTTTCTTAAATCATGTTTGTTTGTTACTTATGAGCCATACAGATGATCATGTTACTTCAATAAATATTTTTATTAGGTCCCAAGCATTTTTCACCCTTATATAGTAATGCTTAAGTAGAATTTCCATGCATTACTATACTATTTTCTTCTTGAAACACCACCAATTTTATTTTTCAGTTTACATTGAATACACCATTGAACATTTGGCTATCAATTTGTTTGTCCTGCGCACCTATACTTCTATCATGAAATATGTCTATGCTGATACCGACACCTGTATCGGATACCGACACTTCTTATACACTTTCCGGACACCTGTCGGATACTTTTCAATACTTGTCAAACATGAGTACTTCTATAGTTGAATTTGTGGTGGATATACTTGTATTTTTGTGAGACTAGATGTAATTTTGTGTGTTCTACTTGTGATTTTGTATACATTTAAGATAAGTAGAACATGTAACAACAAGAGAAAGTGATGAACTGATCTAAGTATTTAGAAATAATGCCGTTCGATGCCACCTTTTATGTTTTGTTTTTTGTGTATATAAGTATACATATATTGCATAATATATATAAAATAATATTTTAGATGAGAATAATGTAGAAAATGTGACATCTGATCTAATAGATCAGATGGCAAAACACATAAAGTTGGAAAGTACAAGCTCATGTTGGGCTTGTACTTTCCTTGAGGCCCGTCTTTTTGTGTCTTGCACCTGATCTATTGGATCAGGTGCCACCTGATCTACATGATTCCATATTTTAGTTGCCGTGTTTCCATAACATACATTTTACAAATTTTCATGTCATGTACCTGTATCGGCATCCTTGTCTATGCTTCTTAGCATGCCATTCTGTTTTCATATGGATGTTTTTGGAGTCCATGTTAGTACTCAAACTGGAACTCTTTCTATTAACTTTCATGGTTATAATTTTGTATTTATGACAATCCATGCACTTGTGAGTTATCCGTAATGTTTTCAATAATATGTGCTTAAGTTAGTCTCCTGCTGAAAACCACTGCTAATTTTTAATATGGATGATTGTTGGCACACATTCTACTGCAGTTTTTTCTCCTTACTTCGGTCTCTGTGATTCTTTGATTTTTTTCCTTGTTCTTATTAACTAAGCTAATTATTCCGGTACCCTACTTGCTTGCAGCAGCTAGTTTCTCATATTTGCCTAAAATCTTAAATTTCTGCAACCCTGACAATTTAGTGAAAACATATCCTTCTAAACAGTACAATCTCAGATCGAACCTCATCTGCTTCAGCTATTTGCTTCGGATTTCCTCGAATTCCTGTTGACCTCTTAAAATTTCTGCGTTACAATTGATCATAACTGGCTGTCTCCAACAAAAGATTAACGATTTTACAAACATCTCTCTACTTGCCACTCCATCAACGAAATTTGCCTCTTCTCTTGCTCCTCAAGAAGTGAGTATGCTATCCCCCATAATATATAGGGCACTTCCCCAAACAAAGATTGGCGTGTTTGGCTTACCCTCACATGACACGTGTCAATCCACACTAACACTTGTGTAACCCATAATTCACCTCAAAGTCAAAGATTTGTATAGTATGATGTATGTTATGTCTTCTTTAGCAAAATTAATTGTTTTATAGATTATGTTATAGTTCTTTCATATATGAATATCAACTCATGCATGCATCTGAAGAGCCAAATATACATTGATGTGTCGGAATATGATACTGCTGTCCATGTCTGAGGATCTTAAGCATTTTTCTTTTTGTTTTGTTTTATACTTTTTTGCATACTGACATATTTTCACGTTTATTAGGAAGCTGTCCTGGATATATTTAGAAGGTTTGTGCAGAGAGTCAAGATTGGTGGTCATCTCATACTATGTGGAGATAGGTTGGTGCATTACCATCTTTATCTTGTGGGTTCAATATCTGGTTGCATGGCACTTGCATTTCAGTAGCAATCAGTTTGAATGTGATCTTAACTTCACAGTAAAAATGTAACTGTGTATACTATTTGAATAATGTAAATTTGTGTCGTAACTATATGCACTTAGATTCGATAATATATGGTTTAAATGTTAGGCACTCTGCTCATCTTTTATATTTTGCTATTTTTTTTGCTCCTGGATGGTGAATTAGCTGTCGTTTATATTTAAATGTGTTAGTTTAATGTCTATATTGCTTTTTTACTGTTTTCTACATACCAATTCAACATATGCTTTTGTGAATTTGTATTTGTTAGGATGTGTGCCCTTTTGTTGTGAGATTATTAGTCCTCTACTCCTGATCTTTGACTCTTTTAAAGTTTTAATTAAGTTAGAGTAAATGGTATTATGGATTTCCAATGAGTGAATGAGATTTATCATATGCTTTGTGTACACTAAGTGTCATCTTTTAATAAAATTGATTTCAAGATATGGTTCAGTGCAGGTGCATATTCGTTGCTAAGTGAGTTTGTGCAGGAGGGTGTGTCAGACAGTTTGATGATGCCAAAATCATTTCTATCCAATCCTGGTTATAATATAACAACATACGGAATGTCTAGTAAAAATGATTGGTATGCATCGTCAGTTAGACCAAATTCCCAGGGCGGTCAAGATTATGTGCTGGTGAGTTACACCTCCAGAATTAGGATCTCACTTCTCAGCTAACAACATTTTATGCTGATATATAGTCCGAGATGTAGTTGTCTGTTAATTTCTGTTGATAGTTGGCTCCTACTTTCGATAAATGGTTAACATCCTTTTGTTTGCTTGGCATACTTAATGTCTGCATATAGTAGCATCAGTTTTTAAGAAGTTGGCATAGTGATTTATAATTCAGCTTATTTCTCAGTATCCACTCTCATAACACATGTTCCTTCAATAATCATAAATAACAATTTTCTGTACCTTACCATCAAATACATGTTTGAACCTTTCTATTTCTGTATTTCCCTTCATGCAGCTGCTCTTTCATAATGCGATGTCTTCAAATTGATGGATCATGCAGATGGTAGACTTTCAAAGTATTGACACGGACATGACATGACACGGTGTTGACATGTTAACACAGTAAAAACTAAAAACCTACAAGTTGGAAAAGTGACAACACAACATGATTATATTTTGTGTGCATGCCCACAAGTCTACATACGCATCAAATCCAATAGTGATTTGGACATGATATTAAAATAGAAATAAAAACATATAATTTAAAATTTAAAATTTATAAATTTAATCATGTAATTCAACCAAATGAAGAAATTTGAAAGTACAACTCTTGACCTAATACAAACCTATGATGCCCTTGACATGTCTATGGATGTGCTTGCTATCAGTTAAAAAAAATTACCTGATGGAGAACAGAAAGGAATTAAGATGTGGTGAAAGAATCAAGGGACGAACTAATTCGGACTTTCTACAATTACTGGGTTAACTTTGTTTTAAGCCTCTTACCATGAAAATAGAATGATCACCAATGGCAAAGCTTCGCACGTGAAGATTTTCTTTGGACATCTCATGCAAGCAATTTCTCACTTACACTCTCACCTCTTATGCAAAAAATTTTAAAGCTGCAAACAATGTTTACAAAACTCAATATTTATTAAATCATTCATAATTTAAAAGTTTGATTATAGACTCATATTTATAGGAGAAGAAGCAAATTCCTATATAAACTCATACTCATACTCCTAATAGGACTCAAACACATAAATAAATAAAATAAAATAAAAGAGTTTTTCTTGGGACGTGAAACTCTAAAAGACTCTAAAAACTTATAAGGATTCTAATAACAAAATATAAAAGGACTTAAGGATCACAAAGATTAAATCGACTTAAACTCTAAATACTTGCATGAATCCAAGTTGGATTCTCATCAATTCTTTTAGGCTCTAAAAAATTCATCGTCTGCTGAATGATGACAAATGTGTGTAGTCTGGAAGTAGTCAGCAATCGCTTATAGTTAAAAATACACATTCTTAAACTTTAAAATAAAGCAAAATATAGACTTGTAGACGAATATTTTCATGAGAATATACAGAAGTTACTAATGATAGAATGCATGCAAAACCTGCTAGTTGGCAGGCTGTGAAGGATCAGGGATGATGAAATAAGTAAGCTCAACTAGCTTAAGTGGTACCTTCAAACTAAGTTCTAGTGTTGAATTAACATGTGGTTCGAACTATAGTTCAAGCTCGATACTCTTTAAGACTCGACCATAAATGCGGACTCTGGCGTGATCTTAGAGTCGATCACATGCTCAGCTTCAAACACATGCATGGATGCAGGCTCACAGTCAGACCCGTTCTTAGGTCGTAGCATTGATTTGGTATATATTTGTGACTGTACGTTAGAAACATGATCCGGCTCTTGCTTTGCTTTCTATCTTACCTATAAATTAAATGTAGCCTAATATCTTAGAATCATTTTGTGAGCTATATACACTATCTGCTAGTAACTTTACCTCTAACGCAAAATTATTTAAGTGTCTCTAGTGGATATCTAAGAGGTACAATATTGTAGCTTAATTTTCATCTTTGAACAATTCCAATAAACCTAGAAATTTTCAAGCCGACCACCACTTTTGAGCTTCTTCACTTTACTCATACGTAGCATACAAATATTCTTACTCATATGTTAAGTTATTATAAGCAAAAAGATACTTTAGATTATGTTCTTAATCTTCATAGTTTGACTAATAATATATCCACGGAAAGATAAGATTCGTCCAAATGCATCACTTTTAAATATACTTTTAGGATGATAATGGTAGCATCTGAATGAATAATCACTATAGTATGTCATAAAATACACTCAAAATATCTTAAACTACCTCAAAAGAAGTAGTGTGTTGATCTAACTCACAAATGACACAAACGGCTCGAAAATCAGGTGTAAAATCAGCAAAAAACCCTAAATCAATAGAACTGGCATGTCGAGTCGGTTCAACAGTTATCGAGTCAGATCTTCTTAGTATAATACATCCAGTTTGATTGTATAAGTCAAAATTGGATTTAATTCCTCATGCACATCATGTTTGCTAAAAAAATAGGTCAATTTGAGTCATGTATCCTTGAACTTCTTAGATTTTTGTTGGATTTGGACTTTAAATTGGGTCCTTAATTGAACATGATTCTTAAATTTGGTCAACTTGTTTCTTGAATTGGGTCGGTCCTCCTTTGAATCTGATTCATCTAAAGTTCAGCAAAACCTAGTGGTTGAAACTTCACGTCGAGTTGAAGATGCTGCATGAGTCTACTTTATGGTGAGATGATGATGAAAAATATGATGATGATGATGGGGGTCATGGTGTTGATGTTGGAAGATGTGGTTAAGTGTGATGTCAAGGATTTGTTGAAGGAGAAGCTGATGAAGAGGAAGATGATAAAGTGATGATATTGATGGAAGAAGTTTGGATTTTGATGAGCATTTTAGATGAGGAAGTTGAGGGAGATGATGTTTCTGATCAGTAATTGAGTTGGAAAATTATGCTTGTAACACGTGAGTTTTGATTTTGGGATTTTTGAAAGGAATTTTTGATTTAGTTGCTAGAAGATGAAGGAAGACGATAAACAATATCGGGCGAACAATACCTGTGAACAATAAACTTTTTTTGCTGGTTAAACTAAAATCGAGATAAGTTTTTAACTGAAAACATGAGATTTTTTAAAGCTAAAGCTATCTAATCTTAAACAAGACGACGACGACGAAGAATATATGAGAAAGAATACATTGGAAAGAAAAAGTAGGACTTTTCTCTGCGATGCCAAATTTGATGCAAAATGGAAGGGGATTAAGCTATGGTGAAAGAATGAGAGGAAGAATTAATTAAGAATGTTCACAACTAAAGGGATAACTTAGGTTTTAGTTCTCTCATCATGGGAATCAAACGATTACCGACTTCAATGCCTCACCAGTGAAGATTTTCTTCAAAGCTCTTGCCCAGGTAAAGTTTCACTCTTGTATCTCTCATATAAAATATTTTAAAATTAAAAACAATGTTAATATTACTAAGCTTTTATTCAATTGCTCATAATCTAAAAGTTTGTTTACAGACTTATATTTATAGGAAAAGAAGCAAACTCCCGTCTAAGCTCTTACTCTCTAATACGACTCAAACACCTAAATAAATAAAATAAAATAAAATAAAATAAAAGAGTGTTCTTTAGAATAAAAACCCCAACTACTCTAAAAAAGAAACTCAAAAGGATTCAAATAACATAATATAAAAGTACTAAAAGATTACAAACTAAATCGACTTAAACTCTAATACTAGTATGAATTTAAGTTGGATTCCCATCAGTAACCCATCCATGTCAAAAGGTCTCTTTCTATGTTTAGTTAAGTGATATATGGCTCCACGGAGTCTGACATGCAAATTTAGATCTTTTAAAGAGATGTAAAGATTGTCACAACTCACAAGTAACCATATATTGCTGCATTTTTCACAGCATCAGGATGTAAAAGGTCCGTGGTTAAAGCCTTGTTATTACAATAACAAAACAATGAGAATATTGAAAATTCATTTTTCCAATCTATTGTGTTCGTTTTTTTGAGAAGGATATCGTATAGAGGTACGAGAGACGCCATAACGGTCATTAGGCTTCTTGAAAATAAAGGAAGAGTGCCTTGAGCTTTCTTAGATATTGGAGCCAAGATCGGGGTACGATTTCTTGGAAATTAGGATGGAAGGGGGTTTTACCTTTAAATTTTTTTATGTTGGTCCCAAAAGAGGAGTGTTAGTTGGGCATTATAATTTGGACCAAAATATTTGGGCCCAAATCCCTTTGCAACCAAAAATCAATATGAACAGATGGAGTTCCAATTGTATAAAGAAATTCACCCATGTGATAATGGATCCTTTTCTTTTCTTTATTCTTAATATTATACGAAAGAAATAACTCATTTCTTATCAACCTTTCCCCTCAGCCAAATAGCTGCCCATCTATTGTACAACATAAAATCATGCTTTGGTCAAGTGAGATTTTTATCATTATATTTGATTGCGAAGATATTTTCCCTAGTTAGGCCCAATTATTTCAATGTTTGGCTCGAATTTCTTTTGTGAGACGCCCAAATCTTACATGCATCCTCCCAAAATCCCAGGTTTCTTTTTCTAGCTTTCAATTTCCAAGAAAATCCTACATCACCCCATGCTCCAATTTTCCAAAATATTCTAAGCTTTCTCTATATTGCAAGGCTCACTAATGGCTCTTATCTTGTCTCACATCTATGTTGAGAGCTTTTCCCAAAAACCAATCTCTTTTCCCCTTGATCTTGATAAGAAGGAAGGAAAGTGTAGAGGATCTTAAATAATAATAATAATAATAATAAAGCAAAATGTTATCAATGAATTCATCCTTGTAAAATGTTATCAATATTTGTTATTCACGCGAGTTTGGATCAAGGTTTCCGTCGAAACCAAGAAAAATCGGTTTTGGCCGATGGATGCAATAAACATCAAATTTGGATTTTTTTTGAAAACATGCCTCAGATTGAAAATCGAAGAACAAAAGAGAGAACCCCAAAAAAGATGCAAGAAAGAAGAAGAAACAAACGAACGGGAAAGAATCATTTTAATTTACATGCATGTTATCTTAGATCATGCATCGTTCTTTTCTCATCTCATCTTCACGTGGTGATGGCAGCGATCTCATCTTCGCATGGTGACAATATTTCTTTTAGCCATGGCAACGAGGCTAGGGTTTGTAATGTTTCAGCCGTTAGGATTTTTGCCATTGAACCTTGTAAACTCGAAAAATATTCAAAATTGTCCATAAAATCAGCGAATAGATGATGATCTAAACAAAATTCTTCATAAATTTCAAAAACAAACAAAACTATAATCGGAAGTTAGTTAAAAATGCAAGCCAAAAAAAGAGAAATTGCTCTGTCATAGGTGCTGCATCATTAAAAGTGCTGCTAGATTATCGACATCTTTGCTAATCGTCGATAGTTTCATGCGTCATCGATGACCAAACCGAACTCCCACTTCAATCGAGACTGAAGCAGATAAGAAAATTCTGTGATGGTTAAGGCTTTTATCTGGTCAGGCAAGGGTTGGGTTTCGGGTCCTTAATAGAAGATATCTGAGTAAGTTTAAAACTTAGATGTGTTTTAGAGATTAGAACCTGGAACACATACTTTATCTCTTGAACGAGTTTAACTTTAATTAAGTGGTTTTAGATATTCAGAGCCAATCCATTTTGACCCAGTAGCTTTAGTTTTTTCGGTTAACTAAAGGTTGTATTTTACATATAACACTCACTATTTTTCCTTTACAAAGAGATCTTAATAAATTCAACTACTTACACAAACAAATATATACATAAAAATATCGATAAAACAGAAACTTAAACTTAACTGTAACCAACGAAACTACCGAAAATTATCGAAACCTAAAATTTTTGAAGGAACCGAAACCAAAACTAAGTTCTCTAACCTTGGTATAGGCATCTGTTATAACTCATTGTATATCCTATGACTAGAAATAACATGTGCATATATTGCACGTGGACCCAAGAAAAAACCCACACACAGGATGTGATACCCTCGTGTAGCTGCAAAGGAGAGAGAAATGTGCGTGTACGTGTGTATATCGTCAGGGGGTAGAACAGGAAAAACAGTGGTTATTATGTAAAAAATGTAGGGACAATGGAAAAATACCAATGGCAAACCCGTAAATACGAAAAAGAGATGATTTTTTGGGGTGCTCTTTGGGTTCAAGAAAGGGCAATGGCAAACACGCAAATAGTGGGCCTTGCAGGACTTTTTATTTGGGGCTGAGGTGGCATCCCAGTGCCCATGTGACATTTTAGTACATGTCACATGGGCTTCACATGGGACAAAGCCTGCCACGTAGGACAAAGTCCTTATTTGTATAATAGATGCTTGTTGGTATGTGTACTTGCATGAATAAAACTTGATTCATGTACCTGTACTTCATTTTCATGTATCACTGTGTCGTTCTTATTTCATATGACACATCTTTAAAATGTTTCCTACCTTTGTTCTTGCTTTCCTTTTTTGCCTCTACTCTATTCTTTTCTCCAATTCATTAAATATTTGTTGTAATTGGGAAAATTAACATAACATCTATGATTTTTTGAGAATGCGTCATTTTATTTCTAGATAAAAGGAAATAGTTGAATTTAGATCCGGTAATCTTCTGGGAAAATGTTTTTTTGTTACCCTTGTGGTCAAACAATTTTACTAAGGTTAGGCTACATACAGTCTGAGATTCGTTTGTATAATTTTCATCATTAGAGTAATCACATGAATTAATGATTGTTTGCAGTATCACAAGGAGTGTCAAGTTGCAGATATTAGACTAAAGCTGCCAGGAGTTCATAATGTCCTTAATTCACTGGCTGTAAGCATATTATATCACTGTTTCATATGGTTTATCATCATCACTTGGAAATGATACTCTATTAATTCTATATCTTTTGCAAGTTGTTGTTTTTAATTTTGTTGATGATTTTTCGTTATTATAATGAACTGAGAGGCTTAATTTGTTGTAAGCTATGATACAATGTAGTCATCATAATTAAATTTATTAATGTTCTGTATGAATCATATGTAAACTTCCGCAACAATTATGTAATATATATGTGTTCTATGAATTGCAAACCTTTATGCATGGAGCAAAAGCATGTCTTCGTATGGAGCATGTATCCGCATGCAGAAAGCCGGCAGTGGGGGGTATTTCCAATGGAAAACACACTGCATTGCCATGGCAATGTTAGTGGCACAAATAGCAACTAGCAACAGAACTAGACAGTACACTTATAAAATATTAATAATAATTAAAATTATAAAGATATAGATGGATTAGTTGCACACCATGAATAATTTGACTACACTACTAAATATCACCTACAAATATGGATTAATTTCACACTATGTATAATGATGACAGTGCAGATCTTATCAGACAACAGTGAGAATTTGCATTGGTCCAACACTGAATCATCTACAAAGCTGAAGCCTCTATTATTTAAGCAAGAAAAATAATCATAATATTCTGGCTCCATTAAAAATTATATAGTGAAATGATAAGAGCGTGTAATAAAACAGTAGATTTGCTGACCATATGATGAGTGCTGACCTATACTAGACATAAGTTATTATAAAATCATTGAACATAGGGTGGAAAATTTTTATCAATGTCATGAATCACGGTAGAGACAAAACAACACCAGACTGTAAGTTGACAATGAGTGCACTTACCTCAACCTTCATCAAATGGGAGCTTGTGAGTATGAATTTTCTCTCATGCGGAGCCATCAAACATTCTCAAGTTAAATAAAACGAAGCAATATCATGAGCGCATTTTGAAATACTTTCATATTTTTGGCATTTTGGGGGTGAATTGTGGTTTTTAGATGGTTGTCTTGATCGAGTTGTGTAACATGAGGACGAGTAGGTTGCTTTAATAAACAGCCCGAGTTCTTTCTTCCCCATTTGGAGCTATATCACCTCCTTCGCGAAGAATCTCTAATTCCCTTACAATACTTCCCTATTCTCTATGTTAAATTCCTTCCTTCTCTGGGTACTCTTTCTCCTTTAGTTCATACGAAGCAATGGAGTTACTTTGATGCTTGGGTTAGACTTATGTGATGCTCAGGTGATCACTTATTCGATCTTACATCAATCATAAAATAGAATCACATAACTATGGTTTATTATTTAAAATAAAGGCCGACGCAAACAGTCTATTAGAAGCTTTTTTTGGAAAGCACAATGCATACTCATTTCAGCTATAGTTGATAGCGAAAGCTCTTGCAAAGGAAATAAGGAGTTAGAGGAGGAGATTCCCATGATGCAAAGATAATCATTGCTGGACTGGATCTTGATGTTGATCACTCTTCATCTTTGATACCAAAATGATATCATAAGCTTTTCCATAGGACGAATCACAAGAATTGGAGAAGACGATGATGAGAACAAAAAATAACCCTTAACCAATGAAGAAGAAGAGTCAACAGTTAAATAAGAATGGTGAAAAACTTATCCTTCACCGCTATGAAAGGGAAAAACGACCTTGACCAGGGGTGGAGAAAAGTATACCTAAACTAGGGAAACCAAGCTCAGAGAAATACCATAATTTCATAACAAGTTCATGATACGATCTTCGAGGAAAATCAATATAAGAAAGAAATTTTGATGGTAGAAAGGAGAAAAGATGGAATTTTTATTTATTTGAGTTAAAGGAAATACAAGATAGTTGACCTCTTTAGGAGAGGAGGCCGCTCTCCTAGCTTTACCTTCGAGACTAATGCCTAAATCTCCCAATCTAGAACAATCATTCTTCTCACTATAGACATGCCCCTTTTAATAATTATCGCACTCTTATTTATAACAAGACTCTCACTAATTAGGTAATTAGCCAAAAGACTAAATTACCATTTTTATTTAAACTATTACCAAACGAGAGTCCTAATATTTTTCTCATATTAAACCCTTAACAAATAAGTGGCCTAAAATCACTCTCTCATTTAATGGCATGATTTTCTCAGTAAACTATTACCAGTTGAGATCTTGTCCATATTCGCCACACCGCCTAATCACTTTATTTCACATTAAACTATTGCTAAATGAGGGGCCTAAAATCACTCTCTCATTTAATGGCTTGATTTTTTCCATTAAACCATTACCAATTGAGATCTCGTCCACAATCGTCGCACCGCTCGTTCACATTCACCGCAGCCCAATCACATCATTCCTCTGCCCCCAAAGAACCAATTTGCCCTCAAGGTGGTGATGAAGTGCATGTGATACTCCTCTCTGACTGATGTTACTCATCTCCTTCTGAATCAAAAGGCCATCCAATGTCTCTATCGTTCTCCACAAAGCCTAGAAGAAAGCTATGGCAATCACCAAGGTTCCTCGTGGATTCGTCACGACATGAAACTAATCGCGAGACCCGAATGAGCCCACAGTCTACCTTCAAAGATCTGCATGGCTCTTGGCTGCTAGGACAGGGCTCGCGGGGGCAGCGTAGGCGGGGGCCCCTGTCGGCCCCACAAAGGGACTGCAAGGCCCTGGGGACTTGTGAGGGGGCTGCTGCCCCTTCCGCATCCTTCAGATGGTCGGGATGCCTTGGATCTTTATCAGAGTTGTCGGCTGGGTTTATATCTGAAGCCGGATCTTCTTTTTGTTCGACATCCTTCTTCACAGAGATGATTTTTCCATTGTCCCTTTTCAAAGGTGGCATCTTTTGTTCCGCATCTATGCCGGTGTATTCGTCTTTGTTCAAATTTGATGATGTGTCGCCCTTCGGATGGGTCTCCTCTTCAGTTTCTTCTTTTTCTTTTTCTTTTTCTTGGTCTTCTTCTTCAGTTTCTTCTACTACTTCATTCTCGGGAAAAATCCCATAAAATTTCATCATCTCTGAGTTAGCAGCTTCAAGAAAACCAAGTGCTCTATAAGCTTGTTCTCTATAAACAAAAACTGTAACATTATTTGGATCAAAAGTTAAGATCTCTGAACCTAATGCAATGCAACTTTGATATCAAGTCAATAGATAACAAACCATCAATTTAACTAAACATTGTAAATGTCGAGTTCCACCCTTGCTTTCGAAATGTTGTTGAATTGAGTTTTTGCGAGAACATACTTGTTAGCTGCCTCCTGAAATTTTTCATATCGATAAAGCTTGTTCCCTTCTTGCCACATCACTTGAGCTTTTTGTAGTATTTCATCAAACACATTGTGATCTTTCATCATGACCGCAGAATCTTCGTGATCTGATACCATTTGATACGATCTTCGAGAAAAATCACAATAAAAAAGAAATTTTGATGGTTGAAAGGAGAACAGATGGAATTTTTATTTATTTAAGGAAAAGAAAATACAAAATAGTTGACCTCTTTAGAAGAGGAGTCTGCTCTCCTAGCTTTACCTTCGAGACTAAACCCTAAATCTTCCAATCTAGAACAATCATTCTTCTCACCATAGACATGTCCATTCTAATAAACATCGCCCTCTTATTTATAACAAGGCTTTCACTAATTAGGTAATTAGCCAAAAAGACTAAATTAACATTCATATTTAAACTATTATCAAACGAGTGTCCTAATATTTTTCTCCCATTAAATCCTTACCAAATGAGTGACCTAAAATCATTCTCTCATTTAATGTCATGATTTTCTCATTAAACTATTACCAATTGATATCTCGTTCACATTCTCTACACCATCCAATCACATTATTTCCCATTAAACTCTTGCTAAATAAGGAGCCCAAAATCACTCTCATTTAATGGCATGATTTTCCCATTAAACCATTACCAATTGAGATCTCGTCCACAATCGCCCCACCACTCGTCCACATTCACCGCAACCCAATCGCATCAGTTCCATTCACCAATATTCTCCAATTGTATGTGCAAGATAACTCTTTGTATGGGATTATATAGAGAATTCTAATGCAATTAGAACTCTAATATATGAAAAAATTCAAATTCATTGCATGTTCTATTTGAAGATAAAAATTAAATAAATCAATCAAAACAAACTGAAAGTTTAAGGAATTCTTTTCTTCATTAATCTCCAAAATATTACTCAAATTTTTAATTTTTAGTTCTAACGAAACTTAAATTATAATCTATGATTAATGGACACAAACATAAATGTCATTCTTTGACACGAACACAAGGTGCCGGATACGTTAATCCTTCAAATCCAAGATACAGGGACACAATTAAGTATGCATCCATTTACTGTACATACATGTATTTATCACATATAATTATAACTGTATTTATTTATTTATTTCTAAAAGTACATATTAGTAAAATGGTTTATAAACTATTTTCTTTTCTCAAGAGGGTGCATGCTGATTTCATATTTACATATTGCTTAATATGAATAAATTTTTTGCATTTTTAGAAGTGTCCGATACATATAAACAAGCGTGTCCTGTCTGAAAATGCCGGATACACCAAATTTTGTCAAAGAGATGTGTCCTACATATCATAGATTATAACGAGACTGAGTCTTATCTAAACTGGAATGTTTTTAGATAGCTCAATGGAGACTTCAGAATCTTCGACAACTCATTAACTGCAATTGGTTCCGCATTAGTAATGTCTTCAAAACTGGCGTGTGTAAATTGTAGGACTCCAATAGTCTATGTTTGCCAGCGCCATTACATGCTTGTAAAAATTATTGATAATATAGTATGCTCCCTAAATAATGAGTGAGAATAAACCATCCTGGTAGTGTTTTGGAAGGTTGTATGCACCACCATTGCTTCAATGCAGCCTTTTCCTCTAATACACAGCTCATGTAATTTTGTAGTTCAAAGGCTACAATTCTGTATTTGTTTATGTATTGTCTTATTTAATGAAGATAGTATATGATTAATCTCCTTAAGAAATTATATAATGAAGCAGTAATGACATTTTGAACTTTTAAATTCGTCCGAATCATAAACGAAATTGCAGGTAATATTGTTTCCTTTTCTTGTGTCATTTTTGTTGCATTAGGCTTTATGCTTACCCCTACGTTTTAAGTTTTTATTAACGAATTCTACTTATTAATTCTATTATAGATCAAAAACGACCCTCTATGGGCAGCAATTCTGTTATGTATTGTGAACACCCGTTGTTGCTTATTGAGCTGCAATGCGCACACCTTTTTTTGGATGAAATCCCATATGCTATTACCAATGCTTGAGAACTCAGTTTCAATTTCTGTATTTTTTAACAAAAAATTTGGGGTTCTCATAGTGTTGCACCTCTCGAACATTTTTTAAGTTGTGGTTTTGGTTGAGTTGAGTTTTTTATATGTACATTGTTACATATTATGTGCTGCATGCATGCATGAATGTTTTTAGCTAGCACTTATTCAGAATCCCAGCCAAACCTTTGTAATTTTATTAACATAAAATAATGAAAATACATAATATGAGGGGGCGCATAAACCTAACCTCAAGCTTTACACGCCCAAGAGTACTTCTCCTTCTTGCTATACTCCAAAAAGAAAGGAAGTGATATTATTAAAACAAAATACAAATGTAATTTGGTCTTGCGCAACATCGCCATCTGGTTATGTCACATAGTGATAAGGAGGATAACAGTATTGCATTTGATCCCGCCTTATGAAAGATACCATCATGTTATCATTGGGCAAAGGCGGGTTTCCTTTTTATCATAGGCATGTAATGAATGATTTTTCTACTAGAATGTTCACCAATGTATGAACCATAATTGTCTTGATTAGCATAGCCTTTATATTAATTAGAATGCATGTGTTAATTCTTGTGTATAATAAAATAAGATAGGTGATTACAATTTTAGGAGTAATCGCACTCCCAAGATGCCGATTAATAGGGGACGTCCGCACCCTCCCTAGAACAAAGATCTATCTCTCCGATTTATCAAAACAATCAATTTTCATATATCATAGGGCCGGTCGGCTATCCCCCTTATTTATAATAATCCAACTAAATGTCTAAGTGCCCAAATACCCATACACTAATAAAATAACATAAAAAGGCCCCCAAAGGCTGGATCTATCACTACTCCGCCCCCGAAGACCACCTTGTCCTCCAGGTGATGCATGATGTCTCTAGCGGCCCTACTCCAAGTGGGAGTCGTCTTCCATTCCAGTCTCTTCATCCTCCACTATGTCCTCTTCGTCGTCTCCGACTATCAGCACTTGCAGCTGCATACCCCCACAATGGTGCACTGAGGTGAACCTCTCATAACATCTGAAATACAACCCTTTCTGTCTTTTCTCCCTCATCTCGGCGTCAGTCATTCTACTGAACTGACCATCTGCTGGCACTACGCTGCTCTTCTCCCCAATCTTCTTATTACTCGTCTGCTTTGTCCATGTAGCCGCCTTCAGTCCCTCTGTCGCTGCTAGAACTCCACGCGGACCCTGTCCACCTCAACTGCCCCGGATCTCCTCTCCTCCATCTGGTTGTTCCCTACCATCTGTGCCATCTCCATGACCTCCACAAGCCCCTGAAGTTTGTATGGGCAAATACCTGAACAAATAACCAGCTTGAGGCCCTTCATGAAGGTACCCTCCAGTGACTCATTCATAACCCCTCGAACTTGCCCTGAAAGTGTCTCAAACTTCTCTATGTACTCTCTCACGGGCCCGTCCTGCCTGAGTGCAAACAACTGCTCCTGGAGGTTTCCCATGTGAGGCTCTTGGAACCTCTCCAATATGCGGTCCTTGATCTCCTCCCAACTGCAAAATGAGTGATGTTGCTCTCTCAACTGATACCATCCTAGGTCTTTACCCTATATACATACTGTCGCTGCATCCACCTTCTGTGCCTCTGTCATACGGGATATAGTAAATAATCTTTCTGCCATATAAATCCAAGCATGTGGATCCTCCCCCTCGAATACGGGCATCTTCAACTTTGTACTCTGCCATCCACCCTAAAATGCCCCTCATCTGCCCTACCTTCTGCGTGTCTGGGCTGATAATAATGATGCCACCTCTCATGATGTGTCTCATGTCTCCCCTGTGGCCCTCTCACACGATCTCCATGGCCCCCTCATGGACCTTCTCGTCCTCCGTAGTCTACCCAATTATCACGACCACCATATGCACCTCCTCCTTCATCTTCATAGTAGTCGTCCCCTCCTTCATCACCATGATAAAGCCCAACCCTTTGCACATGCCCTGGATAGCCGTTGAACAGCTGATATTGATCCTCGTAGTCGGGACGCGTCAACGGAGGCCGAAACACTGTTGATCGGTGATCGCTGTGGTTGGAAAACCCCTTTGGCGGCTGCCATGGGTCACTGCGGGCTGTTGAGCCCCCGGAGGGCCCTACCAGGGTTGCCAGAGGGCCGGTGGCCCCTCCAGGGTGCTCGGGAGGGTCGGTCGACCCTGTCGGTGCCCAGATTGGGCGGGGCAGCTGCCCCCGCCCATATATAGGGCCGGCCGCCACCAAGGTTGGCCTTGGGGATTCGGTCGGCTACCCTTGCCCTTTCGTTAACTTCCGATGAACTCCTCGTCCTTCCACGGCTCTTCCTCATCGTCTTTGAAGTACTCGTCGGCGTCAGAAAGCATGCATTCATCAATATTTTCCAACTTTTCATTCCCTTCACTAAAGGTGTCGCCTTTTTTAAAGAACTAGGGTTCACGCTGTCTTTTCCCTCCTTTCCCATAATGATCGATAGTTGGACAATGATTTGTGCGAGGGCCTTATCTTGCTTGTCTTGCATAGTTGTCAACCTCTCGTTGATCCGATCAACGATAGATGTCAACTTCGAAATTGCCTCGCCGTTTTCCGCTAGGGTTTTCTTCACGCCGTCAATCTCGCCATCGAATTTCTCCTCCAAAGATTCAACTTTGTCCTTGGATCTTGTCGACGCCGCCATGGATCGTTATTCGCTCTGATACCAAATTGATTGAAACCAAACGAGATCTGAAATTTATTAGAATAAACTGAAATAAAATAAGATATCTATATTATAAAAGAGTGATGTTATCAAGAGAAATTGGATAAGAGATATTGGACATGAGAAATTGGATAAGAGATATCTATATTATAAAAGAGGGATGTTATCAAGAGAAATTGGATAAGAGATATTGGACATGAGAAATTGGATAAGAGATAAAATAAGATATGCGATTATAATTTTAGGGGTAATTGCCCTACCAAGACACCGATTAATAGAGGACGTTCGCGCCCTCCCTAGAATGAAGATCTCTCTGATTTATCAAAACAATCAATTTTAACTTATCCTAAGGCCGGCCAGCTATCCCCCTTATTTTTAATTATCCAACTAAATGTCTAATTACTCAATTACCCCTACACTAATAAAATAACATAAAAAGGCCCCCAAAGGCCGGAGATATCACATGGCCACCATAGTAATCGAAATGTTGATGACCAAATTAATCAGACCGTCTTCCATATCTATCATGCATCCTTTGTGTTGTTGACTGTTATGTTGACGCATGATGGTAGAGGAAATATTATGTTAGCAATTGGATGAAAAAGAAATTTAGGGATTTGATAAATTTTCAGATCTCGTATTCCAGAAATCTAGTGATCACCGACTCATATGCCACATATGTAGAGATTTTTCAAACCTTACGCCTAAGCAACCATGCACATTTTGCATCCCACCGCAAAATATTTAATTTTTAAGGAAATACAAAGGTTATACCAAATTTCTTAAATTCTATTCAACTTTGAAAAATAAAATAAGTTTGTGACCTTTATATAAGCTTACAACTTGACTTTTAAAAATTGCATCTGATGTGGTACTAAAATATCAAAATACCTAAAAGATTCAAAATACCTAAAAATTTGAAAAGGACTCAAACTATCATAGAATAACAAAACAACTAAATGACTTAAAATAACTAAATGACTCAAAAATAACTCAAATTCTATCTCAACTAAAAACTTAAAAAAGAATCAATCTTGAATCTCAACTGGATAGATTCTTATCATTTTCCATGGCTTAAAAACTTTATCACCTAATGAATGGTGATAAAAAGAGCACAAACTGATAGAAATTAGCCGTCTTTTGAAATTAGAGAAGACTCATCTGGGAACTTTGAAATATAGCATGATGTATATTTACAGACAAAATCTTCTTGAAAATATGTCTAAATTACAGTGTTCTAAAACAAGGTTTATGCGGCCGCATATGCGGATGCGGGCAACTACCGCATCAAAAACAGGGTATGCTGTTAAAATATGCGCCCGCCCGCATAGTCGTCCGCCTTTCTGAAATGCGCCCTCATCAACGCTTATGCGGGCGCATAAAAATAGAAAAGGGGGGCCCATTAAGTTATTAACAGCCCATTAACCTCTGTAACCCGACCCTTCAGGATTTTTAGGGTTTGTTTTTCGTTTTAGGGTTAATTGGATCCCAACGATTGGTGACTTCCTTTCGTCTAATTGCAGCAGCGGCGACTTCCTTTCGTCTAATTGCAGCAGCGGCGACGAAGCAAACTAGGAAGCGAACCGGCGGCGACTTCCAGCCTTCCAGGTACGCCTCTCTCGCTCCTTCTCTTTTTTGTTTTCGGTTTTCATTTTCGTTTTTTAATTATTTTTTTCGTTTTTTTCCGGAAAGTGAACTTTGTTTCCTGTTTGTGGTGGACCATCAAGAACTGAATGCGTCGGTGGGTAACCGAGGTCCCTTCTGGCATTTGTCAGTGAGCCTGGAGATCATCAATCCACATGGGCGGGTGACTCATTATTGTGGTTGCGAGCTAACAAACAAAGATGTAGACAACAGTGGCACGAGAAAGGGCCACAGTCCAAAACCATCACACTTCATGTTTGTGATAATGCAACTTGCAGTTGCTCCAGCCTCCAGCTAGCTTATGGGGTTTTTTTTGAGTCTATTCGTCTATTAATTGACACTATGCCAATTGATTCCAGCTGGCCATTTGGCATTTCCACGGACCCCTTCAGAACATGATACTCCTCTTTTTTTTGCTATAATGGAATGGCTAGTTAGTAGCCTCTCTGTTCGATTCCTTTTTATGAGAAATCCCTCTGGTATAAATTAGCTTAAGTTTCAACTCGATCTCATGGATGTAGAAATTTACTGTAGATTATCATCCATTAGATATAGATCCTACACATGACATAAATGTCAATAGATTTACACATGACATAATTGATGTTAGCATTGCTGTAAAATTATTGATTGTAATTTACTAATTTTAATTTGGTTCATTTTTCTCTCACAAATTGGTGCAGGTGATGTCATCGTATATGGCTTCCAATTCATCAAGAATGGGTTCATCTACTGGCAATCAGGATGATGTTACTAATGTTCGGAAAAGGCCACCCAACTCCAAAGATATAGGATGTGAGTATGGAGAGGAAGTGAATCCAGGAAATCCTAATAATGTGAGGTGCTTAAAATGTAAAACAATATTCAAAGGAGGCATCAATCGTTTGAAGCAACATATTGGTGGAATATCCGGTGATGTAAGGATGTGTGTAAAGGCCAGTGATGAAGACCGTGCAATTTGTAGAAAGAACCTAGAAGAGATAAAGATGAAGAAACTGGAGAAAAGAATAGCAGAGTTTGAATTAAGGCAAGAGGTGCAGATTTCTGAAGAACGAGAATCCGAAGAACCAGAACTAGCAAATATTGGACCGAAAACCCCACGTGTTCTTGGGCCGTTGGATCGAATGATGGCTGGAGGACAGCTAAAGCAAACATCTCTTGATGAGGGTGAGAAGAAAAAGTGGCGGGACACTGCTCATGAATATGTTAGCATGTGGTGTTATGCGTTCGGCCTTCCATTTCATGCTTTCAGTTTCCCCGAGTGGGACCTTGCATGTGAGGCCATCGGGAGACATGCGCCGGGATACAAAGGGCCAAGTGAATATCAGTTGAGGGTTCCTCTTTTACGTCGTTCTTATCAGAAGGTGAAAGAAGAGGTTAAAAAAAGGAGGCAGTTTGGGATGAATCTGGTTGTAGCATTTTGACTGATGGATGGACGGATAGGATGCATAGGAGTGTGATGAACTTATGTGTGCATTGCAAGGGAGGGACAAGCTTTATCAAGTCAATCGAAGATTCCGAAAATGCACATACTGGACCGTATATCTACGATTGGGTTGATAAGTGTATTAAAGATGTGGGAGAAGAACGAGTAATACATGTTGTTACAGATAACCACTCCTCGAATATGATGTCTAAAGACATGATGAAGATTACTCGACCAAGTTTGTTTTGGAGTAGTTGTGCCGCACACACCATAGACCTTATGTTGGAAGATATTGGAAAGATTCCCAAGTATAAAGCTGTGATTGAGAAGGCAAGAGCAGTTACAATATTTTTATATTCGCATATTAGCACTCTTGCAATTATGCGTAAGTTCACCAATAGAAAAGAGCTAGTTCAACCCTGGGGTGACGAGATTTGCTACCGCATTTCTCAGCTTGGGTTGCATTCTTAATAAAAAGATGCAATTAGCTAGTATGGTGTCATCTACGGCTTGAGAAGAAAATAGATGGTCTAAGTCTACAAAAGGGAGAGCAGTTAAAGCTACCATTTATTCAGACATATTTTGGAAAGATGCACAACAATTGATGAAGATTTTCATTCCTCTTTTTAAACTATTAAGAATTGTTGATGCAGATAGGATGTCATCTATGGGTTTTGTTTATGGTATGATTCATGATGCAAAGAATGATATCATTGCTGCTTGTAATAGGAGGGAAAGTGCATATCAACCTGTGCTTGACATCATTGAGAGAAAGGCACATGGTAGACTCGATAGCCCATTGCATTTGGCTGCATATTATTTGAATCCTTATTATTACTATAGGGATAACATAGTAAAAGAAGACTCTGCGGCTAGGAATGCAGTATTGTATTGTATAAATGTATTCTATCTTGATGCCGAGATTCAGGATAAAATTGGAGCCGAAGAGTTTGTGACATACAAGAGGACAGATGTGGTAATGGGGGCGTGGAATGGCAGAGAGATACTGGAAAAGTTTTAATGGCACTGATAACTTTGATCCAGGTGCTGTATTTCTAATTTATTGCAACGTTTAAATATTTATTCAATGTATTTGCTAAATTTCTAACATGCTCATTGGTTTATGCTCATTTTTTCAATAGCCCATTGGTAGGAGTTCTATGGAGGAGATGCACCACATCTAAGGAAAATGACAATCAAAATCTTGAGTTTAACTAGTAGCTCCTCCGGCTGCGAAAGAAATTGGAGCGTGTTTGAGAGGGTAATTTATAGCATTAAAAATTATAATATGAATTTAAGTTATTTATATTTTATTGTTTCTAAGGTTATATATATATTTATAATTGTACAGATACATACAAAGAAACGTAATAGGCTGGATTCAAAGAGGTTGCAAGATCTAGTATCTGTGAAATTCAATAGAAGGATTTTGCAGAAAAGAAATGCAAAGACAAAGAAAGGCCATGCCAAAGATGTGCTCTTGGCAACGAATGATTCAAGAGCTCTTCATTGGAAGAATGCTTGGGTCAAAGAAAGAGAGAATGAAGGAGAAGAAGAGGCCTTTCCCGGTTCTGGACTTGCATGGGCTGTTGTTGCTGAGGCTAGTGGAGCTAATGAAGATCCACTTAGGAGGAGCAAAAGAAGATTGATGACATATGCTAGGCGAGAAAAGGGCACTTCCAGTGCAACGATGGATGATATTCAAGAGCACTTGGATGAAGAAGATTTAGAGGATGATAACGTTTTTAATGAGATCGATGAAGGTCCTTCTGATGGGGCGCTAGATGACGATGATGTGTGTTATGAAGATGACGATGATGATGATGTGTAGTCGTATAATCTTTTGATATTAGCCTCTGCAGTTTCAGAAATCTGTACAACTTTGATCGCTTATGCTGATTGTTGTCCCATTTCTTGGCTCTATTTTTTGTGAAAGCTGGGGCTGTTATTGTAGTCCAAATTAGAAAATTCTACTGGATACATTCTAGTTAATGTTTTCTCTCAAACGAGAAAAAATTATTTCAGTTTTTGTAGAAATTCTGAATGTGCAATGCTGTCTTCTTCCTTTGTTAGAAAAATAAGAGGGTTCTTTTAGCAGTTTCAAATACATCAAATTTATGCATGATATAATGATGTACTGCCACTTAGCTTTGAAAATTAGCATCAGGTTCTCTGCATGAGTGTTGGTAGCATTTTGGTCTATATATTTGCAAGTAAAGTTTGTGTTCCTATAGATGACAACTACCCATAAATTAAGAACTATGCAAAGGTCATTGGTTTCCTAATTCTGTTATAAATGAACATAGCATGTGTAAGCCAAATATATTTACCTAAAGCTCAATCATAAGTTGACTATTTCGGCATCTGCAACTTAATTCTAAGTTATGCTAGTTCATATCCAACTCTAGTAAAAACTTGGTTACATAATCCATGTTCCAGGCCTCAAGATTGGCTTTGTCAAACAAGTACAAATACATGATCATTAACCAGATTTCTCCATATGCAGCTCGAGCAGCTTGCCAATCTAGTAAGTGCAATTCAGGGACAAACTTCACATACTCATAGAAGCAGAATTAATTGTATTCCAACAGTTTGAAATGAATTCATGACATATCGTCATGTAAAATATTATCAAGCACAAGGGTTTTCCTCCCAAAGCAGCTATGATGAATCCAGGACAGCATCTCATATACTTGAAAAGCACTACTTACAACATAAACTAAGAATTGTATAACCACCAAAACAAAGTTAGTAAACAATTTGAGTAGACATGTATCAGAAATACACGACAAATTACAAAATCAGCTCTCAGGAAACATCTTGTCCACCAAAAAAAACTTACAAATATGAATCAAATTTTACTGGAATCAGCGTCTTAGCGGTAGCTAACAACAGAAACCTTGGCTTGTGGCCCTCCCTGCCACATTCTCATTAGTAAAAGTTAAGATCAATCTAACATATTCCCATCTTAAAGAATATTATACAAGAAATTACAATCATATACACTTTTAAAAAAGAATCTTTTCCTTGCTTTTTTCATCTTCATCTTCGCGATCTACTTTCCAATGTAGGGGAGGCTGCTCAAGACATCTCATATGTAGGGAAGGCCACCATCTTAATGTGCAACAACAACCTCTGGTTGTGGTAGTAGCATGTAAAGACGGAGAGCACTAACTTGAAAGACAACGGAAACGGGAACAAAAGTCAGGAACAACAGAAGCATTTGTTTTCCTCCACTCAAGTACTCAATGAAAATAATTGAACAAATGTGCAATAACATTCAAATATCCACAAGCTTTACAAAAAGATGAACATATCCAATACAATCACAACAAATGTTTTTAAAAGTTGATCTGTTTTTATACTTAATACCTATGTATTTACTTAAATATCCATTTTCGCGTAATCCGCGTAATCCGCATAAGCGGCCGCATAATCCGCATATGCACTATGCGCTCCTAGACCGCACGCATAATGAAACCGCCTTTTAGAACACTGCTAAATTATAAACGATATGAAAGCATATAAAGCCTGCTTGGTGGTAGGATGTGGATGATTTAAGATGATAAACTTGATGTGTTCAATTATCTCAAGCTCAATAATGGCTCAGATAGTGGCTTTACATCGAGCTCAAGATCGAGATACGATTCAGGCTTAATTATGGACTCTAGCTCGAGATCATGATATGATTCAGGCTCTATTTTGGACTCAAGCTCAAGCTCAAACTTGATCTTGGACTCAACATCTGGCTTGAGTTTGATTGCGACTTGACCACTGGCTTGGGCTCTTGTTTGGGCTTCAAAGGTTTACTCTTGCTTGGCTCATTGGAGGTCAACACATTCTTTTGATCAACTTGAATCTTGGGTTGAGAAGTAATCACAATTTTCTTCTCATTAAATATAAATACGTGTGTGTTTGATCTTTCAAAACTCATCACATCTAGGTTGTACAACTAGGGTCGTTCTAGCAAATTATGTGTTGTATCTATAGATATAATATCATACCAAATATCATCATAATAACTCACAAACTGCATACATACTAAATTTCGTATACATACTAAATATCATTGGGTAACTGCATGAGATATCTTATCAACCCAAATGTCATTATATGGATGTGGATGAAATTCAGCTGCTAGACACATTCTTTCTAAGGCTGATTTAGTAACAATATTAACACTACTTTCTTCCTCAATTTATATGACGTATCACATACCTTGAAATAGATATAAAAAATACTAGTATGTAATGGCCTCAAATTTTTGTAAATTGATTTTTCCCAATTTCTTCTCTTCTTCCTTTTTCTTATTTTCTTCTTCTAATTCATTGGCCCATATGCCCCAAGGCCCGAGCCACCCCCTCCTTCCCATTTTCCTTTTTTCCTTTCTTTTCCTTTCACCGAGCCCAACCCCCTGGCCCACTCACACAAGCCCACACATATACTTTAACCCCCCATACGCGCCCACACGTATACTTTAACCCCATACACGCCCACACGTGATTCCCCCAATCTTTTTTCTTGGGTTTTCTCTGACGAAAAGAAAAGATCTCTCTCCTCTCGTCCCTGACCAGATCCGATTTCTTCGGTGAAGTCGTCACTGCCTGCCATTAGGCCCGTTACACCGCTCTATAGCCTTCCGCTTAAATTCTCAAGCCCATTGGCCAACGACCTCAACCACCGACCCACGTTCGTCGCCTATTTTAATCCTTCTGTGTGTCGTTCGCTGATCAAAAGTCATTAAGCTAAGTGATTCTCTCTCTCTCACCCTTTGGTCCCCGACAAGATTTTGCCCATGGACGAATTTTTCGCAGCTTATCTTTACTCCTCACCCCCACCCCGTGAGCCCCCCAATATTCAATCCCCTCTGTGATGCTGATGGCGGCTGACTCCCCTCTCCCTTTCATCTCGACATGGGTTCGCCGATTATGACTTCAAATCGACATTAATCTCGTTGATTCCAACTATCATCGTTAATGAGATAAGTACTTCACCTCCCTCTCATGGTTCCTCCGAGGCTCTATTTATCCCCTTCCCACTTCGTTGGGTTTTCACACAAGCTTTCAAATTTTTTCTTCCAAAAATTCGATCTTTGGGTTTTCTTGTTGAATTTGGTGTTGGGGGCTTCATCTCCCTCTCAGTCATCGCTTCTCTACTCCACAAGAAAGCCATAGTCACTCGACTGCACAATGGCACGGCTCAGAACTCTGACGATCTCCAACGATTTCTGTTCTTTGGTAAATTGCAGTAATTCTGGACTTTTTGTTTTAAATTATTTTCTTGTGCAATGTGTTGTCTGAGCATGTTTTTTTGGATTTCTGGGGCTTTGTTGCGACCCTCACCGTCGCCTCTCGCCAGTGCTTCAGTTTCTTCCCCATGACGTGGTTTTCTGTTGGGCTTTGCCCTCTATTGGTGGTGTGGGCTGCGGCCCTGGTTAGTTGTTTGCGTGACGGGGTCTCTGGCCCTTGCATAGGTGTTGAACTGGAGCTTTGCCCCTTGGTATTGGCATTAAATGTTGGCTCTGTTGTTGGATATTGGTGTTAGACTTGCATGTTGGCTTTCTCGTTGGGTGGTTGTGTTGGACTTGGGTGTTGGCTTTGAGTGTGGGTGATGGACTTGGTGTTGGGCTTTTGGTGTTGGGTGATGGTGTTGGAATTATTGTTGGACCTTGGTGTTACCCTTGGTGTTGGACCTTGGTGTTACCCTTGGTGTTGGACTTTTGCATTGGACTTGGGCTTTGCCTTTGGTGTTGGAGTTGGTCTTTGCCCTTTGACTTGCCGGACCCATGGTCTTTTTCCCAATTTCATGAGGCTATATGCCACTCTTGGAAGGATTACGGGCTTTTACCCATTGTTGGTTGGACAATTGGGATTCGTGCTTGGTTTATTACATGCTTATTTTATGCTGAAAATCATTCTTAATGATAATGTTCTTAATGATAATGTTGGCTGATCACATGAAGAGCATGAACATGTGTTAAACCCTTATATAATCGATGATGAAACTTGTCTGAGATCAAATCGACTGACCCTCTCCTCTTTTTGATTATTGCAAAATCTTGTGTTGCATGCGTATGAATAGTTAATGATATCTGACATCAAATTAGGACAATATGGTGTACTGTGCTATGTTGGCATGCGATCTTGAAGTAAACTGGCATTATTTCCGCACATGACTTGTTATTGGACATGTTGGTTATTGATCACCCTACAAGCAGCATATTCTAGGAATTGGATCGTTGACATGATACTTGAAACTGTTGGAAATCATGAAACTTGAACTACATAGCACCCTAACCATATTGCCTAATTGTGATGTGACCCTGCCATGTTTAGAGACTGTCTCATTTGTTGTATGCCTATTGGAAGATCAATGTTGTTACATGACTTAAATAATTTCTGGCATGAAAACTCTGAAAGCACATGACATTAGTAACATCATTTGAACCACCCACACTAAAACTATATAACTCATGATATCACAGACTCACTGGATTTTTAGGGTAACTTGTATTTGGCAAGTTCGATAATGACAGAAACCTTTGCTTTTGGACCATGTCTGATATGTCCCATTCACGTCCTTACAATGTCATTCACAATCGAGGCCAGTTATATCTGATAGATCCTAAGACCTTTTTCGTTTTCAGTTTTAAGCTTGACCCTGGTGATCTTGCACTTGGTACAATGTGGTTCCGATAGCATATCGCACTTCAAAACAAGTCACAGTCTAGGACTAATATAATTATTAGAAGTTTGACAGAACAACTTTAAATTGTTTTGCTTGCTTATCTTAGCCACTTATTTACATGTTCTTGTTTTAATTTAAGTCACGTTTATTTATCATACTTAAATGTCAAATTCTAGAATTATTGTGATTTATATCTAATTGCTAGCGACTCTTTGTTTTGTTGCATCATTAGGTGCTGAAGAAGAGTAAAAGGAGATCACAGTCTTTGAGAAGTCTGAGTTTGTTGCACATGATGCAGCCTTTTAAGTGAGTCCGTACTCATATTTCTTATGTATTTTATTTATGAATTTTGAGATCTTATAGTTGTATTTGTACTGTATCAAACTTTGTAATTCTCATGTATTAATGAAAACTTCCGCATAAATATTTTGTCACATCTCTATTCGTGGACAATATTGTTTTCACTGGTAAACATCATGACTTTCATCATATATGAAAAACAGTTACGTTCACCGGGGAGCGGGGCATGTCATAGTCCTACGTCAATCTTTCTCACCTTTCTGCGTTGTAAATAAACACCTATATATTAAGCTGAGCACTAGAATCACGGAAATTTTCGTTTGCCTAGTTGTACTTTTTAGACTTTTAGTGCATAGATTTTTTCGATCATTCCTTCAAATATGTAATTGCTCAATCCAACTTGCAGATGGTTCAACTGAATATGCAATATGCTTGAAATAGTTTCAAAATCATCAAAATAGGGCAAAAATCTACGAACACCCCCTTCAGAAGATCCTTAAAAATCGCAAGCAACACTGTACCAAAAAGTTTTTCATAAAACTTTTTTAACTAATTTTTTACCTATGTTTTGCATTTTTTCTTTTATTATCTCTTTTATTTGATTTTTTCCTCCTTTTTCAATTTTTTTCTCTTTTGATTTTTCTCTCTTTTCTTTCCTCTATTCTTTTTCCAAAAAAAATTCACTCTTTTTTGAAACCTTTTTATCTCTCCTTTTTATTTTTCAGAATACAATACACTAAAAAGATAATACTAATGAAGAGAAAATAAAAATATCATGTTTTGGCTCTGATACCCAATATGACTCTGGACGGATGGGGAAGAATTATGGTATGGATTTAAGGGCAAAGGAAAATTAGGAATTTTTATAAATTTGGTCTCATAATCCAACGATCTGATGACCATTGACTCACATGCCTCACACACGAAGATTTTTTGGACCTCACACTAAGGCAACAAAGCCCACCCTCACATTCCGATGCAAAACATTTAATGTTTAAGAAAATATGAAGTTTATACCAAATTTCTCAAAATTCAACTCTAAAAAATAAAATAAGTTTGTACCTTTATATAAGCTTATAACTTGAGTTTTAAAATTACATCTGATGTGTTACCAAAATACCAAAATAACTTAAAGACTTAAAGGAATCATACTCTTTTAATACCAAGATCATTAAAAGACTCAAAATAACTAAACGACTCAAAAGGACTCAAACTTTATCTCCAAAAAAAATCTAAAAAAGACTTAATTTCAAATTTAAACTAGATGGATCCTCATCATATACCCTTTATGCGAATGAGATGTATCTGTAACGTCCCGCTACCTGCGTGTCGTCACAATTGAGACAAGTGTTTGCATGTCCTGTAGGTGTCAGTGAAGTCAATGTGGAGCAGTACAGAAATAATGGAAATACTCATAACAAAGGAGGTAAGAACAATGAAACTACATTGCAACTGAAATGTAAATACTCACCTTTACCTCAGTTAGCTCAAGTCTCCAGAGTCTTGTACTGGAAGTCTGACTTCTCGTGCTCAGACGCCTCAGCATGATCCTGTGGGTCACTTAATAGGCAACAGAAGTCGCACCACGCTAATAGAGCAGACAATATCTAAATAAGAGGCAGAAAAGTAAAGGTGCATAAAAGGAGATATAATAGCAACAAAGATAATGGTGCAGAAGATAACATGTTATGATGATTAAAGAAGGCCACAAACTACTATAAGATTGTACTCGCTAAAATGAACCAATCCTAGGCTGTGACTTATGAGGGAGAGTACGATGTGCAATAAGAAGACCCTCTTGAGAACGCAAGGATGCTACCCCATGCCGATTAACAGACTACTCAGGATCCATATGCTAATGTTAGTATCCGGGAATAGTATCGAGAACAAGTCTCGAGAACAGTATAGCATCGAGATAGTATCGTTTGGAATGGAAATCCTCTCAGACAGAGCCGAAAGACAGGTCCTAGTTGCTCCGGAACTCTCCAATCATAAGTTTTCCCATAACCCGGTGAGTCAAGCTGAATTAATCAGTTATTAGTATTAGTGTCATGATGTGGTTCAATAATAATTAAAATACGTAGTCAAGGGGGATCCATGATCGAATGTAGTAACATAACATGTCCAGAGTCAATCTCAATTTCACCAGTCGTCCAGTATCGTGAATAAGTATCGAGAACAGTATCGGTAATAGTATCGTGTCGTCACAAGTAACATCCAAGACTATGCAATTTAACAATATTAAACTTCATGATACTAACAAGCTCAAGAGATAATGAAATGATATGATAGTAAAATTGGCAAGTGACAAAGTAAGACATAGATGTTCTCATGGCATGATATTCCAAACTGAACTGATAATAAAGCACTCAACTGTTCCATACAACTAACCAAGAACGAAGGAAACATAATGATTGTCTGATAAAAGAAACCCGAAACATCAAGCAAGGAAACCAACCGAGCTCAAATAATAACACCGGGACCTAATACAGCACGCAATGGAAGCCATCAACCTAACAACAAGCAAAGAAGCCAAACAGCAAGGAAGCCAGCCACAACCCACAACAAGCAAGGTGTGCTAGCCGCAATCTAACAACGAGCAAGGCGGGCCAACTGAACCTATCAACAACCCAGAACCCCCAAACAACAAGTAAGAGAAACAACCGAACCCAAATAGTAAGAAGAAGGGCCAGCCGCAACTAACAACCACCCAAGGAAATCCAATGCAGCAAGCAGAAGGACCGGCCGCAACCAAACAGTAAGCATAAGGGCCCGCCACTACTCAACAAACAGCAGGGAGCCCAAAGCCGCAAGTAACAATCAACAAGGAAAGCCAAGCCGCAAGCAACAATAACCCAAAACATCAAGGAGACCCAAACCGCAAGCAAAGGAAGCCACCTGAACCCCACAATAGCAAGGAAACCCCAACCCTCAAATCGAAGAAGCCACTGAGCCCATCACAAGAAAGAAAACCTCAGACCGGAGGCAAGGAGAAGCCCCAAATAGCAAGCAAACCCAACCGAACCCAAGTAACAAGCATCGACAACCACCGAACCCAACAATCAACAAGAGAACCCCAACCCGCAAGCAAGGAAAGACAACTCGGTAAGCAAAGGACAACCAAACCCCAACCCAACCCTATACGATGAATCGAAAGAACTAAAACGTAAGGGGAGATAGAGTCTGCCTGAGATCGACGCCGGAGAGCCAAGAAATTTAAGAACCGAAGCCTGAAACAGCAGCAGAAAAGCCCACGCCGCAACCAACAATCAGCAAGAAGCCCAAATCCACCAGCAAGGGGAGCCGCCGCACCCTAACAGCAAGGAAGACCAAAACCCGTAAGCAAGAGAGTCATTCGGACCCATCTCAAGCAAGGAAATCTCAGACTGCAAGCAAGGGGACATGTCAAAACTCAACGCATCAGCAAAGCCATCCACCGAACCCCAAAAACAGCAAGGGGGACAGACTGCAAGTAATGAAGGGGCCATCGAACTCATCAATCAACAAGGGATGCTCTTTTAGGAGGCGGGGGGCCCCGAAGGAAGGACGAGGGCATGGGGGATGCGAGAGGATGAGAGAGAGGGGGCAAGGGTGTTGTCAAAGCCCTAGGGACTGTGTTGCTGTCGAGAAGGACGAAGGGGGGCACATCGCACGTACGAGAGGACGGAGGGGATGCTCGTCGAAGTCGTTACGAACATGCAAGAAAGAGGGATGTGATCGATGGAGCCCTCGAGGGCTTTGTTCGCTGCCGCGCGCATGTGAGAGAAAGAGTAGGGATGGCAGTAATGACCTGGTCCGACCGACCCGAACCGAACTGACCCAGTTTTGACCTGGTCCGACCTGGCCCGCAAATGGGTCGGGGCAAGCTTGGGCTTTGTATGAGCCCCGACCTGCCTCGGCCCGCCCCAATAAAGTTAAACTATAGAGATTCTAAAAAACCTTACTATTTTGATGTGGGCCATGCGGTCAGCAGATAAACCATAACTCATACTATGTTCCATTGCTCTCCAAATTGTGCCAAATACCAATTCCAAATTACCAAATAAATCACAATTCTTCCAATTCCCAAATAAAACTTTTATTTGGTATTCATTGAGATGGCATTAATGACCTGATCCGACCCTGCCCAACCCGATTTTGGTAAGAAATCACCCGTCCCTGCCCGAGACCAGTCCCGCCCCAGCCTATAGATGGGTCGGGACAAGCTTGGGTAGTTAAATACCGCCCCGACCCGCAATATTTCCATTCCTAAGAAAGAGAGGGGGGAAAGGAAGGGGAGCCCATGGGCTGGCTGAGTGGGCCGAAAAATGAAAAAAGATAAGAAAAAAGAAAGGAGAGAGAAATAGATAACATGCCATTACATTCTACCAACATTAGAAAAATTCCGTCATCTAAATTCTCATAAGATGGATCGAGTCAGTCGAGTATCGCAGTTTCTGCCTGTTCTATACTATTCATGAGACGAATGCACGGCCTTGCATGGGCTGCCATTTGTAACACCCCATTTCCTGGGTGCCATCACAATTGAGACAAGTGTATTACAGGTCCTGCAGGTATTAGTGAAGTCAATGTGGAGCAGCGCAGAAAGAATGGAAATACTCATAACAAATCAGATAAGAACAGTAAAACTACACTACAACTGAAATGTAAATACTCGCCTTTATCTCAGCTAGCTTAAGTCACCAGAGTCATGTACTGGAAGTCTGACTCCTCATGCTCAGACGCCTCAGCATGATCCTGTATGTCACCTAGTGGGCAACAGAAGTTGCACCACGCTCAGTAGAGTAGACAATACCTAAACAAGAGGCAGAAAAGTAAAGGTGCACAAAAGGATATATAATAGCAACAGAGATAATGGTGCAGAAGATAACATGTTATGATGATTAAAAAAGACCACAAACTACTGTAAGATGATACTCACTAAAATGAACCAATCATATGCCGTGACTTATGAGGAGAGTACAATGTGAAACAAGAAGACCCTCTTGAGACCGCAAGGACGCTACCTCGGGTCGAGTAACAGACTACTCAGGATCATACGCTAATGTTAGTACCGGAGAATAGTATCGAGAACAAGTATCGAGAACAGTATAGTTTCGAGATAGTATCGTGTGTAATGGAAATCCACTCAGACTGGGCCGAAAGACAGGTCCCAGTTGCTACCACACTCTCCAATCATAAGTTTTCCCATAACCCGGCGAGTCAAGCTGAATTAATCAATTATTAGTATTAGTGGCGTGATGTGGTTCAATAATAATTAAAATACGTAGTCAAGGGGGATCTATGATCGAATGTAGTAACATAACATGTCCAGAGTCAATCTCAATTTCACCAGTCGTATAGTATCGTGAATAAGTATCGGGAATAAGTATCGAGAACAATATCGGTAATAGTATCGTGCTGTCACAGTAAAATCTTAAGACTACACAATTTAACAATATTAAACTTCATGGTACTAGCAAGCTCAAGAGATAATGAACTGACGGGGAGTGACAAAGTAAGGCATGGATGTTCTCATGGCATGATATTCCAAACTGAACTGATAATAAAACACTCAACTGTTCCATGCAACTAACCAAGAACGAAGGAAACATAATGATTACCTGATTAAAGAAACCCGAAACAACAAGCGAAGAAACTAGCCGAGCTCAAATAATAACACCGAGATCCAAGACAGCACGCAAGGGAAGCCATCAACCTAACAACGAGCAAAGAAACAAAACAGTAAGCAACCACAACAAGCAAGGTGGGCTAGTCGCAATCTAACAACGAGCAAGGAGGGCCAACCGAACCTATCAACAACCCAGAACCCCAAACAAGTAAGAGAATCAACTGAACCCATATAGTAAGAAGAAGGGCCAGCCGCAACTAACAACTACCCAATGAAACCCAATGCAACAAGCAAAAGGGCCAGCCGCAACCAAACAGTAAGCGTAAGGGCCTGCCACAACTCAACAACCAGCAGGGAGCCCAAATCCGCAAGCAACAATCAACATGGAAAGCCAAGCCGCAAGCAACAATAACCCAAAACATCAAGGAGACCCAAATCACAAGCAAATGAAGCCACATGAACCCCACAACAGCAAGGGAACCCCAACCCACAAGCTGAAGAAGCCACCGAGCCCAGCACAAGCAAGAAAATCTCAGACCGCAGGCAAGGGGAAGCCCCAAACAACAGGCAAAACCAATCGAACCCAAGTAACAAGCAACGACAGCCCCCGAACCTAACAATCAACAAGAGAACCTCAACTCGCAAGCAAGAAAGACCAACTCAGCAAGCAAAGGACAACCAAACCCCAACATAACCCTATACAATGAATCGAAATAACTGAAACGTAAGGGGAGATAGAGTCTACCTGAGATTGAAGCCAGAGAGCCAAGAAATGAAGAATCGAAGCCCGAAACAGATGCAGAAAAGCACACGCCGCAACCAATAATCTGCAAGAAGCTCAATCCGCCAGCAAGGAGAGCCGCCACACCCTAATATCAAGGAAGACCAAAACACGTAAGCAAGAGAGTCAACCGGACCCATCTCAAGCAAGGAAATCTCGGACTGCAAGCAAGGGGACATGTCTAACCTCAACGCAGCAACAAAGCCAGCCACCGAATCCCAAAAACAGCAAGGAGGGTACAGACTGCAAGCAAGGAAGGGGCCACCGAACTCATCAATCAACAAGGGAGGCTCTTATAGGAGGCAGAGGACCCTGGATGAAGGACGAGTGCATGGGGGATGCGAGAGGGAGAGGGAGAGAGGGCGAGGGTGTCGTCGAAGCCCTAGGGGCTGTGTTGTTGTCGAGAAGGACAAGGGGGGACACGTCGCACGTACGAGAGGGCGAAGGGGGTGCTAGTCGAAGTCGTTGCGAACATGCGAGAGAGAGATGGGTCTGATGGATGGAGCCCTCGAGGTCTTTGTTCGCTGCCACGAGCGAGAGAGAGAGAGAGAGAGAGAGAGAACTAATATGAATTGGTTTGAAAGCATGAATATAACATGCAACCCCGCAACCATGCAACCCCGCAACCATCGTCTGGCAGGACCTTGATCATCGTGTGATGAATCATTGTTAGTGTCTTAATCTGCTGATTTGCTTTCCTTTTCAGTTTTGTTGACTTGACTTAAACTTGGTCATTGCTTGTTGCTTTTAATTCTTCCACTTTTAATAATTGCTTCCTCAAACCAAGTATTGTCGCAATCATCCAACAATGTGTATTTTGTGTCACAAATCTATTTAAGAGGTGTATCCTTGTGAAAAATATGATCCTAGTTAATTATTTAATCATCAATTGTCTTTCTTTTACAATACATTTCTCTTAACCTTATGTTATAATGTACAAAAACCAATTTCGATGATTATCCCTTGTTAATCAATTCTTGATATTACTATGAATTAGTATGATTGTAGTTCAGTTTTGTTCACATTTCAAAGTGGAAATTGTCTTACTTAAAACACACGTAATTAAGCCTACAAGATTTGCAACTTGCTCTCCTCAAATGATTGATCAATAGTCAGTTATAAAAATTTTTAAATCAGAAATATATTAAAAATTTTAAATCAGAAATATATTAATCATGTCAATATAAAAGTATAAATTTCGTATGAAATCTGGGGCGACATGCTTTGATGCATTACGCGCTTTTTCAAGGTTAAAAGCATCAAGTTTCATTATGTGTAACTCCGCCTACAAATGTATATGTAATTTTAGAATATGGGTACAAATTTAGTAGATTCGCAAACCAATATGAAAATATGAAAAACAATTTACTTCTTTATTTATGACAAGCTGTTCGGCCCCAACTTCTCAACATGTCTAAATCTAATCAGTAGTCCATCATCATTTGTCGCATTTACATAGGATTGAATCATTTTTGGATTTTGGTTATGCAAAAGACAAAAGAGACAAAAGGTATGCCTCTGGTTATTGCACTAATGTAGAAGGCAATTTTGTTAGATGTGTAAGTGAAAATTTAGGAATGAGGTTTTAGTCGAAACCACTTTGTTTTGACTGTCTCGTTTCAGTTTCAAAAGAAAATGATATGAAACTATCATTGAAAGTCGGTTTCAGTTGGTTTCAACCGAAACCAAGTGGTCCTCACTCCTTACATTAAATATGTGTTTATGTTTAAATACACGAATCCATTTGAACTATATACATAAAAATTATTTATTAATATCCTAAAATTTTTAAATTTTTTAAAAATTTATTGAAATTCTAAAAATTATATTATAAAAATTCTAGATTTTTAATAAAAATTCTAAAAATTTGTTTTAACTGTATTATTATAGATATATATACAAATAAATCTGAAATTGATACTCCACTAAACATACAAAACAAGCGAAGTTGTTCGAAATCTAAATTTTCCAACAACCGAAACGGAAACCAAAATCGAGTTCTTGAAACTTGATAAAAATACAAACATGCTGATGTTTTTATAGTTAGCAATCCAATTTTTTATGAGACGATCAAACACATAGATATACTATCATTTTTGTTTGGGATACTGTCATGCGGAAGTTGATTTTCCATTCACTCATTTTTTTATTCATCGAAAAACATTAAAGAACTCTCGACCTCACACAGCGGGAGGAAGGACACCAGGGTCGCGGAAACAAGAAAGCTTCTCAGAAGTTCACCCATCCTGGTACTGCACTTACCCCCGAACGCTTAATTTCGGAGTTCCTATGGAACCGGAAGAAGCCGAGGAATCCTGCGGAGCCCCTATATTCACTCCTTTATCATAACAGTTGGTAGATGTGTTTACTAAAGTTGTTTCTCCTAATATTTTCTCATTTTTGCATAATCAGATATACATGATGGATATTTATGCTTCAACTTGAGCACATGTTAGATCTTATATGTTTTATTGTGATTCTGATGGGCGTATCACATATCTAAGGAGGTAGAAAAGAGCTGCAGTGGCTAATCCATGATCCAGTGACGATTTTGCAAACTTTTGGGCTTTTTTGTGAATTTTAGTCTTTTTGGGTTTTTATGCGAAATTGTATTTTCAGATTATTATTTATAGGCGGTAAGAGGGGATGGATTTATTATGCTTATTTTGAGATAAACTCGTAAAAAGAGGTTGAGAATTCACTCTACATCGGGAGAGTGAGGACGTTCTGTTAATTAGCGTCTTGGAAGAGCGGTCCACCTTATGCATGGCCATTATCTATGTTATTTTCAGTTTTTATTCAAATAAAAATCTGAACTTTGTTCCCAATCCTATCAATTTGGTATCAATGCCTTTGCAATCCATTGCGACGGCGAGATCCAAAGAAAAAATCGATGCGTTGGAGAATAAGTTCGATGGCGAGGTCAAATACTTGAGGAAAATCATGGAGGAAATTAAGCGGGGCAAGATAGTGAAGCGACGGCTAAGGAGTATGCTTCGCCCTCCAATTGTATGCAAACAAGAAGTGCCTTTTTGCTGAGCCGCAGGTGGAATATTTGGGGCACGTGGTCTCGACAGAATGGATGGCCGTCGATAAGTCAAAGATAGCGGCAATATTAGATTGGCTACGTCCTACTACACTACGAGGAGTGAGGAGATTTCTGTGTTTGGCGGGTGCTACATGAAGTTCGTGAAGGGGTATGGTACTATCACCTGGCCACTTACAGTGTTGCTGAAGAAGGATAAATTTCATTGGAGCGATGAGGCGACGGATGTATTTGAGGCATTGAAATAGGCCATAACTACAGTACCAGTACTTGCACTTTCAGACTTTAGTAGACCTTTTGAAGTGGAGTCAGATGCTTCAGGGCACGGTTTGGGAGCAGTGCTGATGTCGGCCCAGAAACCTGTAACATACTTTAGTCAGGTTCTGACGTCGAGATCCAGATTGAAGTTCGTATATGAGAGAGATGATGGTCATTGTATTGACAGTTCAGAAGTAAAGGCCTTACTTGCTAAGTCGGAGCTTTGTGGTGCATACTGATTAGAGGAGCTTGAAGTACATGCTGGAGCAGTGCATGATAGCCGAGGAGCATCAGAAGTGGCTTAGGAATCTGATGTGGTACAAGTTCGAGATACAGTATCACGTGGTATTACAGAACAAGGTAGTATTGCAGAACAAGGCAACAGGTGCACTATCGAGATGGGATAATGACATACGATAGCCTTGTCTGTTCTAGTGTTGCAGGATTGGGAGCCACTATTGCAGGAGATCGAGGAGGACCAGGAGCTAGCAGGAATTCAAGCAGCACTTTTACAGGGATTAGAGGATCACCCGAGTTATTCTTTGCAGAGAAGGAAGCTATTGATCAGGGTGTTTGGTGTTACCACAGACCTCTACCCTCATCTCTATCGTTTTACGGGAATTCCATGGTAGCGTAGTGGGTCACTCTGGGTCCTTAAGACTTATACACTCCTGGCGAGGGAGGTGTTCTTTAAGGGGATGAAGGACGTCGAGGCGATGGTGGTAGAGTGTGACATTTGCCAGCATTACAAGTACATGGCGATGGCTCCTGGAGGGTTACTGCAGTCCATGTCTTTGCCAGAACAGGTTTGGGAGGTCTGTATGGATTTCATTGAGGGGTTACCAAAGTCGGGAGGATTCTCCGTCATATTTGTTGTGGTTAACCGTCTCAGCAAGTACGTCCACTTTATACCACTTCGGCATCACAATAGTGTTGTTTCGGTGGCTGCAGTTTTCCTACAGGAGATTATTCGATTGCATGGTCTGTCGAAGTCTATTCTTTCTTATAGAGACATGTGTTTCTTGAGCAGGTTTTGACATGAGCTTTTGTGTGTGTAGTGGACGGTTTTGAAGACGAACACTGCATATTTTCTCCAGACTGACGGTCAGACTGATATCATCAATAGGAGTATTGAGACCTAACTGCGCTGTTTTATATCAGAGACTCCGAGGTTGTGGGTACGGTTGTTAGCTTGGACAGAGTATTGGTATAATACTTCCTTTCACACGACCGCCCAGACTACACCATTCAAGAATTTGTATGTAAGGGATCCTCATTTTCTGCACTATTGTAACGACCGGTATTTCTAGGCGTCTTGATTTCGTTGTGTGACGTACTTTGTTTTGATTGTCCGGGTATTTTCGTGCGCGAGTCCTATTTCTACGCGTCGACGCGAGCGCGTCTCGGATTTCTAATTTTTACCATGGCGTAATTAATTAATTTTAACCCTAATTATTTACCCTAACTAATTAATTGTTTGATTAACTTACCTAACCTATTGAATCCCACCGAATGAATCGGTGAGATCCAACAAACACGTTCAATTCCCCTTCCCCACAACCATCCTCCCCCATTCAATTGGTCTCCCAGCATCATTCCTATAATCAGCAACCCATGGCATCGACAGCAGCAAGAACAAACAGCCACCCTCCTCCCTGAAATTCCATCAGATTCCAAATCAAACCCTCAGCCACAAATCCCAAACCAAATCAAACTTTCAGCCACCAAATCCACATCCAAAAATCAAACCAGAAAATCAATTTCAGAAATCAGAAGTTGAGAGGAGAAGAGATAGATCTGAAAACATTTCAGATCAAAACAACTACAAACCCACATACATTATAATCCCCTCTCTCCCGTGCCTCTCCTCCCCAGGCCACGCCTCTCGCTGCCCTAATAGCCGCTAGCCGTGAGCCCCCTTGCCTCGCGCCACCAACTGCAGGCCGCGCCGCCGCACCCGCCCGCAGTCGCCGCCGCCCGGACCTACCTGCCGCCGCCGCACCTCAAGCCGCCTCTCCCCGCCCTAATTTCCGCACGCGCTCGCCCAGCCCTAAGCCGCCGCTGCGTGTGCATCCCCGCAGGCCGAGCCGCCTCCCTCTGCCGAAGCCCCCTTCCGCCCAGGCCGCCGTCGCCCCTCCCTCTGCCGTGGACCCCTGCAAGGAAAGAAAAAAAAAGAAAAAGAAGAAGAGGAGAAGTCAGTAGCTGTAGAAAAAGAAAGAGAAAGAAAGAAACAGTAAAGAAGAAGAAGAAGAAGAGATAAGGTGAAATGTTATTGGGTTTTTCTTAATGGGTTTAAGTCATCCTATTGGGTTTGGGTTGAATCCTTAATGGGTTTTGGGTTTGTGATTTGCTATTGGGTTAGGTAGCCATCTTATTGGGTATTGGGTGCCATTGAAAATGGGTATTGGGTATAGCCTTAGGGTTTCAAGTAAATGGGTTTGAGGAATTAGCTTATTGGGTATAGTTCACATGAACTAACTTATTAGATTTTAAAATGGGTATTGGGTTTAAAATTGTGTTATTGGGTTGGGTTTATTAACTAGCAAGTTAAACCTAGGATGCTAATTAATGTTAGTATTATAGGGTGTTAGTTTAATTAATTTCGTTCGACTAGCTTATTGTTGTTTGTTTAATAACACAGATACGTCGCGTAATTTTCCACAAACTGTTCGGACACCCAAATCATCCCAGTCAGGCAAGTGTGCTACCTTGAACTGTTAATCTTTTAAAATTGTTACTTAATTCAAAAGTTGTATTCCCTTGTTTTAGAATACTTTAAATCTCAATACGCTTCACTTCATGCCATACACACACTTGATTAAAACGCACTCTTGAATTGCTTAGTACTATGGACATTGACGGAACACTTTGAACAACTTGAATTCGTAAAAATCGTTTGCTTCAAGGCAAACATCTCGATTTCGTGAATACGTGCATTCGTGATTAGGCTGGCCCGTGTTCAGCACATTTTCGGGTGGGGTTAGGGTTGAGCGGTCGCTAAGCGTATGAAAGGGTCATGTCTTTAAGAACACCACCTATACGGTGGGTTAGTATCAATCGCGATTATACCCACGCGAGAAGAATGACTTACTCATCACGTCTTAAAGGCGAGAACCCTAAGCATGTTAGATACACATTGCATGAAAATGGAAATGATTGTCACAAAATTAGTCGTACTTTAAAACTGCCCACTTGTTTTAAATACATTAGAACTGCTAAGTTGTTTTAAATTTCGTAGAACTGCCATGCTTAAAAGTACTTTACTTTCTTTAAATTGTTATAACCATGTTGTAGACATCTTGTGCAAAATTTCATATTTCGTTATTATTACACCTTGCCTTGGGTCGGCTAACCTTTTCTTGCAGACCCTTGCTGACATACATTCGTGTTTTTGGAATGTATGTCAGATCCCGAGCCGGCATACCAGGAGGATTTGTTTGAGACACCTGACTTGGAAAGTCAGGAATTTGCCGTTGACGCTGAGTCACTCCCCGCGGAGGACTAGAGCTCGGACTATTGCTGTTCCCCTCTGGATTTGCTATTGTATCTTTTTATTGATGTATGTCGCTGTTGTATTTCTTTGGCCCTGCTGAGGCCTTGTCTTGTAATTTTTATTCCTGCGAATTTCTGGATTGTGGCATGTAATTTAATAATGTTTTTATTGTTCTGGAAAGCAAGCAAGAACCCTGCAAGTTGTTATCACAGACGCGTAATGAACTCGAGCTTCACCGCTCCAGTTCATGCGGACCTTTGTAACGCTCTCGCTTCCATCGTTTTTGGGAAGCGGGGCGTGACAGGTTTTAGTGGTGGCCCATGCAGGTCATGCATCTGCGAAAATTCGGAACAATAAGAATGTTATTATTAGCCAAGCATCTAGAACAACCATGTATAGGAGGTTGATTGAGGTTTTCTGTCTCAGTATGGCAGGAAGACGCAACCCTCGACGTGGAGCCGGTGCCGATGGAGTTAGAGATGATGGCATTCACCAGATCCTTGGGGTCATGAGGGAGATGCTTCAGGTTCAGCAGCAACTAATCCAGCAGGGACAGAAGGCTGAACCAGTTGAACAACCGGCCCCGAAGGCAGAACCAGGAGTTAAACAGTTCCAGGAGTTGCAGCCCAGAAACTTCTCTGGAAGAGAAGGGGCTCTAGGAGCTGATGAATGGGTCCAAGCGACCGAAGATAAGCTGAGTGCTGCACGTATCCCTCAGGCTGGATGGGTCGAGGTAGCGAAACTACAGCTGACCGACAACGCCAGGAGCTGGTGGCAATTGGAGGAGAAACGTCTTGTCAGACCGATCTCTTGGGGCATGTTTAGGGAAAGGTTCGCATCTAAGTATTTTCCCAAAGCAGCCAAGAGAGAGCTTCAGCAACGTTTCGCTAACCTGGTCCAAGGAGATATGACAGTGGACGAGTATGAGGCTGAGTTTGCTATGCTTAGCCGTTTTGCACCTCACATGGTTGAAGACCCTGAAGACTGTGCGTTTCAGTTTCGCAAGGGCCTGAATCGCAAGGTCCAAGCCTCGATGAGCTCGGCGAGACCGACGACACTTCAGGACGTTCTGGATTGTGCTCGTGAGCATGAGATTGTGGAGAAACTACCCGAGGAACCTTCAGCTGGAACGGGCAAGCGCCCGATGGAGCCACAGAGGAGTGCACCTAGGCCTATGGTTCGTCCTGTTCAGACTACCCAATTTAAGAGGCCGGCTGCACCTGGGCCCAGCCGAGTTCAGATGGTTTGCAACTACTGTGGCAAGATAGGTCATATGAAGAAAGACTGCAGGAGGATGTTGAATCAGTGCTTAGTCTGTGGATCGCCCGCTCATACTGCTAGAGACTGCCCCCTCAGCACTCGACCAGCACCCCCTGGAGCTCCTGGACCCGCTCGGCAGATAGGACCTACACCTGGACAGCGTGGACCACCTCTGGTTCCACAGAATCGAGCCTTTCAGCAGGCCAATCAGCCGAAGCGCCGGGTGTTTACCATGACCGCTGTAGAGGCAGAAGCCGAAGATGACGTGATCGCAGGTAACTTCTAGACCTAGACTTGATTTTATACATTCATGCTTGATTAGATCACCATGCTTAACTTAGTTATATTATAATTTAGGTGTCATCTTAGTTTCCTCTCACCCAGCCCTGACCCTATTTGATTCGGGGGCTTCCACGTGCATCATATCCCGGAAGTTTGTATGTGAACATTCGATTCCCACCTTCACTCTCCCCAAGTGTTGGAACATCACCACTGGGAATGGTGTAGTGAAAGTCGCTCTGGGATGTAGACCATGTCCGTTGGTGATTAGTGGACATGAGTTATATGCTAACTTTATTGTCCATGATCTACCCAACTTTGATGCTGTTCTCGGCATTGATTGGTTAGGAGCTTTCTATGCCACAATTGACTGTCACAGGAAGAAGGTGGTATTTGAAATTCCTGATCACCCGGTGTTCGAGTTCGTTAGTGGAGGTCGTTCGTTTGGGCCAGTCAGATTCCGGGCCCAGCCGAGTGGACCGATTGTTGCATCTTTGATAGCCAGACCGGAGAAACCTGCAGTAGTGCGAGATTTTGAAGACGTCTTCCCGGAAGACATTTCTGGACTGCCGCCTGATCGAGCGTTGGAGTTCGGCATTGATCTTATGCTAGGGGCTCAACCGATTTCGAAGGCGCCTTACCGTATGGCTCCTGCAGAACTAGAAGAGCTGAGGAAACAGTTGGATGAACTATTGGAGAAGGGTTTCATTCATCCTAGTGTTTCTCCCTGGGGAGCACCTGTTTTGTTGGTGAAAAAGAAGGACGGGTCGAGGAGAATGTGCATTGACTATCGTGAGCTGAACAATGTCACAGTGAAGAATAAGTACCCGTTGCCCCGTATTGACGACATCTTTGACCAGCTTGGTGGATCGAGAGTATTCTCGAAGTTGGATCTCAGGAGCGGATACCATCAGGTGAAGGTCAAGAAGGAAGATGTGTTCAAGACAGCTTTTCGGATCAAGTACGGGCATTACGAATTTGTGGTTATGCCTTTCGGTGTAACCAACGCCCCTGCTGTATTCATGAATCTCATGAATCTTATCTTCTATGAATTCCTGGATAAGTTCGTGGTGATCTTCATAGATGATATCCTGGTGTACTCAAGGAGCAAGGAGGAGCATGCAGAGCACTTAAAGATGGTATTGGAGACGCTCCGTTATCATAGACTGTATGCCAAGTTCAGCAAATGCGAATTCTGGTTGGACAGAATTGCATTCCTTGGGCATGTGGTATCAGGAGCTGGTATATCAGTGGATCCGGAGAAGGTTAAGGCAGTCAGTGAATGGCCTACCCCTCGATCAGCGTCTGATATTAGAAGTTTCCTTGGATTGGCGGGGTATTATCGCAGATTCATCAAGGACTTCTCGAGGATAGCTGAGCCGATGACGAGATTGACAAGGAAGGATGTTAAGTTCAGTTGGTCAGACTCTTGTGAGCAAGCTCTTTCTACCTTGAGGGAGAGACTGACCTCAGCACCAGTTTTAGCTATTCCGGATAGAAGCGGAGGCTTCGAGATTTTCTGCGACGCATCGGGCAAGGGACTTGGATGTGTTCTGCATCAGCACGGTCATGTAGTCGCATATGCTTCTCGACAGTTGAAGATCCACGAGAAGAATTATCCGACTCACGACTTAGAGTTGGCTGCCGTCATCTTTGCTTTGAAGATTTGGAGGCATTTCTTACTGAGTGAGAAGGTGAAAATTTTCACTGATCACAAAAGTTTGAAATATATATTCACTCAGAAGGAGCTGAATATGAGACAGCGCAGATGGTTAGAATTGATGGCAGGCTACGACATCGATCTTCAGTATCATCCAGGGAAGGTGAATGTTGTACCGGATGCATTGAGTCGACTGCCCGAAGTGATGATTCTCACAGCTCAGTGGAGATTGCAACAGGATCTGCGAATGATGGATGTTGAAGCTGTACTACCAGGAGTCACATCGTCATTGATGAACATGCAGATTCAATCGACGATTGTGGATCGAATCAAGACTGCTCAAGGTGGAGATGCTAAGTTGAAGAAAATCAGAGAGCAAGTCGAAGCAGGACTTCGGGCAGATTTTCTGATTCACGCGGATGGATCTTTGAGATATGGTAGTAGGATCTGCGTGCCTGCAGGAGATGTCAGAGAGGAGTTGATGAATGAGGCTCACAGTTCGCCTTATTCTATTCATCCTGGAGGTACGAAGATGTACAAGGATCTTCGTCAGAATTTCTGGTGGCACGGAATGAAGAGGAGCGTGGCACGGAGCGTTGCCAAATGTATTGTGTGCCAGCAAGTGAAGGCAGAGCATCATCGCACTGCTGGACTGCTACAACCTTTGCCAATCCCGGAGTGGAAGTGGCAGCACATCACGATGGACTTTGTGACGGGCTTACCTCGGAGCACCAGGCAGAATGACGCAATCTGGGTCATCGTTGATCGATTGACCAAGTCTGCACACTTCATACCATTTCGAGTAGGCCAATCCACGGAGATACTGGCGAGGAAGTATATGGAGGTAGTGATCTAACTCATACCTTTATGATTCTTTCTAGTATAGGTTGTGATGTGTAACATGTCGTGTAGGAGATCGTACGACTGCATGGAGTTCCCGTGAGCATTGTATCTGACCGAGATACAAGATTCACCTCTCAGTTCTGGAAGAGTCTGCAGACCAACCTGGGTACCAGTCTGAAATTCAGTACTGCGTATCACCCGCAGACTGATGGACAGTCGGAACGCACTATTCAGATATTGGAGGATATGTTGCGAGCCTGCATGCTGGATCTCAAAGGCTCGTGGGAGGATCATCTGCATCTGGTGGAGTTCTCCTACAACAATAGCTACCAGGCGAGCATTGGCATGGCGCCATTTGCTGCTCTCTACGGGAGGAAATGTCGATCGCCACTGAGTTGGGATGACATTGGTGATAGAGAGCTTTTGGGGCCAGAGATGATAGTCGAAGCAGTTGATGTTGTGCGAGATATCAGAGACAAGCTTCGGATTGCCCAGGATCGTTATAAGCATTGGGCGGATGCTAAACGGCGTCCTCTAGAGTTTCAGCCAGGAGATCATGTATTCCTGAAGATCTCCCCGAATCGAGGAGTGATCCGCTTCGGGAAGCGAGGCAAGCTTAGTCCGAGATACATTGGACCCTTCGATGTGCTAGAGCGAGTTGGAGAGGTAGCTTATCGCTTAGCACTGCCGCCATCCTTAGAAGGAGTTCATGATGTCTTTCATGTGTCTCAACTTCGTCGTTATATCAGCGACCCTTCTCACGCTGTAGACTACTCAGAGATTACAGTTCGGCCAGATCTGACGTATGAGCAGCAACCAGTAGAAATTCTTGATCGACGCCAGAGAATCCTCAGGAACAGGACTGTTAGTCTAGTCAAGGTGATGTGGCGTCGTGACTCACCTGGAGAGTCCACCTGGGAGCGGGAGGATGAGATGCGAGAACGTTATCCATATTTGTTCTCTGCTCTTTAGTTGATAAGAATTCCGAGGACGGAATTTTTCTTAAGGTGGGTAGAGTGTAACGACCGGTATTTCTAGGCGTCTTGATTTCGTTGTGTGACGTACTTTGTTTTGATTGTCCGGGTATTTTCGTGCGCGAGTCCTATTTCTACGCGTCGACGCGAGCGCGTCTCGGATTTCTAATTTTTACCATGGCGTAATTAATTAATTTTAACCCTAATTATTTACCCTAACTAATTAATTGTTTGATTAACTTACCTAACCTATTGAATCCCACCGAATGAATCGGTGAGATCCAACAAACACGTTCAATTCCCCTTCCCCACAACCATCCTCCCCCATTCAATTGGTCTCCCAGCATCATTCCTATAATCAGCAACCCATGGCATCGACAGCAGCAAGAACAAACAGCCACCCTCCTCCCTGAAATTCCATCAGATTCCAAATCAAACCCTCAGCCACAAATCCCAAACCAAATCAAACTTTCAGCCACCAAATCCACATCCAAAAATCAAACCAGAAAATCAATTTCAGAAATCAGAAGTTGAGAGGAGAAGAGATAGATCTGAAAACATTTCAGATCAAAACAACTACAAACCCACATACATTCAAATCCCCTCTCTCCCGTGCCTCTCCTCCCCAGGCCGCGCCTCTCGCTGCCCTAATAGCCGCTAGCCGTGAGCCCCCTTGCCTCGCGCCACCAACTGCAGGCCGCGCCGCCGCACCCGCCCGCAGTCGCCGCCGCCCGGACCTACCTGCCGCCGCCGCACCTCAAGCCGCCTCTCCCCGCCCTAATTTCCGCACGCGCTCGCCCAGCCCTAAGCCGCCGCTGCGCGTGCATCCCCGCAGGCCGAGCCGCCTCCCTCTGCCGAAGCCCCCTTCCGCCCAGGCCGCCGTCGCCCCTCCCTCTGCCGTGGACCCCTGCAAGGAAAGAAAAAAAAAGAAAAAGAAGAAGAGGAGAAGTCAGTAGCTGTAGAAAAAGAAAGAGAAAGAAAGAAACAGTAAAGAAGAAGAAGAAGAAGAGATAAGGTGAAATGTTATTGGGTTTTTCTTAATGGGTTTAAGTCATCCTATTGGGTTTGGGTTGAATCCTTAATGGGTTTTGGGTTTGTGATTTGCTATTGGGTTAGGTAGCCATCTTATTGGGTATTGGGTGCCATTGAAAATGGGTATTGGGTATAGCCTTAGGGTTTCAAGTAAATGGGTTTGAGGAATTAGCTAATTGGGTATAGTTCACATGAACTAACTTATTAGATTTTAAAATGGGTATTGGGTTTAAAATTGTGTTATTGGGTTGGGTTTATTAACTAGCAAGTTAAACCTAGGATGCTAATTAATGTTAGTATTATAGGGTGTTAGTTTAATTAATTTCGTTCGACTAGCTTATTGTTGTTTGTTTAATAACACAGATACGTCGCGTAATTTTCCACAAACTGTTCGGACACCCAAATCATCCCAGTCAGGCAAGTGTGCTACCTTGAACTGTTAATCTTTTAAAATTGTTACTTAATTCAAAAGTTGTATTCCCTTGTTTTAGAATACTTTAAATCTCAATACGCTTCACTTCATGCCATACACACACTTGATTAAAACGCACTCTTGAATTGCTTAGTACTATGGACATTGACGGAACACTTTGAACAACTTGAATTCGTAAAAATCGTTTGCTTCAAGGCAAACATCTCGATTTCGTGAATACGTGCATTCGTGATTAGGCTGGCCCGTGTTCAGCACATTTTCGGGTGGGGTTAGGGTTGAGCGGTCGCTAAGCGTATGAAAGGGTCATGTCTTTAAGAACACCACCTATACGGTGGGTTAGTATCAATCGCGATTATACCCACGCGAGAAGAATGACTTACTCATCACGTCTTAAAGGCGAGAACCCTAAGCATGTTAGATACACATTGCATGAAAATGGAAATGATTGTCACAAAATTAGTCGTACTTTAAAACTGCCCACTTGTTTTAAATACATTAGAACTGCTAAGTTGTTTTAAATTTCGTAGAACTGCCATGCTTAAAAGTACTTTACTTTCTTTAAATTGTTATAACCATGTTGTAGACATCTTGTGCAAAATTTCATATTTCGTTATTATTACACCTTGCCTTGGGTCGGCTAACCTTTTCTTGCAGACCCTTGCTGACATACATTCGTGTTTTTGGAATGTATGTCAGATCCCGAGCCGGCATACCAGGAGGATTTGTTTGAGACACCTGACTTGGAAAGTCAGGAATTTGCCGTTGACGCTGAGTCACTCCCCGCGGAGGACTAGAGCTCGGACTATTGATGTTCCCCTCTGGATTTGCTATTGTATCTTTTTATTGATGTATGTCGCTGTTGTATTTCTTTGGCCCTGCTGAGGCCTTGTCTTGTAATTTTTATTCCTGCGAATTTCTGGATTGTGGCATGTAATTTAATAATGTTTTTATTGTTCTGGAAAGCAAGCAAGAACCCTGCAAGTTGTTATCACAGACGCGTAATGAACTCGAGCTTCACCGCTCCAGTTCATGCGGACCTTTGTAACGCTCTCGCTTCCATCGTTTTTGGGAAGCGGGGCGTGACAACTATGGGCATGGCTCGACGTCAGTTTCTGAGGTGTAGAGTACTTGGGAAAGAGGGACAGTGTATTGGAGGAGCTGAAGCATCATTTGGTCAGGGCTCAGCAAATAATGAAGGATTGCGCTGATTCTCATTGCAGAGACGTATAGTTTGCGAGATATGGTGTACTTGAAGTTGCGTCCCTATCGACAGTAGTCCTTTGCCGTTGGAAGAAATGAGAAGTTGTCTCCACGTTATTTTGGTCAATATGGGATAGATGCCAAGGTTGGACGAGTTGCTTACAGGCTGAGGTTACCCCAGGATCAGTTATACATCATGTTTTTCATGTGTCGCAGCTACGCCAGGCCATTGGAGATCATACCCCTTCGCTATCACTTCCTGAGACATTGATTGAAAATATGGAGGTGGTTCTGGAGCCTGCGGAATTGAAGAGAGTCCATAGAGGAAGAGCAGGAGACCGAGAGGTGCTGGTGCAATGGGAGAGCCTACCTGATCATGAGAGCACTTGAGAGTTGTTGGGCGTTATGACACATCAGTTTTCGGACTTCCACATTGAGGACAAGGTGGCTCTTTTGGGGGAGTAAGGATGGTCTTATGACGTATCAAAGGAGGCAGAAAAGAGCTTCGGTGGGTAATCCATGACCATGTGGCATTTTTGTAAACTTTTGGGTCTTTTTGTGAATTTTAGTCTTTTGGGTTTTTATGCAAAATTGTATGTTTCAGATTATTATTTATAGGCGGTAGGAGGGGAGGGATTTCTTATGCTTATTTGAGAGAAACTCATATAGAGATCTTTAGAATTCCCTCTAATAGGGAAAATGCGGACGTCCTCTTTAATTGGCGTATTGGGAGAGCGGTCCACCTCTATACGGGGCCATTATCTATTTTATTTTCAGTTTTTATTCTAATAAAAATCTGAACTTTGGTCCCAATCATATCAGTTTCATATTTGGGTTTTGGTTTATAAACCCGTGCTTTCTGTTGTACATGTAATCTCTAGTCTATTTTTAAAGGTAATTAGGGTTGACGAATGGTTCAGAAATCTGATTTTCCATCAATCTTATGGTAACTTTACTGGTTTGGGTCATGCTTGGCATGAGCTCATCTTTAAGGGCCTCTGCTAATCACCATTGGCCACATTGTGGGCTCATTAAATTACTGCTTTCAACTTTGAAGCTTTCATTTATCTGCCTGGTTAAAGATTATTTGACCTGCTAATGTTGTAATAATTAATTTATTCAAAAAAGAAATGGAGGAAATACTTCCTTGTTTTGATTTTTATATTCTCGGTTGTAGGTTGTTGCAACCATCGCAGCAATAGTTCGTGGCAGCAAGCAATTCAATGATGTTATCAGCTCAGTAACTTTCCACTTAAGCAAATTTAAAGGTGTATGCAGACGATTTGAATTGATTGGTAGTGTAAATAAATGCCACATTTACGACGACTATGCTCACCATCCAACAGAAGTTCGTGCGGCACTCCAAGCTGCAAAACAACGATTTCCATATCACAGGATATGGGTTGTTTTCCAACCACACACATTCAGGTTTACTTCTTTCCTTTTCTCTTGTGTGCAAGCACACGTGCATGTGTGTGTGTTTTTTTTGGGGGGGCATGCAGGATACTTACCAATAGTTAAGCCTTTTCCGTTAGTTGGCAATGAAAGATAATAACCACATTGCTAGATCAAATTTTTATGGACCGGTGTTAACCTAGCATAAGTCCCTGAGTTGATATACAACAATCATTAGGTGAGGTAACTATGTGGATGATGAGATTGCCATATAACCCTTAAAAGCCTGTTCATACAGTTTACGTTTATGCAACCAGGGAGTAGCCCTCAAAAATTAGTATGAAGGCTAGATGAATGGGCGTGATAGGTTTGCTACATGTAATAACATTCTCTGTTGAAGTATAACAGAAACCAGAAAGTCACATGGAAATTTGTGCTGTTAATTTTGCTAATTTATGATGCAATGCTAACATTTTTCAATTTAAATGTGTTTATAGCCGTCTAGCAGCATTGATGAGAGATTTCACTACTGCCTTTACTGATGCGGATTATGTTATAGTAACTGAGGTAGTCAACAATGGCATTTGAGCCTTTTAAATTCATTGTTGGAATTAGTCCAAGTCATTGCATGCTTAATATTGACGGTTGAACAATATTTACAGATCTATGCTGCTAGGGAAACGAATGAGTGGAATTCGGATGGGAAAATCCTAACATCGTTGATCCGTGGTCCATCATCAGAATACATTCCTAGAATGGTAACTATTGTTTCCTGGAAATGCCGTGCAGTATTGTAAAAGGTCATCGTTTTGTTAGATCAGGTTCATTGGTCTTGTTAGATCTGGTTAGTTGGTGCAGTATTGTAAAAGATCATCGTTTTGTTAGATCAGGTTCATTGGTCTTGTTAGATCAGGTTAGTTGGTTGCATACAATGGCAACCAAAGCATTGAATATATGGTAATAAGAAAAAAAGATGAAAAAAAAAAATCTGAAAATCACACTTCACTCTATGCTTTGGCTTTGGGTTTCTTCCTGTATTTAGACAACCATGTTTTCTTTTAGGACGACGCCATGGACAAATTGGTCGTCAAGATTTCATCTAACCGATATCAAGAAACTGTTATCATGACCCTCGGTGCAGGTAACTGAGTAACTGTTGAATGGTACTTCACCCAGGATTACATATCTCAAAACAAAGTATATTAACGGAACTGATGTATATAATGAAATGCTTATGCTTAGGTGATATAACAACCGTTGGACCGAAACTGCTCAGAAGATTGCAAGAAAGATTGTGGTATGATCATACGTATACTTGTGCTCTCTTTTTCAATTTTTTATGTTTACTAACGCAGAAAATTTGGCATGGTTGTTCACAAAACTAGTTCGTGTTTCTTTCGTGCCATCTAAAATTGTGTGATTTATAATTGCTAACGTGCAACATGGACACCAACATGCATTGAACAGCGGGATTGAAGTTTATGTGTTTTGTAGCTGTAGTATTTGCAGTATCGTACAATTCTTTGTTTTAAAGCAAGGAACTTGTCGGGGTGAGTGAAGAAAAGGGCATTTGCATGTAACAGGAAGATTACATGTTCAAGGCCTGCGTCCAACCTTATTAATTTGGATAACAATTTATAGTTATAATTTTTGACCGAGTCCAGTATGTGATGTCAGGTAACTAAAATGTTGCATATGTAAATTCTATCATCATAACTTCAACTGTACAACTATAAGATGTAGCTTAGTTGGCAAGAAACAATCTCTCCTATGTGAGAGTTTTGTTGGAGTTGGCTCAAAAAACTCCTTATTGTATATATATGTCTTAGTGGGGGTATGTTTGTACTTTACTTGTATCCCTAAGAAGACCATATAAATAGTCTCTTAGCTTTAGGGGTTTTCATTAAGGGAGAAAAATAACCTACAGAGAAAGGAGGCTAGGGAAGATAGAGTTCTTTGGAGAAGAAGAAGCAAAGGTTGAGGATTTTTGTCTTAAATCCTTGTAAGCTGCTTTGGGAACTTCTAATGAAGCTTGGTAATTCTCCTCCATATCTTGTTCTTTGTGTTTGGCTTGTTATTTCTCTTTTGTCTTGGATATTGTTGTTCTTGGTTCTTTGAAGATGTCAGTGGAATCAACAATTTGTATTAGAGCTTGGGTTTATCCTTATTGCTACTCATTTAGAGCATTTTGGGTGAAGAAATTTCGTAAATTTTCGGGGTTGTGAGTTGCGAAATTGTGGTGCACACAAGGTATTTGATAAATGTCCTCTATGGAAACTTCCACTTCCGGTGGGGTTAAGTTTGAGGTGGCAAAGTTTGATGGTCGTATCAACTTCGGATTATGGCAAATAAGGTTAAGGAATGTCTTTATACAAAAAGGACTCAAGGTTGCTTTGTTGGGGAAGACAAAGAAGCCGGAGAAGATCAATGATGAAGAATGGGCCGATCTAGATGAAAGGACAGTGAGCACAATACAATTGTATCTCTCGGATGATGTTTTGTATAACGTTAGTGAAGAGGAAACTGCAAAGAATCTATGGTAAAAGCTTGAGAAACTTTACATGGAGAAGTCTTTATCAAACAAGCTACACTTGATGAAGCAACTCTATAGTTTGAAGATGGAAGAAGACATGGATGTGTTGGAACATATGAACATCTTCAATATGATGATGTGTGACCTCTTGAGGTTAGATGTAAAGTTTGATGATGAAGACACGTCTCTTTTGTGGTTGAGTTCTCTTTCGGGCCCTCATGACCACTTTGTTACTACTCTATTGTATGGAAACGAGACTCTCAAGTTTGAAGAGGTGACCCAAGATATTATTTCGAATACCGCAGGGAAAAGATCCTTGAAGGGTGATTCCAATGTGGAAGGTTTCCTGGTCAAAGAGGAATCGAGTGATAGAAGTAGAAGCAAAGAAAGAGCCAAAAGCAAGACATACAACTCCCAGTCCAAGTCAATGAGCAAGAAAGATATTGAATGCTACTATTGCAAGGGCAAAGGGCACTTCAAGAGACATTGCAAGGCGTGGTTGGCGCAAATGGAGGGGAAGCGGTCGAAGGATGATTCGGCTAGTGTGGCTTCCGAATGTGAAGCGGAACTCCTCTCCGACTCTCAAGCTAAATCCTCAAATGCATGAATTTTAGGTTCCGGTTGTTCTTATCATACGTGTCCAAATCGAGAATAATTTGACACTTATGAGGCCGTTGATGGTGGTTCGGTGTTGATGGAAAATGATGCACAATATAAGACAATTGGAATGTGAACTATAAAGATCAAGATGCATGATGGCGTGGTCCGTACATTGGGAAGAGTTAAACATGTGCCGACACTCAATAAGAACCTCATTTCTTTGGGCATGCTTGAAGCGAAGGGATGCACTTTCAATGGAAAAGATGCTATTCTCACGGTGTCGAAAAGGGTTTTAGTACTAATGAAAGGTACAAGAGTGGGCAACAATCTTTACAAGCTTGTGGGTGACACTATTTTGGGTGGAGCCTCAATCTCCATAATGAACAAAGTGGATGATTGTGATGAATGTATATTGTGGCATATGCGGTTGGGACACATGAGTGAGAAGGGCATGGGTGAACTTCATAAGAATAATTTGTTGAAGGGAATGAAGACATACAAGCTCGACTTATGTAAGCTTTGTTTGGCGGGCAAACAAAGGAAGGTGTCTTTCAATACTACAAAGGTAGAATGCAAGAGCAAAGGGATTCTTGACTACATTCACTCCAATGAGTGGGGACCGAGTCCGGTTATGTCAAAAGGTGGAGCTTCCTACTTTGTGACATTCATTGGTGACTTCTCAAGGAAAGTTTAGGTGTATTTTATGAAGCAGAAGTCCAAGGTATTCTCCTAGTTCAATGAGTGGAAGGTGGAAGTTGAAAACCAAATGGGAAGAAACGTGAAGTGCTTGAGAAGTGACAATGAGGGTGAATACCGAGATAGAAAGTTTCTACCATTTTCCAAAGATGAATGGATTAAAAGGCATTTCACCGTAGTAAAAAATTCTCAACATAATGGCGTGGCCGAGAGGATGAATTGAACCTCATGGAGGGCTAGATGTACGAGGCTTCATGTGGGGTTGCCAAAGTCTTTTTGGGTGGAGGCGATTAACCATGCACGCTATGTGGTGATTAGATCACCTTCGAAGGCTCTTAACCTCAAGGTGGCCGAAGAGGTATGGAGTGGCAAGGAAGTGGACTATACTCTTCTAAAGGTGTTTGGGTGCCCGGCATATGCACATGTTCCACATGATGAAAGGTCAAAGCTTGATGCCAAGTCACATAAATACATTTTCCTCGGTTTTGAAAAGGGAGTGAAGGGGTACAAGCTTTAGGATCCAGTAAATTGAAAGAAATTGACTGGTAGAGATGTGGTCTTTGATAAAGCTTCTATGCTATCAAGGGATCTTGAAGGTCAACAAAATGGTGATGGCAAAGGAAATAAAGTGGCCTAAGAAGTCTCATTCGAATTGGATGACTTGGAAAGAACTTAAACTTCACAATGGAAAGAGTGGAGTTCAAGCCATGGTCCAGACCAAGAGAGCCCTCAAGAAAAGCCATATAGCATTACTCAAGGAAGGATGAGGACCACAAAGCCACCTAATAGGCTTGGATAGGAGCAAGCGGAACATGCGCATTATGCTCTTGCCATTAGCGGTGGTGAGCCCGGTTCATTTCAATAGGCTATGGATTCATATGAAAGTGGCAAATGGTTGGAGGCAATGGTGGTGGAGATGAAATCTCTCCACAAGAATTCCGTGTGGGAGCTGGTGCCGAAACCAAAGGATCGTAAATCGGTGGCTTGCAAGTCGATCTATAGGGTGAAGGAGACTTTGCATGAAAAGGAGAAACCAATTTTCAAAGCAATGTTGGTGGCAAAGGGGTATTCACAAAAGGATAGGTGGACTATGATGAGGTTTTCTCCCCGGTTGTGGTACTCTTGATGTAAAGACGGCCTTTCTTCATGTTAAGTTAGAGGAAACTATTTACATGTCACAACCGGAAGGGTTTGTAGAAGTGGACAAATAAGACTTTGTATGCCGATTGAAGAAGTCTATCGATGGACTCAAGCAATCGTCAAGACAATGGTACAAACGCTTTGACTCCTTCATGTTGCATATTGGATACCCAAGGAGTGAGTATGATTGTTGTGTGTATTATAAGGTTCTTAATGATGTGTCCCCTATCATGATTTTTCTTTATGTGGATGACATGCTAATTGTATGTAAGCACATGTCAATGGTGGATGAGCTCAAATCTAAGTTGAGCCATGAGTTTGACATGAAAAACCTTGGGGATGCTACTAAGATTATGGGCATGGAGATAAAGAAAGATAATGATACCAGAAAGTTGTGGTTGTCACAAAAGAGGTATGTGTTTATAAGTGGTGGAGAGGTATGACATGATGAATGCGAAACCGGTTGTCACACCACTTGCTTCTCATTTTGCTTTAAGCAAGAAGGTGGAGGAAATTGAGAAGATCAAAGCAGTACCATTTGCAAATGCGGTAGGATGCTTGATGTATGCCATGATATGCACACGGTCGTGTTCGGACCCTGCGGGGCTATACACACTAGAGGGGGTGAATAGTGTAATGGCAATCAAAGTGCTTAATTAAAGTTACTGAAATTAAAAGCACAATAAGGAGCAAAAATTAAAAAGTGTGCTCAACAAAAACAATCGCAAACACAAGGATTTTACCCTGGTTCTCCAAACTTGGGTACGTCCAGCCACATCAATTTCCACTATAATTCCTATAAAGAGAAGTGAATACAATCTTATACAGAGATACCTCACACAAAGGATTTTGGATTCCCACAAAGAGAAATACTTGCTCTCTCACCGAGAGACTTTTGCTCACACACACAGAGACTCAAACTCTCACACAGAGAGATCTCAACTAACCCTCACACAGAATGTTATACTCCCACACAGAGAGTAACTAGCTCTCACACAGAAAGCTGGGATGACTAATTCCCGCAAAAAGTAGGGGGTTTCATAAAAGATGAAACGAAATAACACTTGCTTATGCCTTGAAATGGTCTTACCAATGTGATGAAGAAGGCTTGTAAGTGTGGATGACCAAGTGCTTGAGATTTGCTTTGATTGCACTTGTCGATCTTTCTCTCTTTAGGAATGAACCCTAACACTTCTCACGTGAGTGTATGAATGTATAGAAGAAAGATGTTCTCCAAGAAAGGAATTAGATTGAAAATCCCTTGGAGAAAATTCCCTAGAGCTTAGATGCCATAGCGTAAGAGTGAAGCTCTAAGAAGGAATGAGAGAGGAGTGGCTTAGAGAAGAGGTTTAAAGATCTTCTATGATTTCCTAAACCTTTCAAGAGTTCTAAATGAGCTAAGATATCTCCTATATAAAGAAAGCCAAGAAGAGCCCATAAAATCAACCAAAAACCCAAAGGGAAGAAATCTGCAACAGCTAGATTTTGGCAGTTTACGGCACAGACAGTCGACCGAAGCACAACTGACAGGCGACTGGTCAACGGCTATAAAAATCCCAACGTCTATAATCTGAGACAGGACGGGCGACTGTAGAAGACTATGCATGCGCCTGTAAATGAGCAGGCGCATATATATCCTTCAGCAAGCGACTGTCACATGGGATGGAAAGGAGCTGAGAAACCCACAACTTTCGCACTAGCGCCTTCAGACGATAGATGAACAAAACACAGGTGCCTGTAAATTGATAAGCGACTGAAATCTTATCATCAGTCGACTGACTTGCAAAGTAGGATGAAATCCAGAAAATGCAAGTTATGCACTTTTGCACACAGACGAATGTAGAACAATTCATAGGCGCCTGATGGAAGACATGCACCTATAAAATAAACGTCAGTTGTCTGTTTCCAAGAGCTTAAGAAAGAGTCCAGAAATGTTGACTTGAGCTGTACACAACAGCCGACTGTAGAAGGCTGGCCAAGCGCCTGGAATCACCCAGTCGCTTGTCCTTCCTTCAGCAATCGCCTGTTGGAGAGCCAGAGACTCCAATTGAGTCATTTGGCATGAAGGACCTATTGGGTTGGAATCTATGATAATCCCAAGGCTCACTAAGATGGAAAATGCAAATACATGAATAAGTAGACCATCGATCAACGCATTCCAATAATCCTAGACTCAAAAAGAGAAATGCAAGTAATTGAAATTACATGGATTACAAATTGCATCTCCTAGAGTCTAAGACTTCAATATCTTCCCAGCTTTGGCACCTCTTAATGAGTTTCCCTTTATCAAGCTCCAAGCTTTGTCATTAATCCTCTTGATGTCCATCCATCATCATTGTTACGACTTTAAGGTCGGCCCATGAAATTGAGGCACGTATGCACTGGGGGCCCAAGCGAACACCTCACAGACCCCCCGAAAGGGGCACTAGCCCGAGCGGAAGATCGCCTTCATCCAGAGAAGCTCGCATCTCCCCACCACTAGCTTGCCTACAAGGTCAACCAGATAAGCTCGCATACCCTCCAACAAGAAGCACCATCCGGAGGAGCCGAGCTTGGTCGTCGAGCTTGGCTCGCCCTCGAGGGTGGCCAGGCATAAATATCTCTGACAGGGTGACGTGGGCTCACCTCTCCTCCGTTAATACCAGAGGTTAAGGGCGAGAACTGATGGCCGTCCATCGCGTCTCATTAATGCACCTGACACCGTCTGACACCATTAATACGGAAAATATCCCTGACACAACTCGCCAACCTATCGCTTCACCACTCGAGTGCCAGCTGGGTTGATTCGACAACTGACAGGATGACGAACAACCACCTCTCAGCCTTATAAATACCCCCCTCATGCCTTCATAGATGGGGTTGGTCAGTTAAAACCTCTAACTTATTCTCATATTAAAGGTCGGATATCTTCCACATATCTACACCTTCTTTAAGCTCGCCATGCTTCGTCGATCTGTCTTAAGATCGCCAAGCATGCCCGACGCCTACATTTCACGTCACTTGCTGACTTAAGCATCGTAGAGGCTACGGGCTGACAGCCAGCCCCGCCTTTCTGACGAATTGCTATTCTCGCATGAAGCTCGCCTCAGCTATCGGGAGACTGCAACTTTCGGTGATCTCCAGTCGACCTTGAACCCTTCACCTTCGAAGCGAGTTCTGAGCCGTGCAAACCTCGCCGTTAGCCAAAAACTTGTAATCATTGTACCCGTGATTTCCAATAACAAATAAATCTTATTGTTGGCGGATCTGACCCGTAACAATCGGCGCCGTCTGTAGGATCAAGGGTTACACCCATGTCAGGCTCCACATGTCCTCAGAGGCAGAGGGGGTGTGACATCGGCTGACACCAAGCCTTAGGGAGGGCGAGCTGATATGCGTCGACCGGGATCAGTCATGGATGAGCCCGATCGTCGCCTACCTAGAGAGCGGAGCCCTGCCAGAGGACAGACTAGAGACGCGAAAGATCGAGAGGTGGGCTTTGACGTTCGTAATCTTCGGCGGCATGCTCTACCGAAAGCGTCACACGAAATACGTCTTGCCCTATCTGAAGTGCCTTGGGCCAAGGAGGGCAGAGGAGGTCGTCGTGAGATCCATGAAGGGCTCTGCTGCGGGAATCACTACGGAGACCGCACACTGGCGCACAACAAGGCGATCCGGCAAGGCTATTATTGGCCGACTATGGTGAAGGATGCAACCATCTACGTTAAGCGGGGTGGGGAGTGCCAAAGATTCTTCAAACATACGACAGCTCCTCCAGCCGATCTGATCCCAATCCTTAGCCCGGTCCCGTTCGTCGAGTGGGGCTCGACATCCTCGGCCCATTTCACATAGCAGCAACAGGGAGGAAATTTCTCGTCGTCGTCGACTATTTTACAAAATGGTTCGAGGCAGAGCCGCTGGCGCGTATTACCTGGGTGGACATGAAGAACTTCGTCTTGAAGTCAATTATATGCCGCTTTGGGGTACCTCGCTCCATAGTGATGGACAACGGGAAGCAATTCGACTCCGCGGACTTTAGAAGCTTCTGCTCTGATTTGAGTATCAACCTTCATTTCGCCTCCGTGGCGCATCCGCAGTGTAACAGCCTCGTCGAAGCAACAAACAAGTGCACTCTGGAGCCGTTGTAGAAGGCTGGCAGCGCCCCTGGGTCTTGGTCTAACGAACTACACGGCATCTTTTGGTCCTACCGCACAACATACAAAGCGTCGACCGACGAGAGCCCCTTCATTCTAGCTTATGGGGCAGAGGCCGTCGTCCCGGTGGAGGTCGGCGAGGAATCTCTCTGGCGCAAATACTTCAACGAAGAAGCCAATGAAGAGGGCCTCGACATCAATATTGAGCTCGTCGACGAGGTAAGGGACTGTGCGCTAACAAGTTTGATTAAGCACAACCAAAGGATGACGGGTTACTACAATTCCTGCGTCAGGAAGCGAAGCTTCAGAGTCGACGACCTTGTCCTCGGGGACGCTACTTTTAGACCCAAGATTGGCCGCCGAGGCAAGCTATCCGTAAAGTGGGAAGGCCCCTACACCATAACAGACATCGTGGGACCGGTGACATACATTTTGGCGACCATGGAAGGCGTTGAGCTGGCCCGTCCTTGGAATGCCGAGCATTTGCTCAAATATTTTAAATAAATGCACTTATACATTCAATCAAAATCTTTTAATAAATCGATGTGCTTGTACACTCAGTGAGTTGTCTGAATTTGCATTTTGGCCCTCCCCTAAAAGCTAATAGCGCCTTGGCGAAAGTCGGCTGAAGGCCAAGCCTTCGCAAGACAACCAACAGTCTCAAAGACCTCCGGGGCAACTTGCCCACCACAGAGGCCGCGGGGTCAGCTCCTCCCTATCGATCCCCTCTCGACAGCTCGCCACCAGATCCGAAGCGGACATGCGGGGTCGGCGACGGCCCAATACTCACCCAATTATAGAGGTTGTGGGGTCGGCGACGGCCCAATACCCGCCCTCTCAAAGACCTCCGGGGCAGCTCGCCCACCAACAGAGGCCGCGGATCGGCTCCTTCCTATCGTCCACCCTCTCGGTAGCTCGTCACCAAATCCGGAGCGGACATGCGGGGTCGGCGACGGCCCAATACCCGTCCGATTACAGAGGTTGCGGGGTCGGCGATGGCCTAATACCCGCCCTCTCAAAGACCTCCGGTGCAGCTCGCCCACTAACAGAGGCCGCAGGGTCGGCTCCTCCCTATCGCCCACCCCTCTCTTGGCAGTTCGCAACCAAATTCGGAGCGGACATGCCGGGTCGGCGACGGCCCAATACTCGCCCGATTACAGAGGTTGCAGGGTCGGCGACGGCCCAATACCCCCTCTCAAAAACCTCTGGGGCAGCTCGCCCGCCAACAGAGGCCGCGGGGTCGGCTCTTTCCTATCACCTCCCTCTCGGCAGCTTGCCACCATATCTGGAGCGGACATGCGGGATCGGCGACGGCCCAATACCTGCCCGATTACAGAGGTTGCGGGGTCGACGACGGCCCAATACCTGCCATCTCAAAGACCTCAGGGGTAGCTTGCCCACCAATAAAGGCCGCGGGGTCGGCTCCTCTCTATCGCTCCCCTCTCGGCAGCTCGCCACCAGATCCGGAGTGGACATGCTGGGTCGGCGACGGTCCAATACCCGACTGATTACAGAGGTTGCGGGGTTGGCGACGGCCCAATACCTGCCCTCTCAAAGACCTCCAGGGCAGCTCGCCCACTAACAGAGGCCGCGGGTTCGGCTCTTCCCTATCTCCCCCTCTCGGCAGCTCGCCACCAGACCCGGAGCGGACCTGCAACTCTACAATATTCTACTTCTCCTCAGCCGTAAACTCGTCAATGACAGAATGTCGCAGGCATATACATACAAAGGCACATGTCGCAAAATGAACAAAGCTGTGCGCAGAATGAACAAAACGAACAGCGATAGTGAGCAAAAAATTGCCATTTTATTTTGTTTAACTTTTTACATCTCAGGATCAAAACAAAAAAAGACTCCAGGCTTGGCCCCAGGGTCGGCCATACATTCTCGCCCCAGCCTATAGTGCCTCGACTCGGCCGCCACTCCCTTGTCGGCCGCCTTCTGGACCTGGGAGTCCGCCTGGTCGCCTCCATGGTCGCCGTCGACTGGAACCTTTGCCACCTCGGCCTCAGAAGCAGTAGAAGCCTCTGCTTCGTCATCAGACGCCGCTGACAGCCGGGCGAAGTCAATCTCCATATTGGGGTAGAGCTTCCCCAACCTCGCATTGGCCCTCTCGAAGCCGGCCTCCAGACCGTCGTCGAAGCCCTCCGCCCTCATGGCCATCAGGGCAGGGACGAGCTTGCTGTTCTGGTACTGAAGAACGGCTTGGACCCTGACCTTGTCTAGGTCGACCTTCGCCAGCTCAGCGTTCCGCTGCTCCAGCTTTACGATCTTTGCAACGGTAGCCTCTTTCTCCGAGGCCAGGAGCATCTCGGCGGCGACCCTCCGGGCCTATTCTTCGCGGACCCTCTCCTGTAGCTCCCCAACTACCTTGTCCAGCATGGCGGTCTCGTCCTTCTGGATCTTATAATCCCCCGGACCTTCGCCAGCCTCTCGATGGCGTCCTTCAGCTTCGCCTCGGCGTCCTTGAGGGCGACCGCCTTCCTTCCGAGCGCCGCCTCGAGCCGGTTTACCTCCGACGTGTCGTTGGAAAGACACCAGAGCGGCAACCACCTATAAAGAGGATCAAAAATCATAAGTGTATCGAAAAAAGAAGTCCAACATCTTAGGCGAAGGGCGACGAACATGCATGCTATGCCAGATGGCCGTGTCGCAGAGGCATTCAACACCAACATTCAACAGGAACTCTCGGTCCCTCGGTGGCACGCTATTCTCTGCCAGGCGAGCCGCCACGCCGGCTTCGTCGAAGACAGACTCATGGGCCCCCACCGGATAGCGCGGTGCGACGATCGTCTCCGGTGGAATGGCGAGAACCGCCTCCTTCGTCGACTTGAAGTTGGCCAGTGCGGCCTCACAGCTCGGATGGATCGGCTTTCCCAGCCCGAACGACGGGCACTCATAGGGCCAGTCCGCGACTACAGGACGGCTTGTAGTGGTCGGTACCGTCGGGGGGTCTCAGTGGGGCGGCCGAACTAGTGGGCACGGCGACAGTGCCGCTGATCGAAGGGCCCTGGTACTCAGCGGCCACATGGCTGACCACGGGCTCCTCTGGGTCGAGGTGGACCACTCCGCCAGCTGCCGCCTCGCTCGTGCAGGATGTAGGAGCTGTGGCCACAGGCTCCTTCCTCGATTTCTTGATCCGCTCCCCTTTCTCGGCCCAAGCTGTGGCGGTCGCTTCCAGACTCCGCTTTTGCCCGGCCTGTGCCGAACTCCTTGAGGCGGGCTGTTGGCCCTTGCCCTTGCTCAACGGATGCTTCGACGACGCCTCCCTCGCCATCTTCATCAACTCCTCCATGGACATGCTCATGGCCGCGCCTGCAAAAAGAAAACAGATCAGTGTGAGCATTTCAGAAGTTGTTCGCGACACTTGGAGTACCTTCATACCAGACATAATGGGCGATCATCTCGTCCGCGACCAGGTCTTTGAAGACCCTGCTCTCTCTTGGGATCTCGTCTAGAATTTTGGCGTTCTCCCCTCTAGGACCACTTCGGCATTCGCTGAGGGATTCAGAGTCCCCCAGTTCGACCTCAGAGCCAAATCTGCTGGAGTCGAGACAAAAGCAAATCTCTCCTTCCAGTCCCTCACTTTGCCTGACAGCTCGAGGACGAGAAGTCTGTCCCCTCTTCGCACAGACATAATAGTATTCCTCCTTCACCTCGAAGAAGTACTGGAAGAGCGACAGCGTCGGACTTATCCCGTGGGTGGAGCAAAGGACCAGAAAGCCGACAATCGCGCTGATAGAGTTCGGCATCAACTGAAAGAGAGGGAGTTTGTGAAAATGGAGGACGAGAAGAAGGAAGGGATAGAGCGGGAAGCGGAGCCCAAAGGCGAAGGTCTGGTATTACACGCCGACCTCGTAGTCCACAGGGAAACAAACCCGCTCGCTGAGCTCGGGGAGGCTGACTGTGTAGGGGGCCGGATATACTTCGCACAAATCTCAGGGATCGCGGAGGGCAGCAGCTGAGACATTTAGGCCAGAATTTCCGTAAGGACCGCGGCCGTGGCTCCGCCGCCGCCCGTGACCGTGGCGGCATTGGTGGTCGACTTGGGCACTTTCCCTTTCTTAGGGTCCCTCCTGATCACCGACGATGAAGCGACGGTCTGTTCAACTGTCGTGTCTCCCTCTCGCTATCCCGGCCAGGACATCGACGGCGTCTTTGACGCCACAGGTTTTGACTCGGTGGCGCCACCCCTGCCAACCTCCCCGAGGTGCTGTTCGACGTGGACATTTGAAGAGAAAGAAGTCGCGGAAGAAGCAGACGAAGACATTGATGGGATCGAGAGTGTACCAAAAGCAGAACAGACAAACGGAGCTCCATCGAACGGACGGACGACGGCGGTTGACGGCAGCTGCTCTCGGTGATGAAAGGGGGGAAAGCTGAAGTTTCGAAAATTCAGGTAAAAGCCTCTCCCGCTTCCTTTCCATCTCTACTATAGGAGGAGGCAGGCGATCACAACCATCGCATGCGGGCCACGTGTCGAGATCCGAGCGGGTCTGGGCTGGCGCCTCGAATTCTCCCCCAATCACCTCAGCCACGCGTCATCTTTTCAGCAAACGGAAGCATCGAACTCTTCACGTCGCCAAATCGTCATCATGACTTTTTGGATTCGGCAGTCAGGTCTCATTGAATGCTGCTGACCAGCCTTCATCCAGTTGGAGTACGATTCGTCATCCAAGCTGAAGCCGGGCTTGCCGCATCGAGCGTGAATGACGGTGGCAATTGTTACGACCTTAAGGCCGGCCCATGAAATTGAGGCACATATGCATTGGGGGCCCAAGCGAACACCTCACCAACCCCCGGATGTGGCACTAGCCCGAGCGGAAGATCGCCTGCATCCAGACTAGCTCGCCTCTCCCCACCACTAGCTCGCTTCCAAGGTCAACCAGATAAGCTCGCCTACCCTCCAACAAGAAGCGCCGTCCGGAGGAGCCGAGCTTGATCACCGAGCTTGGCTCGCCTCCGAGGGCGGCCAAGCATAAATATCTCTGACATGGCGACGTGGGTTAACCTCCCCTCCGTTAATGCCAGATGTTAAGGGCGAGAACTGATGGCTGCCCATCGCGTCTCATTAATGCACCTGACACCGTCTGACACCATTAATGCCGAAAATATCCATGACACAGCTCGCCAACCTATTGATTTACCACTCGAGTGCCAGCTGAGTTGATTCAACAGCTGACAGGATGTCGAACAACCGTCTCTCAGCCTTATAAATACCCACCTCATGTCTCCATAGAGGGTGTCAGTTAAAACCTCTAGCTTATTCTCATATTAAAGGTCGGATGTTTTCCACATATCCGCGCCTTCCTCATAAGCTCGTCACGCTTCGCCAATCTGTCTTAAGATTGCCAAGCGTATCTGATGCCTACATTTCACGCCACTTACTGACTTAAGCATCGGAGAGGCTACGGGCTTACAGCCAGTCCCGCCTTTCTGACGAATTGATATTCTCGCAGGAAGCTCGCCTCAGCTACCGGGAGACAGCGACCTTTGGCTATCTCCAAGCGACTTTGAACCCTTCACCTTCGAAGTGAGTTCTGAGCCGTGCAAACCTCGTCGTTAGCCAAAAACGTATAATCATTGTACCCGTGATTTCCAATAACAAATAAATCTCATTATTGGCGAATCTGACCCGCAACAATCATGCTCCAAGTTTTGGCTTCATTAGATGATCTTCATGACTTCATACAAGCTTGAGCACACTGTCACTCTTGTAGGTCTTTAATATAACCATTGCATCATCCTCTAAGCATTATGCTTTGTCTCATTAATAGATAATCATTAAGATAAACTGAGACTAAAACTAAGATTGATTAACACACTAATATAATGTATTGATCATCTTCAAAACAACGTTAGTCTTGAACCCAAGAACTAACAAGACAGCCCAAGCGGTTGGTGTAGTTTGCAAAAATATGTCAAATCCGGGAAAAGAGCATTGGAATGCGGTGAAGTGGATTTTGAGGTATTTGAAGGGCACCAAGGAGTTGGGTATCATGTTTGAGAAGAAAGTTGACTCAAATGTTGTAGTGGAAAATGTTGATGCGGATTATGCGGGAGCTCGTGATAAGAGGAGGTCTATTACCGAGTATGTCATTAAGCTTGCTAGTGGTCCTATTTCTTGGAGGTCGGTGCTACAATCCATGACGGCATTATCTACTACGGAGGCCGAGTACATTGCAATCGCGGAGGCTTCCGAGGAAGCTAGTTGGTTGCGGGGTTTGGTGAATGAACTTGGGTTGGATCAAGAGAACATCCCAATATTCTCGGATTGTCAAAGTGCAATTTGCTTGACCAAGATTCACGTCTATCACACAAATACAAAACACTTTGCGGTGATGTATCATAGAGTTCGTGATTGGGTCGATGATGGTGAGATTTCTATCGAGAAGCTGCACACCGACGAGAATACGGATGATGTATTTACCAAGCCAGTGACAAGGAAGAAGTTTAGGCATTGGCTAGACTTGTTCAACATCTCATTGTGTTAGATATGTGGAGGAGCGGCTCTCCTCTTGAGGATGATGTGCGATTGTGGTGGGTGGTTGGACTCGTCATGGTTGAGGTGTATGTGACACATTGTTGATCTTCATAGTGCATGGAGTTCTCTCGCCAATGTGAAGATTGTTGGAGTTGGTTCTAAAAACTCCTTGTTGTATATATGTGTCTTAGTGGGGGTGTATTTGTAACTTACTTGTATCGCTAAGAAAACCATATAAATAGTCTCTTAGCTTTAGGGGTTTTCATAAAGAGAGAAAAATAACCTAAAGAGAAAGGAGGCTAGGGAAGAGAGAGAGCTTAAGAGAAGGAGAAGCAAATGTAGAGGATTTGTCTTAAATCCTTGTAAGTTGCTTTGGGAACTTCTAATAAAGCTTGGTAATCCTCTTCCACATCTTGTTCTTTGTGGTTGGCGTGTTCTTTCTCTTTTATCTTGGATGTTGTTGTGCTTGGTTCTTTGAAGAGGTCGGTAGAATCAACAAGTTTGTGGGTTCGAGACCCGCCAACCATGGTTGGATGAGGAGATTATTGAATTTAAATAAACACTCACCTTACCGGGGGGGGGGGGGGGGGGGGGGGGGGGGGGGGGAGGGAGAGAGAGAGAGAGAGAGAGAGAGAGAGAGAAACTACCAATACAGTTATGGTACGTTTCTAACATTTTCGGATACTCTACGCTTGACTCTTCTCATGAGTAATATTTATCCGTGTCAGTTATGAAGATAAGTATATATTTTTAAATTATGTTGAAGTTTTAATAGGATGAGAACCATTAGGGTTTTTATCTTAAAAGACATAATAATGCTCGTCTTGGAGAAATGTATGATGGTCATTTGAGTGTGTATTTTTATTAATTCCATGAAGCATTCTGTAACTCCCTCCCTCCCTCCCTCCCTCCCTCTCTATCTTTCAGCCTCTGCGATAGCGGTAGAAGCGTATCGTGATTCAAGGAAATATAATTTCCACAGCTTGCCAGTGAGAGGCCACATGAATCTAAAATGATACATGCTGCATGAGGTACCTTTTCGCTGAGAGATTTTTTGGAAGGTTGTGTGCGTTGGGGAGTCAGATATTACCTAGCTAGTCATCTCCGTTGTATTTCATTTTTTCGGTTTACTTATCATCCTTCATGTTTTCTCAAGAATTGTTGTTATTGTTTGAGATAGGATTATTTGCTATCATCAATTCGTTGAGAGAGTGATGATTCTTTGTTGTGTTCGTTCATGCAGGGATTGACTCAAACTGGGAGGCGGATATACAAATTTGATACCATATGGAACTTGTTTTTTTTTTGTTGGCCCCTTCCTCTTTTGCTTAAGAATTTTTTTTTTTGTTGATAATTTTTGGGGACATTCATCCATTAGACGGGGGAAAGTAGGGATATTAAAAAGATTCGCTATTACAAGAGAAAGTTCGTTGCCGTCTGGTATTACAAACCGGAATATTTCCATAATCAAGGCGTATATTATTCTGCTGCGTCCAACCCCAACAAAATTTTCATCGCTTTCGTAGCACGAAGCTGTGATTCCAAAAGTATTTTCGAAAACAACCTGTAAATATTTATTGGGGCCTACCTGATATCAAACATTAGGTGTATGTGGATTATAGGCTGTTAGCCACAGAAACAAACAAGGTTGCAATGGCAAAAATTTTGCTACTTGTAAATATGCCTGCCAGAGAATCAAGGCTTGTGAAATGACACGGTATGCCCTACATTTCTCTTTCATATGCTTGAAGTGGGATGCTAGTCACGTTACACGTTTTGCTGAAGATATTATATTTTATTTACAAGTTTATCATTATCTTAATATCTATTCTATTATTAAGTAAAATTTCCAATTCTATCTTTTTCTCTCTTCACTGTATCTCTCCTCCTCCCTTTGATGCCGCCACAACGGCCATTGCCTCTCCGCCACCTTCTCCCGCCTACTCCTCGAGGCCAACTCTTTCTGTCACTTCCTTGATGCCATCGTTGTTTCGTTGTCTGAGTTCTTACAAAAATTCAAAATCATTGCTCGGGTTCTCAAAATATGAGCAACCAATATTTATGACCATCGGGCTTATAGGCCTGAGTGCCATATTAATTGCTAGGGTTTGAGAACCCAATTAAGGGTTTTGAATTTTTTTAACAAATAATTAGTTTGCTTAGGCATATAACTCTGAGTCACATATAGGCATATAGGCATATATCTCCGAGCGTCACATACGTACAGTCGCGAGCAATGGCGCTCTGCCCTGAAAGTCTAATCATTTTTCAAAGTTTGATTGATTTTTGTTAGGTGACAAGTTTCTTTGTGTTTAATTAATTTTTAATCTGTGTGTGTCGATTGAACTAAACTTATTGGGTTTAATTGATTTGTTTTAGAAGTTTTTAAGTTTAATTCCTAGAGGAGGAGATTGAAGAGGACAATGAGCATGGGTAGAGAGGGGGGAGGGGTTGGCGAAGGAGATGTTGGAGGAGGTGATGGAGGGAGAGGCAGAGGTAGGGGTGGCAAACGGGTCGGGTGGGTTCGGGTTCGAGTCGGGTCAGATTTGACCCGACCCGGATAGGGGTAAACCCTAACCCGACCCGGATTGAATCCGGGTCGGGTTCGGGTGACCCGGAAAATTTCCGGGTTGGGTTTGGGTTAACCCGTCGGGTTAAGATTTGACTTATACACTACTGCTCCTTTTTCGATATTCAGCTATTTATTAAGCGACACCGACAATTTATTAAGTGTTGCATAATTTTCAGTAGCTCGTCGATTAAATCGCACTGATGACAGCAAGGAAGTATAATTAACGTTACCATTTTATTAACGAAAGTAATAAAATTAACAAAAAAGTTGTATGTAAAGGGAATTGAATCCAAGACCTCTTACAAAAAAGAACAACAATTCAAATCGTATAAGCATAACTCCCATTGCAACTGTGTATTGAAGTTATTATATAAATTTTTATATAGAGAGAGAAAGTAAACCTGGTCGAATTCGGGTCATCCGGCTTGACATGCCAAACCCATACCCGACCCGGACGCGTCGGGTCAACCCGTTTCTTACTTGACCCGGATTGGCCCCTACCCATACCCAGTTAAGAATGCCGGGTTCGGTTCGGGTCGGCTCGGGCTTATTTTGCCATCCCTAGGCGGAGGAGGTTAAAGAGCTAGAGGAGGAGGTACCTGCCCGCGAAAAGAGGACAAGAGAAGTTGATAAAGAGAATGATAAAACATGAATTATTGAAAAAAAAAAGTTGTCAGTTTATCAATTTTTACAAAAAAAGTGTCATGTGCTTAGCAGTATACTCTCTTCAGCAAAATGTGTCACGCCCCGCTTCCCTAATATGGAAGGCGAGACGTGAGGAGGTCCGCTCAGACGTGGAGCTGTGAAGCTGCAGTCTGATAAGCGTCTGTAAAAATTACGAAAAGTAGCAGGTCCTTTGCATTGCAACGAAACAACAACAATAATAATGAAGCAGATAAAAGAGTATCCACCAACAAAACATCCAACAATTTTTCTCAACATTACAGATAGTCACAAAAGAACAAAGTCTGAACAAAAGGCCTAAGGCATGGCCAACATAATACAAAACATCAACATAAAAGAGAGGTACTACGCATCGACAACCTAACAACGTCTAAGCAGAAAGAAACAACAACAATAGAAGAGCTCTAGGACAGGTCTCCGGTGTCCGCGAACTTAACACCTGTAACATGTTCGTCCTCGACGACGAACTCCGGCTCACAACCTAACATGTGACACCCAAAAGAGAAAGGGGCACATGTCAGCAAAGTCTCCAAGGAGACTTTGTGCAAGGAAACTAATAAAGGTAAAATAAGTGCAGCTAGCAGTTCTATAAAGAATGAATGCAATGACATGGCAGGTATGGCATGAGTGCAACAAGTAAGTAAACGAAACAAGCACGACAAGTGTAGCAGAGCTACTAAACAAATTTCACTATTTCACGATTTAGCTTGTTTTCACGACGTGCACAGGGTTTACGCCTTTTGGCTGAAGTGGCTGTACGGGCACACTTCTATGCTCAAGTGATCGCTTAACCCTACCCCTCCCACATGTGTCGAGCCTTGGTTTCCCAAGTACGTGAGCCCGCTTCTGAATCACGAGTCCAGGAAGTGTTTCTCAATATGGACTGGCGCCCATCTTCTGGATCACGAGCCAGGAAGTGTTTTTGGCATAGGGTTGTGCCCGCAAAAGCAGGTGCCTAGCCTCAATAGTTACAATTTTTGTAGCGTGTGCTACACAATCACGAAGAACATATGATGCATGACATGATATGGGGTGAGCAGTTAAAGTGCGTACCGTTAATTGAAAATTAAACATGGCATGGCAGCATGAATGAAAGCAGGTAAAGTGTCGGATCTAGCTTCGTTGTCAAGCTAGATCAAGTAGGGTGTCAGATCTAGTTTCGTTGTCAAACTAGATCAAATAGGACGTCTAGACAGCTATCATTTCACTGTCTAGTCTCTTTTACGCTAACAAACAAATTGGCCTAAAAACGTGGCCTAAAGAATTACTGGCAAGTATCACTTGCCTGTTTCCGATGATATCAGTCGTCGTGGGTTCGAGCGTTACGTTACGATGAGTCCGGTTCGCTGTTTTGGGTAAACAAATCACTGAATTAGATTTCTGTGAAATACGTGCAATATTAAAATAACACCCGAATTTGGTTCGCCTAATTTTATCGGGTTCAGGCTAGGGTGGTGTTTATATGGCGTTACACTAACATGGTACACTTAATTTTATTCACTTTTATTACACTAACATTATTTACAATCTTGTTAACATGCTAAAATCAGTTTAACAATTAATTAACAGTTAACTACTGCTAACAGCTAACTAATATTAGCAAAAAGTTAATTAACTAAGCTAATCACATGGCATTAAACAATCCATCTATTAATAGCAATATTTTCTAAGAGGTAACAAGTTAACATTGTATAACTCTAACCTTATCTTACTAACATTATTTAATCAACTGACATGGTGAAATCAGATTAATCAACTAACATTATAATAATAAACAAGCTCTCTCTATAACTTTTTTCTTTATTCATTTAACACGTTAAAAAAAATATTACCTATCAAACTTTATTACGTGGGCTGTCTCCTTTATTACCTATCAAATATCATTATCCTTCTAACACTTTCTTTCATTCCTTTAAGGCTAATAAAGCTAATAGAGCATGTCACCTATTCTTTACTCTGTTCCTATCCTTACTCAAAGCTGCCTCTCTACTCAACATTATTTAAAAATTACTAACATGCTGAAATTATTACTAACAAGCTAATAACAAATCTAATATTAACAATAACTTAACTCCACTTAATATTAGATAATAACCTGGGTAATATTAGATAATGACATGGTTAAATTTCATTTATACCACACCTACTCCAACATTATATACAGAACTAACATGCTGAAATTTAAATAACATCTTAACAAATCATCATTTAATTTTAAATACCACTAACTAGTGTACTAATTAGCTCCACTAAGCTAATAACAAGGGCATCATGCTAATTTGAACGGGTTATTAGTATTTTAGCATTACAGTTAATATCCCCCACCAACTACTACCTATCCCTTACACAATTTACATTATTAAAACATTTAACTCTCCCTCTCTCTCTTGATAAGGCTAACACCCTCCCTTTCCCTGATTCTCTCTTTCACTCTCTTTCTCAGTTCTCTATTTCTTCTTTTCTTTTTCTTTTGCTTTTCTTTTTTTTTTTTGGTTTTCAAAAGTTTGCAGGCAAACATGGCTCACGCGCAAGAAGGAGAGGAGGGGGTCTCACCTCGCGGCGACGGGGCGGCGTTTTTCCGGAGGCGTTGGGCGGATCTGGGCGGACGGCGGGGCTCCACGGCGGCGGCGCGGGGCACGGGGCGTGGGGGCGGTTGAACGGCGTGGGGGCGGCTCTGGTAGGGTGCAGCGGCGGCGGCGGCTTCCTGCGCACGGCGACGGCGCGCGCTGTGGTTGCTCCGGCGATGGCGGCGGGCTGACGGCGGGGATGGCCGGCGGCTGCGCGCAGGTGAGGGCCTAGGGGAGAGGGGAGAGGAAGGAAGAAGGAGAAGGAAGAAGAGGGTTTGTTTGAGTTTGGATTTGATTTATTGTTGTAATGAATCTGAAGTTTCAGATCTCCTCTAATCTAGGCTTTTGATTTCAAAAATCAGTTTTGGGGTTTGAACAAGAGTTTGATTGGTGATGAGAATTTGGGGAAGAATCTGATGGGTTTGTTTTTGTAGAAATCTGAAATATTAATTTCAGATCTGGTTTTGGATGTTTGAATCTGTATATTTTTGTTTTGATTTGGGATTTGTTTTTGGGGAAGATTTGTTGGTGGATTTGATTTTGGCTTGTGGACTGATTTGGTTTTGAAATTGATTTGGAGAATTGGTTTGGGCTCGTCCTGGAGAATTTTGCAGGGAAAGATGATTTTGGGAAGGGCTGATTTGTTTGATTTGTGTTGAAATTGGTTTGAGAATTGTAGAGGATGATAAACAGGTTTCCTTGGGGAGTTTGTTTGCTGGCTGAAATTATTTGCAGGAGAAGAGAAGATTGTTGACGGTGATACTGTTATAAGAACATTGTGGGAGACAGTTTGATGGAGGGAGGAGCTGGATGTGGGGGAGATTATAATGAGGCCTGTTGGATCTCACCCACCCAAACGGTGGAAGTCAATAGGGTTAATTAGCAACTTAATTAGGTTTAAGTTAATCAATATTGATTAGGGATAATTTAATTAGGGTAAATAATTAGTGTAAAAATTTATTAATCGTGCCATGGAAAAATATTAAAAGATGGACGCGCTCGCGTCGACGCACAAACATAGAACTCGCGCACGAAAACATCCAGACGATCAAAACAAAAATACGGGCACACACAAAAATACGCCTAGAAAAATATCGGCCGTTACATTCTACCCACCTTAAGAAAAATTCCGTCCTCGGAATTCCCATCCACTAAGGAGTAGGAAACAAACAAGGATAACGCTCCCGTATCTCATCTTCTCGCTCCCAAGTAGACTCTCCTGATGAGTCACGACGCCATATCACCCTGACTAGATCAACAGTCATGTTCCTGAAGACTTTCTGACATCGATCTCGAATCTCCACATGTTGTTATTCGTACGTCAGATCTGGTCGAACTGTAATCTCAGAGTAGTCCACAGCGTGAGAAGGTTCGCTGACATAGCGACGGAGCTGGGACACATGGAAGACGTCATGAACTCTCTCTAAGGACGGTGGCAAAGCTAAGCGATATGCTACCTCCCAACTCGCTCCAGCACATCGAAGGGTCTAATAAATCTCGGACTAAACTTGCCTCCATATACTTCCTTGCTAATATATCCGTGGATTGCCCAACTTCGAAAGGTATAAAGTGCGCGGACTTGGTCAATCGATCAACGATGACCCAGATCGCGTCGTTCTGCTTGGTGCTCCGAGGTAAGCCAGTCACGAAGTCCATCGTGATGTGCTGCCACTTCCACTCGGGAATCGGCAAAGGTTGTAGTAACCCGGCAATGCGATGGTGTTCAGCCCTCACTTGCTGACACACGAGGCACTTGGCAACGCTACGTGCCACACTTCTCTTCATTCCATGCCACCAGAAATTTTGTCGAAGATCCTTGTACATTTTAGTACCTCCAGGATGGATAGAATAAGGCGAACTGTGAGCCTCATTCATCAACTCCTCTCTTATATCTCCGGCAGGTACGCAGATCCTGCTACCATATCTCAAAGATCCATCCGCGTGAATTAGAAAATCTGTCCGAAGCCCTGCTTCGACTTGCTCTCTGATCTTCTTCAACTTAGCATCTCCATCTTGAGCAGTCTTGATTCGATCCACAATCGTCGATTGAATCTGCATGTTCATCAATGACGATGTGGCTCCCGGTAGTATAGCTTCAACATTCATCCTTCGTAGATCCTGCTGCAATCTCCACTGAGTTGTGAGAATCATCACTTCGTGCAGTCGACTCAAGGCATCCGGTACGACATTCACCTTCCCAGGATGATACTGTAGATCAATGTCATAGTCTGCCATCAATTCCAACCATCTACGATGTCTCATATTTAGTTCCTTCTGGGTGAATATATATTTCAAACTTTTGTGATCAGTGAAGATTTTCACTTTCTCACTCAGTAAGAAATGTCGCCAAATTTTCAAAGCAAAGATGATGGCAGCTAACTCCAAGTCGTGAGTCGGATAATTCTTCTCGTGGATCTTCAACTGTCGTGAAGCATATGCGACCACATGATTGTGTTGGTGCAGAACGCATCCAAGTCCCTTGCCTGATGCGTCACAGAAAATCTCGAAGCCTCCGCTTCGGTCCGGAATAGCTAAAACTGGTGCAGATGTCAGCCTCCCCTTCAAGGTAGAAAAGGCTTGCTCACAAGAGTCTGACCAACTGAACTTAACATCCTTCCTTGTCAATCTCGTCATCGGCTCAGCTATCCTCGAGAAATCCTTGATAAATCTGCGGTAGTATCCAGCCAATCCAAGGAAACTCCTGATGACCGATGTTGATCGAGGTGTAGGCCATTCACTGACTGCTTTGACCTTCTCCGGATCCACTGAGATACCAGCTCCCGATACTACATGCCCAAGAAATGCAATTCTATCCAGCCAGAATTCGCATTTGCTGTACTGGCATATAGTCTATGGTGACGGAGCGTCTCCAACACTATCTTCAATTGTTCTGCTTGCTCCTCCTCGCTCTTCGAGTACACCAGGATATCGTCTATGGAAATCACCACGAACTTGTCAAGGAAGTCGTAAAAGATAAGGTTCATGAGATTCATGAACACAGCAGGAGCGTTGGTCACACCGAATGGCATGACAACGAACTCGTAATGCCCGTACTTAGTCCAAAAAGCAGTATTGAGTACATCTTCCTTCTTGACTCTGACTTGATGGTATCCGCTCCGGAGATCCAACTTCGAAAATACCCTCGATCAACCAAGCTGATCGAAGATATCATCAATGCGAGGTAGCGGGTACTTGTTCTTCACTGTGATCTGATTCAACTCCCGATAATCAATGCACATCCTTCTCGATCCATCCTTCTTCTTTACCAGTAAGACGGGTGCACCCCAGGAAGATACGCTGGGATGAATGAAACCCTTCTGTAGTAGCTCATCCAACTGCTTCCTCAACTCTTCTAGTTCTGCAGGAGCCATACGGTACGGCGCCTTCGAAATTGGTTGAGCTCCTGGCATAAGATCGATGCCGAACTCCAACGCTCGATCGGGCGGCAGTCCAGAAATGTCTTCAGGGAAGACGTCTTCGAAATCTCTCACTACTGTAGGCTTCTCTGGCTCAGCAATCATAGATGCAACGGTCAATCGGTAAGGCTAGGCTCGGAACTTGACAGGTCCAAGCGAACATCCTCCGCCGACAAATTCGAACACTGGATGGTCGGGAATTTCGAACACCACCTTCTTCCGGTGACAGTTAATCGTGGCATAAAAAGCACCTAACCAGTCAATGCATAGGATAGCATCAAAGTTGGGTAGGTCATGGACGATGAAATCAGCATAGAGTTCGTGTCCACTAATCACCAACGGGCATGGTCTACATCCCAGTGCAACCTTCACTATACCATTCCCAGTTGTAATGTTCCGACACTTGGGAAGTGTATAGGTGGGTATCGAGTGTTCGACTACGAACTTCCGAGATAGGATGCACATGGAAGCTCCAGAATCAAACAGGGTCAAGGCCGGGTGAGAGGCTACCTGGGCATCCTAAGACGAGTACAACTAAATCTTAACGAAGGTGTCTGTCTATAAAATCGAACGTCTATCTAAGTCTTCTAATCAAAACTTATTCTAGCAACCAAGATCTAATCTAACATGCGGGTTCAACTAATGAAAAGTGAAGGTTAGCCTGAGGATTACCTGCAATAACTCCGTCCTCAGCCTTAACCTCTGCTGCAGTCATCGTGCAAGCTTGTCTCCTAGGCTGAACCGCCTGCTGAAATGCCTGCTTCTGGGGTAGAAGAGGCATTCCACGTCCAGCAGCTATCGGTGCTTTCCGTAGTTGAACTCCAACTGGCGCTTTCCACGGATGCTTAGCTCTCGGACAGTCCTTCAAGGTATGCGCTGCGTCGCCACATATCAAGCACTGGCCCAGCTTCCACCTGCACTGTTCATTCACATGACCAGCCTTGCCACAAAAATGACACATCTTCCGACTAGGCCCAGCTACTGATGTTCGCTGTTGTCGACTAGTAAGCGGGCAATCCTTCGAGGTGTGTGAAGTGCCGCCACAAGTCAAGCACTGACCCAAGAATCTCCTGCACTGCGCCTTCTCATGACCAGCTTTGCCACAAAAATGGCATGTTTTTCGGCTAAGCCCCCCTGGCCCCTTAAACTGTGCAAACGGACTAGACTTCAATGCGGGTCTAACTACAGCTCGGGTAACGCATCTCCCAGCCATCTAAGACAAGGAAACGTTCAGATTAGACTTAATCATGACTCGAATGTTATGAATAATTAATTAGACGTTGTCTATCATTATTGTTGTTCCGATATTTCACAGATGCAAAATGGAAAGGACCTGCATGGGCCACCACTAAAACCTGTCACGCCCCGCTTCCCTAATATGGAAGGCGAGACGTGAGGAGGTCCGCTCAGACGTGGAGCTGTGAAGCTGCAGTCTGATAAGCGTCTGTAAAAATTACGAAAAGTAGCAGGTCCTTTGCATTGCAACGAAACAACAACAATAATAATGAAGCAGATAAAAGAGTATCCACCAACAAAACATCCAACAATTTTTCTCAACATTACAGATAGTCACAAAAGAACAAAGTCTAAACAAAAGGCCTAAGGCATGGCCAACATAATACAAAACATCAACATAAAAGAGAGGTACTACGCACCGACAACCTAACAACGTCTAAGCAGAAAGAAACAACAACAATAGAAGAGCTCTAGGACAGGTCTCCGGTGTCCTCGAACTTAACACATGTAACATGTTCGTCCTCGGCGACGAACTCCGGCTCACAACCTAACATGTGACACCCAAAAGAGAAAGGGGCACATGTCAGCAAAGTCTCCAAGGAGACTTTGTGCAAGGAAACTAATAAAGGTAAAATAAGTGCAGCTAGCAGTTCTATAAAGAATGAATGCAATGACATGGCAGGTATGGCATGAGTGCAACAAGTAAGTAAACGAAACAAGCACGACAAGTGTAGCAGAGCTACTAAACAAATTTCACTATTTCACGATTTAGCTTGTTTTCACGACGTGCACAGGGTTTACGCCTTTTGGCTGAAGTGGCTGTACGGGCACACTTCTATGCTCAAGTGATCGCTTAACCCTACCCCTCCCACATGTGTCGAGCCTTGGTTTCCCAAGTACGTGAGCCCGCTTCTGAATCACGAGTCCAGGAAGTGTTTCTCAATATGGACTGGCGCCCATCTTCTGGATCACGAGCCAGGAAGTGTTTTTGGCATAGGGTTGTGCCCGCAAAAGCAGGTGCCTAGCCTCAATAGTTACAATTTTTGTAGCGTGTGCTACACAATCACGAAGAACATATGATGCATGACATGATATGGGATGAGCAGTTAAAGTGCGTACCGTTAATTGAAAATTAAACATGGCATGGCAGCAAGAATGAAAGCAGGTAAAGTGTCGGATCTAGCTTCGTTGTCAAGCTAGATCAAGTAGGGTGTCAGATCTAGTTTCGTTGTCAAACTAGATCAAATAGGGCGTCTAGACAGCTATCATTTCACTGTCTAGTCTCTTTTACGCTAACAAACAAATTGGCCTAAAAACGTGGCCTAAAGAATTACTGGCAAGTATCACTTGCCTGTTTCCGATGATATCGGTCATCGTGGGTTCGAGCGTTACGTTACGATGAGTCCGGTTCGCTGTTTTGGGTAAATAAATCACTGAATTAGATTTCTGTGAAATACGTGCAATATTAAAATAACACCCGAATTTGGTTCGCCTAATTTTATCGGGTTCAGGCTAGGGTGATGTTTATATGGCGTTACACTAACATGGTACACTTAATTTTATTCACTTTTATTACACTAACATTATTTACAATCTTGTTAACATGCTAAAATCAGTTTAACAATTAATTAACAGTTAACTACTGCTAACAGCTAACTAATATTAGCAAAAAGTTAATTAACTAAGCTAATCACATGGCATTAAACAATCCATCTATTAATAGCAATATTTTCTAAGAGGTAACAAGTTAACATTGTATAACTCTAACCTTATCTTACTAACATTATTTAATCAACTGACATGGTGAAATCAGATTAATCAACTAACATTATAATAATAAACAAGCTCTCTCTATAACTTTTTTCTTTATTCATTTAACACGTTTAAAAAAAATATTACCTATCAAACTTTATTACGTGGGCTGTCTCCTTTATTACCTATCAAATATCATTATCCTTCTAACACTTTCTTTCATTCCTTTAAGGCTAATAAAGCTAATAGAGCATGTCACCTATTCTTTACTCTGTTCCTATCCTTACTCAAAGCTGTCTCTCTACTCAACATTATTTAAAAATTACTAACATGCTGAAATTATTACTAACAAGCTAATAACAAATCTAATATTAACAATAACTTAACTCCACTTAATATTAGATAATAACCTGGGTAATATTAGATAATGACATGGTTAAATTTCATTTATACCACACCTACTCCAACATTATATACAGAACTAACATGCTGAAATTTAAATAACATCTTAACAAATCATCATTTAATTTTAAATACCACTAACTAGTGTACTAATTAACTCCACTAAGCTAATAACAAGGGCATCATGCTAATTTGAACGGGTTATTAGTATTTTAGCATTACAGTTAATATCCCCCACCAACTACTACCTATCCCTTACACAATTTACATTATTAAAACATTTAACTCTCCCTCTCTCTCTTGATAAGGCTAACACCCTCCCTTTCCCTGATTCTCTCTTTCACTCTCTTTCTCAGTTCTCTGTTTCTTCTTTTCTTTTCTTTTTTGCTTTTCTTTTTTTTTTTGGTTTTCAAAAGTTTACAGGCAAACATGGCTCACGCGCAAGAAGGAGAGGAGGGGGTCTCACCTCGCGGCGACGGGGCGGCGTTTTTCCGGAGGCGTTGGGCGGATCTGGGCGGACGGCGGGGCTCCATGGCGGCGGCGCGGGGCACGGGGTGTGGGGGCGGTTGAACGGCGTGGGGGGCGGCTCCGGTAGGGTGCAGCGGCGGCGGCGGCTTCCTGCGCACGGCGGCGGCGCGCGCTGTGGTTGCTCCGGCGATGGCGGCGGGCTGACGGCGGGGATGGCCGGCGGCTGCGCGCAGGTGAGGGCCTAGGGGAGAGGGGAGAGGAAGGAAGAAGGAGAAGGAAGAAGAGGGTTTGTTTGAGTTTGGATTTGATTTATTGTTGTAATGAATCTGAAGTTTCAGATCTCCTCTAATCTAGGCTTTTGATTTCAAAAATCAGTTTTGGGGTTTGAACAAGAGTTTGATTGGTGATGAGAATTTGGGGAAGAATCTGATGGGTTTGTTTTTGTAGAAATCTGAAATATTAATTTCAGATCTGGTTTTGGATGTTTGAATCTGTATATTTTTGTTTTGATTTGGGATTTGTTTTTGGGGAAGATTTGTTGGTGGATTTGATTTTGGCTTGTGGACTGATTTGGTTTTGAAATTGATTTGGAGAATTGGTTTGGGCTTGTCCTGGAGAATTTTGCAGGGAAAGATGATTTTGGGAAGGGCTGATTTGTTTGATTTGTGTTGAAATTGGTTTGAGAATTGTAGAGGATGATAAACAGGTTTCCTTGGGGAGTTTGTTTGCTGGCTGAAATTGTTTGCAGGAGAAGAGAAGATTGTTGACGGTGATACTGTTATAAGAACATTGTGGGAGACAGTTTGATGGAGGGAGGAGCTGGATGTGGGGGAGATTATAATGAGGCCTGTTGGATCTCACCCACCCAAACGGTGGAAGTCAATAGGGTTAATTAGCAACTTAATTAGGTTTAAGTTAATCAATATTGATTAGGGATAATTTAATTAGGGTAAATAATTAGTGTAAAAATTTATTAATCGTGCCATGGAAAAATATTAAGAGATGGACGCGCTCGCGTCGACGCACAAACATAGAACTCGCGTACGAAAACATCCAGACGATCAAAACAAAAATACGGGCACACACAAAAATACGCCTAGAAAAATACCGGCCGTTACAAAATGTGTCCAATTGTTGGAGTTACTATGCTCATAAACATAATTGCTACTTATATAGAACTACTGTGCACACTCATCTAAACTAATTCAAAAACCATTTTTCACTTTCCCCATAGACCATTTTTTTTTTACTTTATCCACATATTACATATCTCCTCACCATCCTCCTCCCCCATTTTCACACCGTCGCCGATGTCTGCATCCCTCCACTCCATCCTCTTCATCCCCAAAAAACCCCCACATATTTCACATTTTCTTCCCTCATGCATTGTCTGCATTCTCCTCATAAAAGGATGGCCAATTCCGAGACACACGAAACCGGTACAAGCTCGGTCGCACCGATCGCAGAAACCTTGATGTCAATGGTGGTGGTGATAAATATGAAGAATCATATCCTTCCTCGTTCCAATGATGTGTTTGCTTGTAAGAATTATCCTCCCTCAAACCTCTCAAAAATGTTTTTACTCATTCATTTCGTCCGAATTGACCTGAATGAATTATACACCTGTTAGTTTTTAGGTTTCTGTTGTTGTTGTTGTTGTTGATTCAATGGCATTCCTATAAATTTTTGAATCGACACCCCCTCAAACCCCTCAAAAATCCGAACTTTGTGTTTTTTACGCATTCTATTCGTCCGAATTGACCTGAATGAAGCATGCACCGGTAGCTTCTGGGTTTCTGTTGCCGATTCAACGGCACACTTGTAAATTTTTTAATGGAAACAAAGATAAATAAGAAAAAATTTCAATAACACGCATGTAACTTTCAAATGGCGTAAACAAGTGGCATGTGTAAGTAGCAATTAGGTCTGTGCGCATGGTAACTCCCCCACTTGTTTTCTTAATGATTTCTTGTCCTGTGGGTTCAATATACCTCCAAAGTGGGCCCCACCACGCTTTGGTGACTTCCCACCAGCTCGAAAACGTCTCCACCTACAATGCGACCGGGGCCCCATTGTATTATTTGCCGACTCGGTCCGATGGCGCACCAATGCGGGCATCTTACTTTATCCACCGAAAATGATGTATGAAAACTAAGTTTAGAACCCCACACCACCAAGAAACCGAATCAGCACGGTATTACCAAATGGTTTAAAGCATATTGGTCCCTAAGATTTTATGTTATTGCATAATTGAAATAATAGCCCAATAAATCCACGTTATTATGTGATGTTCGATGGAAAAGCTGGAGTATGGCCATCTATTTCGTTAATGAGATTGCAACGAAACCATGTTCAACTTGTAAAGGTAGTTAAATATTGGGCCAGAATGAGGGTCCTTTCCACTGGTTAATATACAAAGAGAGAGGAAGACTCTTCCTTTGCCAAGACAACAAATAACAAAAGCTGTGATAAGCGTGTATGTGTGTATAAGAGAATGACGATTATCTATTGTTAAGATATTAGTTACGATGCTTTAGGGAATAGAGTCACTCTTTGCATCTTGTGCAAGCGCCTCTTTGGTTCTCGTGTTGTTTAGTGTGTCTCTTGGGTTCTAGCGAATGTATCTTAGGCTTCCATGTGCAATAATGATAGATGCAGTATATATATATGGGTTCATCTCTTGTAAGCATTATCCAAGAGAATCAAGCAATACAATCTTCTTCTTCTTAACGTGGTATCAGAGCCAATGCTCTTTTGCTTTAAACTCTTCTGTTGTTCAATCTCTCCCTCTCCCCGCTCTTGGGTTTTTTTTTTTTTTTTTTTGGGGGGGGGGGGGCTTCATCATTTATATTGGCCACTCAACGTTGTCCCACCTCCTCAGTCCGCTCAAGCTTCTGTTGTGGACATCATCGACCCGATGCGGCCTCGGCCCCCAGCGGCCTCGCCCTCTGCGGCATGGGTGAACCGGAGGACGCGCAAGGAGCACGACTTCCACTCCCAAACGTAGGAGCGTCAATGCAATAAAAAATAACCGGTGAGTACCGGGTCGGATTACAGAGACACGTCGTTCTACATTCGCTAAATTAATCGATAAAGAAAGATAAAGTGTGTTACAACCACCTCGCTAACGGTGGAAAAGTGTAGGAAAAACGTGTGGTGAATTTACAATCATATCCTAAGTGGGTAGGGTTAGAGAACCAAACGGCGAGTTAGGATAGCAAGGCGAGGAGTATGGGTTGTAGGTTCATTAAGATTGGTGTCAATCAAGTTCAAATTACCCGCATATAACTCAATTGATCATCCGGCTAAGGATACTCAATCGGAAAATTTAGCATTCAAGAACTCAATATTTTAGCAATAGGGATGGATGTATCATCATAGCACTAATCAAATTAGGAACATGTATTCATCTCGAATTATGCCCTTTCGGGTCTTTACCAATGAAATTGTGCCCTAACAATTCATCCAACATTAGCAAGATAATAGGCAAGAGCTAATTGGAACTAAAATTAACAACCAATCTAGATGAATCACAACCCACACCAATCACACTACTCATTCATACCAATCAAGATGGAATTCATAGACAAATTCATCCAAGGTTCAATACAAAAGAGAAATGCAAAATTACACAAAAAGATAGGAAAGAGATCACCAATCTCTTATCAATGAGGCTTCCCTCTCACTTGGGCACCTCATCCAAGCTTCTCCATCATCCCCATGGCCTCCAAGCTCCTCCCTAGCCTTTGGGGAAGAAGTGTTGGATATGGAAGACGTTAGTACACCCTTGTAGGGGATGTACGAGGGAATACGGACCTCGAACGTCGCGTACACGAAGTCGTGCGCAAAGGGAATATGTTCCCTTGCGGAGAGGATCTCTAGATTGATGGGAAAGTCGCATTATATGTGCATAAGTGCATGCGACATATGGCTAATAAAGGGGTAATATCTTAAGCTTATATTGTACCATGCATATGGTACAACTTAAGCTTATAATATGCCATGTACGATGGTACACCTTAGTTAAATTGTTCCAAAGGAACAATTGCTCCTAAAATAACTACATTGGGGGCTATAAATAAGACCCAAGGGTTAGCCATTTTTCTTACACTTTTGCATGGCATTCTTGCATGCATTTTCATTCTAGCGAAGCTCTGTCGAAATACTTCCTCTCCCTCTATCCAAGTTCTTAATCTAAAAGTAGAGATTTAGATTGTGGATTTAGTAGCCTTACTCCGTTCGTGAGAAGACTCGATCCGTCGTGGCGAATCCGAAGGCAAAGTTCCGAGACTACCGTGCCGCATACGCAAGCGTAAGTCTCAACTTTATTTATCGATCCTAACTCTGTTTTGGCAGGATCTTTCATTGGTATCAGAGCCATACGGGTTCGCCCCGGTCAAACCGCCGCCCCGTCGAAACTATGAACGAGTCGGTGTCTTTTTCACGAATGGGTATCCTACCATTACGGATATGGTAGGAACGCTTCGTGACAGAGAGAACACAGCGGTTGTTCTTTTCACGTTAGGGTCTCCTATCATTACGGATATGGTAGGAACTCTCCGTGACGGGAAGAACCGACCGTTCACGTAGTATGTTATTTTTCATTTTTGGCACACGGCCATTAGAAAATAACTAATTTCTCGACGAACGGGTGCTTCATCGACGAACGGGTGCTTCATCGAGGAAGATGATGGAAGTTATCTCCATCGGAGAAGATGAATTTTAGTGCATGTGCGCCATGGCCAAATGGGCTATGAAGGCCATGCACCCCCTTCCCCATGCGGAGGGGGTTGGCTACGGCCAATTACCACCATGGCCACCCCTCCGGTAGGGTGTGCGGCAACCCCATTCAAAGGGGGTGGCCGGCCATGGCCAAAGGGGCTATGGCCGGCCAATGCCAAATGGCCTTGGCCATGACCTGCCATGGCCAAGCCATGGCCGGCCATGGCCAGGCCGGCAGTGGCCGGCCTCGGCCTCGGCCTGCCGGCCTGGCCGGCCCTGGCAGAGGCCAGGGCCGGCGCCCTGGCCTCGGCCAGGGCCTGGCCGGCCTTGGCCGGCCTCGGCTAGGGCAGAGGCCCTGGCCGGCCCTTGGCCAAGCCTCGGCCAGGGCAGAGGCCCTGGCCGGGAGAAGTTGCAGACCAAATAATTGGTCGACCAATTTGGTTGTTTTGGTCGACCAATCCGGCAGAATGTCTTGGTCGATCGCAAACTTGCCGACTGACCCATACGGGGTGACAAAAGGCCTTGGTCAAACTCGAATGTGCCGATTAGCCCATACGGGGCTAACCACAGTGCCGACTAGCCCATACGGGGCTAACATTTTAATGAAGTTTTTCCTTGGGCTCTACTCCTTGAAGATTAGCCATAGTGCTCTACTTCATGCGAGATTAGCCATGTCATTGTGCTCTACTCTACGGAGATTAGCCAATGTACTTATGACGTTGTGCTCTACTCTACGGAGATTAGCCAATGTATTTTAAATTTTTTGAAAAAGATGTTTTCAAATAGGTTATGTCTCGTCCTTAATCAGGATAGCGCAATTTAGAATTCCAAGTCCTACCACGATCCGGCCATGGTTATCTAACCTATGGGTGTGTAGAACAGGTCTCGTGGCTTGGCAATTGTTGCGCTAAAATTCTTTGCGCAAACTCTCACCTATTCCATTTTGAAAGATATGTTTTTCAAAAGCAATTTTCCGCTGCGAAGTACTATAAGAGTACAATTGTTTGATAAGTGATGGGGGAATATTGAAGGTTGTTCTAGATGGTGATTGGAATCATAGAGACCTTTTCGATTCTAGAACAACATCTTCAATATTTTTCGAAAGTAACTTATCAAATATAATATAATTCCAAGTGTGATTTGAATTTTTTAGAACTATCCAAATGGGATATTCTATTATCATTTCAAGTGGGAGTTATATTTTAAGAATTTTTATGCAATGTTTTGATCAAACCTTCGGTTTTGTGTTTTTTGCAGCATTTTAAAAGTAAAATGTCTTCCGCTTCAAAGAATATCGTCGCTGAGTTAAACAAAGGTGAAAAACTTAACGGCGATAATTACAAACTTTGGTCCATCAAGATACAATACGTTCTAGAGGAGCAAGAAGTGCTTGAAACTCTAAAGAACGTTATGATTGAACCCGAGTTGGGCACTACGGCCCAACACCGACGAGACAAGGAAGCTTTTGATGCTTGGTCTCGGAAGAACAAGATAGCGCACATTACGTTATTAAGCAGTATGGCTGATGACATAATGCGCATCTTCCGAGAACATGACCTAGCCATGGACATATGGTCCAAGCTAGAGGAGAAGTTCGGTGGCACATCGGTGTCCAAACTTCGCTCCTTAACTATAAGGTTCGATTCATATAAGAAACGTCCAGATCATTCCATGGGGAAACATCTGCGACATATGGCAAACCTTATCTCAGAGTTAAAGGATGCAGGTCATGTGCTCACAGATGAGCAACAAATCCAAGCAGTCATACGTTCCCTACCAAATGGGTGGGATCAGATGAAGATGCATCTCACTCATAATGAGAGCATCAAGACCTTCAACGATGTTTCCAAGCACCTCGAATTAGAAGAAGAGCGGCTTGCGGCTGCCAAGCCAAGTGCAGAAGTGCACATGGTTGCTAGTTCCTCACACTGGGGAAAGAAACGTAAAGATCGTTCGAAGTCTTCTAATGAACGTAATAAGCAACCTGAGTCTACCAAGGAACACAAACATAAGGGTGGGCACAAGAAGAAAGACTTGAAAAGGATCAAGTGCTTCAAGTGCAACAAGCTCGGTCACTATGCTCGTTCGTGTACGAGTGGAAGTGACGAGGTGCCACCGACCACATAGCAAAGGACAGACGGTCCTTCGTGGAGTATCACCGGATACCCCAAGGAATGAAGTGGATCAATGTATGAAACAACACACGTGTTGAAGTGAAAGGCGTTGGGACTCGCAAGCTAGTCTTGGACAACGGCCGCACTCTCCTACTTCATGATGTTCTCTTCATTCCATATATTCAAAGGAATATTAAAACTGTGGTCAATTTAATGGGTCTTGGTTATAGTTGGTTCTTTCATGATTGTAATATGGACCTATTTTGTAATAATTCCTTTATTGGTACTGGGTTTTTATTTCAAAGGATTTACTGTAATAAGTACAATGTATGATTTCTCATGTAATGAAAATTTCCTTGTGACAAATTCGTTGACTAATGAGTCTAATATAATTTGTTGGCACACAAGGCTTGGTCATATTGGACCAACGCGTATGGATAGATTTGCCAAACGTGGCCTTCTATCAAATGTTTCAAAGGTTGAAATGTCGACCTGCGAACATTGCCTTGTGGGGAAATCTTGTCGCAAGCCGTTTGGAACCGGCACAAGGGCCGAGGTTCCATTACAGCTTATCCATTCGGACATATGTGGTCCGATGAATGTCAAGACAAGACGCGGAAAGTCCTATTTCATCACTTTTATTGATGATTTCACCCGATTCGGACATATCTATTTGATATCCCACAAAAGTAAAGCTTTGGCTTGCTTTAAAAACTATATGAGTTTAGTGGAGAATCAATTAGATCGCAAGATTAAGGTCTTACGAACCGATAAGGGGCGGTGAATATCAATCAACAAGTTTTAAGGAACTTTGTGATGAAGAAGGCATGATACATCAGGTAACTATGTCTTATACTCCTCAACAAAACAGTGTTGCAGAAAGGAGAAATAGGATTTTAATGGAAATGGTCCGTTCAATGATGGCGCAAGCTAACTTGCCAATCACCTTTTGGGGTGATGCATTATTGACGGCCGTTTTCATTTTAAACCGCGTACCCTCGAAATCAGTTAGCTCCACTTCTTATGGGTTGTGAAACCTAAGGTCTCCTGACTTAAACATTTAGAAACCTTGGGGTTGTGCATTCTACGCACATACTTCCTCCCATAAATATGGCAAACTTGAGCCAAGGGGAAGGAAATGTATCTTTAAATGATACGCAGAAAACTCCAAAGGTTATGTTTTTGTTAGTCAGGAAGACAATGGTGGGCTAATTGAGTTTGAGTCGAGGGATGTCACTTTCTTGGAAAACGAGTTTCCAAGACAGGGCGAGATAAGTCAGGACTTATCTCTATTTGAGATTTATGATCAAGAAGGATTACCTCATTCGAGTGGGAGAATTCTTGGTGAAAACGAGGATACGTTTTAACCTTCACCAATGGATTATACGAATGACGATTATCCTATTCCATACGGGAATAATAATCCAAGTGGGAGCAATTCTAACGACATTTCAAGTGGGAGTGATATTAGAATTGATCTAACTTCGAGTCAACAAGGACTTGAAGAATCTCAAATACAACGTAGTAGTCATACAAGGTTGGCTCCTCTAACATTTGAGGTTGAAATTTCCGCAAACCTTTATGATTTTACTACAAGAAAATGACGAGCCTGCTACTTTCAAACAGGCCGTATTTTGCCCTGCAAAAGACAAATGGATGGAAGCGATAAAGGAGGAATTGAAATCCATGAAAGTTAACCAAGTCTGGGACTTAGTTAACTTACCCAGAGGACATAGAGCAATTGGGAACAAATGGGTTCTCAAGATTAAGCATAAGGCTGATGGCTCTATAGATAGATATAAAGCTCGCCTTATCGCGAAAGGTTTTACGCAACAGGAAGGGATAGACTACGAAGAGACCTTCTCACCTGTTGTGCGTTTTACCTCGATTCGCCTGATTCTGGCAATGGTAGCTTGCTTAAACCTCGAATTACATCAGATGGATGTAAAGACTGCCTTTCTCAATGGAGAATTGGACGAGGAGATCTATATGGAACAACCAACATGGTTTGTAAAAGAAGGAAACGAACATAAGGTTTGTAAACTTCGTAAGTCCATATATGGTCTTAAATAATCCTCGAGGCAATGGTATATACGATTTCAAGAAGTTGTCTTATCAAATGAATTTTCCATGATTGATGAAGATAACTGCGTATATATCAAAAGGATTAAAAGCAAGCATGTTATTATGTCTCTATATGTAGATGACATTTTAATAACCAGAAATGACAAGGGCTCTGTGATGGATATCAAGGCTTGACTTTCATCAGTTTTGAGATGAAAGACATGGGGAAGTCACATATATCCTTGGAATTAAGATTTCAAGGAATCGTTCGAAGAAAATTCTTTCTCTTTCACAAGAGACTTATATAAAGAAGGTTCTAGAACGGTTTAATATGTAGGACTACAAGTCAAATTGATACTCCTATAAGCAGATGCGATAATTTATATCTGAAATCATGTCCAAAGAACCAAAAGGAAAGGGAAATTATGGAAAAAGTTCCATATTCCAGTGCAGTTGTTAGTCTTATGTACGCTATGATGCATACAAGACCAGACATCTGTTTTGCCGTTGGAATGGTAAGTCGTTACCGATCCAACCCAGGGCAAGAACACTGGAAAGCGGTTAAGAGCATAATGCAGTATCTTAAAGGAACTGCAGATTTGCAAAAGACTATGATAAAACCAAGAAGGTAGACATAAGGTACATATCTACGCATGAGATGATAGAGGATCAGCTTACGAAAGCGATCCCCAGAAATGTGTTTTACAAACACTTATCATCTCAAGGATTGCGTAAGAGCTGAGTTGTACCAATGTAAATTCACATGTCTGTAAATGATCAAAATTAATAAAAGAATAAGTTCTTTTTCAAACATTGCATATGAATTTCTTAAGAAATGTTTGTGTACATTTTTGAAATCTCAGCTGAATTGTGTGTATGTCGGACAGATTAAGGTTGGCTCTCTCACATGAGCAACCGCCTTATCTTATCAGATGGATGAGATAGAGATGAGACTAGTTTAAAGTCAAAATCATTAGACGAATGATTTAGAGTCATGACTTAAACAAGATAGTCGAATGAAAGATCTGCATCAATGGATGCTTACAAAAGATCTGAGATCTGTATCACAAGGATATTTAAAAAGGATCTCATAGGATTTTTTAAATCCTATCTGTCTTATGCAGGATGAGAGTCCGGGAATATATCATGAGTAGTAAGGGGACTCAAAAGATAGGCACTGTGGTGTCTGATCTTTCATCCGTACAACATCATTAAGACATACTCTCCCTGGGAAAGGAGTGATGTTGTAATACGTGTTCATACCACGTATGCATTTCGACCACTGAGTTAGTAGCAATAGTGTTTGCTATTATGTGAGACTCAAAGGCCATATGGGCCTTAACTCTTACCCTCAAGGACTCCAATTGGTTCCTTTAGATTTGACGAGATGATCGCTATCTTAGCATGTTGCTAATGGGCTATGATAATTCGGCTCGGCGGGGCACGTTAGAAAAGCGAATCAAGTCAAGATCAGAAGGTTCGCAAGAAGAGGAAGATTGATGTCATATTCGCATTTGGACTTTAATGATTCAAAGCTGGCCAGCCAATTGTGATCCAGATGGGATTCAATTGTTGAATATAAAGTATAAGAAATGTGAAGAAATAATCTAGGGTAAAGCATGCATTGAACTACTCAACTTTGCACCTTCGAGGTCGTTGTGTATCTCTAACAAGTGCACAACAACAGACTCTACGCGCATGACGGTCGCACGGTCTATTTCTCGGTATGATAGATGAAAGAACTAAGAGAAAGACGTTCTCTTACAATCCCCTCAAGTGTGAGTGGGAGATGTTGGATATGAAAGACGTTAGTACACCCTTGTAGGGGATGTACGAGGGAATACGGACCTCGAACGTCGCGTACACGAAGTTGTGCGCAAAGGGAATATGTTCCCTTGCGGAGAGGATCTCTAGATTGATGGGAAAGTCGCATTATATGTGCATAAGTGCATGCGACATATGGCTAATAAAGGGGTAATATCTTAAGCTTATATTGTACCATGCATATGGTACAACTTAAGCTTATAATATGCCATGTACGATGGTACACCTTAGTTAAATTGTTCCAAAGGAACAATTGCTCCTAAAATAACTACATTAGGGGCTATAAATAAGACCCAAGGGTTAGCCATTTTTCTTACACTTTTGCATGTCATTCTTGCATGCATTTTCATTCTAGCGAAGCTCTGCCGAAATACTTCCTCTCCCTCTATCCAAGTTCTTAATCTAAAAGTAGAGATTTAGATTGTGGATTTAGTAGCCTTACTCCGTTCGTGAGAAGACTCGATCCGTCGTGGCGAATCCGAAGGCAAAGTTCCGAGACTACCGTGCCGCATACGCAAGCGTAAGTCTCAACTTTATTTATCGATCCTAACTCTGTTTTGGCAGGATCTTTCAAGAAGAAGGGCTCCCTAAACCCTAAAATCGCCAAAAAAACAGAAGCTTCCCCATTTTTCTCATCAGGCTGCACTTAAACTCGCGTTGCGGGTCGGGTCTCACGGGCGCACGCACGCCTTGCTTCCAAAAGCGCGCGCCTGCAAGCACAGAAGCGGGGCTTCGGCCCGCTTCAAAATTTGAAGCGGGCCGCTCCCGCTTTTTGAAGCGGGGCGAAGCCCACCTCAAATTTTGAAGTGGGCCGAAGCCCGCTTCAGTCTTAAGCGGGCCGCCCGCATTTTAATTTTTTTTATTTATGTTATAAAATATTAGCGGCGGCCCGCGATTTAAAACAGGGAACGGCGGGATCTGCTCCATGTGGCACGGCTGGATTGCGCCACGTGGCGCCCCAATTGATTTTTCTATTTACCCTTTTAAGACCCCATTTGTTTCTCCAAATAAATCACCAAAATACCTAAAAATCTCAAAAAAATCCCAGAAAATTCTGGAAAATCCCCAAGACTCCCAGGAGTACCTGAAAAATATAAGAAGGAGAAATTAGTCCATATGATGAGAAAATTAATATAAGGACTATTATAAATTAATATTGACCTCCCAAAATTCATATAAAATAATTCATTGCTCAAATAATTCTCAAAAATTGACAATATTAACACAATAATACCAGGAGCTATGAAAAATATCAGGAAGCCAACAAAGACGATAAAATCCATTTTTTGTGCCAAGAATGAGAGTAAGCCCTAAAATGAAACATAAAGTGAGATTACGCCCAAAAGAGCGAGATTAAGCCTAATCTTTAGCACAAAATGGGGGTAGTTATGGGGTATAAATATACACTTTTCACTCTGAATCACGGCACATCATTGGAGTACAGCCTCCTCGGGCCCCAACGGCCTCTCTTCGGTCCCCAACGGCCTCTCTTCGGTCCCCAACGGCCTCGGTCCCTTGTGACCTCGCCCCTAGCGACATCTCTTCGGCCTTCAGTGGCCTCGCCCCCAGCGGGACATCATCGGAGCACATCCTCCTCGGCCCCCTATGGCCTCGCCCCCTGCGGCACATCATCGACCCCACATTTGCAGCCTCCTGCGGCCTTTGCCCTCTGCGCTTTCCAACCTCTGCATTGCACTCTGCGGCCAACCGATGTTGCCATCTCCTGGATCTTCTTCCGAGTAGTTGCAATTCCTTTCCAAACTCAAGTTACACCTTGAATTTGAGGGGGAGTGTTAAGATATTAATTACAATGCCTAGGGAATACAGTTAACTCTTTGCATCTTGTGCAAGTGCCTCTTTGGTTCTTGTGTTGTTTAGTGTGTCTCTTGGGTTCTGTGAATGTCTCTTAGCCTTCTATGTCCAATAATGATAGATGTAGTATATATATGGGTTCATCTCTTGTAAGCATACTCTAAGAGAATCAAGCAATACAATTTTCTTCTTCTTGACATCTATCATGCAATTGAGGAATGTTTTTGAATGATGTTGCTGGCTAGGACAAAAGGATGGGCATAAAGACAGCTGGGGTTGAATCTTGATAAATCAATGGATGGTACGAGAGTTTTGAAAATGTTGTGGGGAAAACCTTAAAATTTTGAGGGAAACTAAATCGGAAGGAACTAAAATTTTGGGAACTAAAATTTTGAATTTTGTGGGATTAAATATGGAGGGAGCTAACATTTTTGGAGGAACTAAATTCTCTGTGTGAAATTAAATTTTAATTTAAAATTTTGGAGTGAACTAAACTTAAGGGGTGAAACTAAATTTTTTAGGAGAACTAAATTCTCTTACTACACTAAATTTTAGTTTGAAAGTGCTTAAAAATCTCTAGCTTCTGGAAGATGTCCAGGTAGAGGATGTCCACAACGCTCCCATTACCGATCAGGACGATGTACTTTATGGTTGGCAATCTGCAGGTTGACCACAATGGTGTCATTGTATGTCTATAGGATTCTTCTCGCCTCAGCCTCTGTGAAGAGCAGAGGCTCCTCAGTCAGCCTAAGCTCCTTCGAGGCCCTCTCAGTAAGGGTGGAGTCGATCTCGGTCGGAGGCATACGTCTGGTGGGTGAGACTACTCTGCGTACGGTTGGACAGTTGCACCACGTTACAGCCGACCATGGTGATAGTGCCAAAGATAAGGGTGATCACACTGGACGAGCCGACAATGCCTTTGCCTTTGTTCTAAGGTCGTTCAGCTTAGCGCTGATCTAGCGCCTTAAACTCCCGGAGTCGTCCTTTCTGGATGAGACACTCGATTTGGTCACAGAGGACCTTGCAATAGTCTGTGGTATGCTCGTACCCCTTGTGGAAGTCACAGTATTTGAATTATTTGCCTTTGGGGTTTTTGCTATGGGACGTGGAGTGTCGAATTCCCTTGTTGCCTTGGATAGGATCTCCAATGGTATGGCTGATAGGGCCATGTAGACCCATACTTTAGAAGATTTGGATCTCTGTCTGACCTTTCAAGAGCGTTCTAAGCATCTCTCCAGCTTGGGACAGTTGTATGGGGTGTCCCAATCCAGGTCGGACCTCTTCCGAGAGGACCAATGGTTGCCAGCTGAATGTCCACAGGCCTCCTCTGCTGCTACGAATCCATTGATCTGGTCCACCAAGTGAGCGCATGTTCGAGACCTTTGGCTTTATATCTCGAATTTCATGTCAGACCGTCTCGAAAGCCTGCTTGGAGGGCCATCTTTGTGATGTCGTCGGGGCAGACGTCAACCGCCATGCAAGCTCGGTTGAAGCGAGCTAGGAAAGCCCTGTTAAACTCATCGACCTCTTACTTAATAGAGGCCAGGGACTTGGAGTATCTCTTAGCCATCTTTTGGGTGACAAAGTGAGATAGGAACCACATATGGAGGTCGGTGAAAGAGCTGACCGACCTCTTGGGTAGGTTACTAAACCACTGTCAGGCCACCCCAGTCAGGCAGTTCAGGAAGGCACTGCACATCAGGTCGGGAGAATAACCATTCGACTCGATGTATTTTACATGGATATCAAGGTTCTTGACCGAGTCGCCAACACCAGTGTACATTGGGACATTATTTGCAAAAGGTGGAGTGTACTTCTAGGATATGGTGTACTGAGGATGGAGGTGGTGAAGGACGAGGCAGATAGAGAACTTGTGTCTTAGGGGAATTAAGGTCCCCCACTGAATTCGATTGATCTGCTGCCGCAGGTTGATAATCTGGTCCTCTCTTGAGGAGCCCAATCTGTCTGCCTCGCAGTGATCTTCTGCCTGAGATTGGGCTTCTTCTCCTATAGGTGGGCACACCGGTCTTTGGTTGCCATGGGCAAAGGACTTTTGACGTGTTAGCTAATGATAGCTTTCGCCTTGTCTTTGTGGCATGCTTGGTCATTGCATTTTGATCCTTTGGTGCTGCTGGAGCTCTGAACCCCCCCCCATCATTTTCATTTTCTACGTACTCCCCTTGGAGGGGGTGAATCGTGGCTGGAATTTGTCGAGGGAGCGTTGGATTTTGTTTGGAGTAGATCTAGGACCATCTTCTGTAAGAATTGCTTGTTCTTAGACTCATGTGCCTGAGCCTCTCGCATGTCGCGGAGCTCGCCATGAGAGCCTAGTAGTCGGTCGTTGTGGGAGTGGCATGAGATGCTGTGTGAGTAGTGGAGGCTTATGGAGGTGGGCCTCCATTGGGTTGGCTGTACTCTGTGTATAGATCTTAGACATGCCGATGGTCTCACACCCACACAATCTTCTTGACTTACGCCATCAGAGAAGGTTATGTTGGAAAGGATGTCGAAGTTAGAACTACGATGAGAGCCTATGTAAAGAGAGTTGTCACAAGGCGATTCCTCTAGCGCGATATTGCACCAGCTATTGATGCAGGAATCTTCGCAACAGAGGACCCAAAGAGGGTTTTGCTGGGCAGAGATGCTCCTTTGATGCCTGAAACATATACAAAGAATGTCAGAGGAAACGAATGGGGTGGCCATCTGATTCGACTTCGATGCTTAAGTCAGTTCCAAGCAGATGGAAGGATGGTTGTGAGTTTGAGTGTTTGTGTATGTGTACTTCGCGAATGAGATAATCCGATGTTTTTTTAAAAGCTGAGGGTCGGTTATGCCACGTCAAGGGGAGTTATGGAGATCCCGATTCTTTCGCTCATTACCGACTCCTCAGATCATGCAATAGCTGAATAAGGAAGGATACCCACTGGCTTCCGGATTAGGCTTGTCGCTGATTGCATGGTGGATGGATCTGGATGGCTTCCCGCTCGTAATGGTCTGGAGAGAGAATGCCGAAGATTGAGCCACCTGGTTGCAAGGACAATTTATGAAGGCTAACCTGTCAGGCGAATGGACCTTTGGGTGATGTAGCTGAAGGATCCGCTCTCTCGTGCGTACCGTTGAGGTCGTCATGAAGGAGTGCTGATACTAAAGAAACGACCTCGCGAAGGTCGTCCTCGCAGAGCTGTCACTGTTAGGGAGCCGACCTCATGGAGGTCGTCCCCCATGGAGCGTGGCCACCGAAGGAACCGACCTCGTGGAGGTCGTCCTTTTAGGGTGTAGCTGCTTGAGGAGTGGACCTCGTGGAGGTCATCCTTGTCGAGCCTTGTTATAGATGAGCTGATCTCGTGGAGGTCGTCTTTGTGCGAGTATTGATGGTCGACCTGGGTCGAAGAGTGCAGATCTGCCTTGCAGAGCCGTGATAGCAACTTTGTTGGGCTGACCTCCCAGGCTACTCTCGGGTGGTCCCAGAGGACACGTGTAGCCCCTTGATTCAGGCGTGATAGGCCCTCACTGTTATGTCTGCTTGGGCTATAACTACGATGGGCCCAAGCCCAAAGTTCCTCTAAACCTCGTTTGCCGTTATCATTGCCACTGCTGACTCCGACGATGCGGGGGTGAGGGGGCAACGTGAGACGGAGACGGCGGAGGCGATGAAGAGAGGAAGAGTAGGGATAATGAACAGTGGAGGAGGGTAAAAGAGAAAAAATTTCAAAGGTAAAACTGTAATTTTTGAATGGCAGACTTGTTAATAAATGGTATGTGTGTTCATAAATTAGGCCTGTGTGTATGGCAACTCTGGAAAACCCGATGTGCATCCTGTTTTCTTCCTGTGCTGAAAGCCACCTCTACCTACCGTTTTCTGTGCATCCTGTTCTACTCCAAACAGCTAATAGGATCCCTTCCATTATTGTCATGCAAAAAAGATAAATTATTAAAATGAATAAAAAAAGTCTTTCGGTATCAAAATCGTGGGCTGCCGTATATCATCAACCAACGGTTCAAAGTCTCAGGGGACGCGTACGGATTTTATCTCCATTTTCTTCTTCATTTTTGCGGTTCTCTTCTTTGATTTCAGGTACAAAATCCTAATCTTTGCCTCTCAAATCATTTTCTTTTTCCTTTTTTATATCTGCTAATTATTTGCGTAAAGTTGCGGCTCAAAATTCGGTTTGTTTGGACTCTAGAGGTCATATTTCGTTTAAAATTTCAGGTTTTGAGGTAATCTTAGATTCTATGCGGCTTTATTTATGCAGATCTGTGGTGTTTCGTTGTGTATATACTAGATCTGATGCTTTATTGTTTGATTCAAGCTGTTTGTGCTGGCTGTATATATTATTTGTAGTTTTTTTGAGGCTGGTGATGTTTTAAGCCTCATTTTGATCTCTATTTGGGAGGGCGAGGTGAAAAATCTTGGATGAACTTTCCTATTGGCTTTAGATTCATGCATGTATTGCCCAAAACAAGAAAAAAGCAAGAAACAGAACAAGAAAAAGAACAAGAACAAGAAATAAAATAAAATTTCTATTTCTTTGTGGTATTTTTGTTTAGTTCATGGTAGATCTATGATGCTGATACTTGAGAGTGATTGATTTGCCTGGCCTGATTATAGATCTGTTGTTGTGTGTAGGGTTGAGATTCTTTAGGATTTATCGTTAAGTGAAACCAAAAATAATTTATTTAGTTTGGTTGTGGAGGATATTAGTGGACTTATTTCTTTATTGGCGCCTTTATTTCCGGGACTATAATCTATGTGCAAATGTTTTGAGAGCCAGCGAGTAATTGCTTAGATGACATTATCTCCCCCCTCCCTCTTGGGAGGTGCAGGATTGAGACCCGCCTGGTGCGCGCTTTACTGCTTTTGCTTTCTGATGTATCAAAATTTTTTTTGAGAGGAATTTATCCATAAATATGTGATTATGTGGTGTCCATGGGATAGATCTATATGGGACATAGTTTTATAAGTTATATATAGTCTCCCTTAAATTTTGTTTCCTCCATTTTATTGTATACAATACTGATATCGAGGTTAGCTGAGTATGTGTTGAAGATCTACCACTTTATTGATTTTCATCAGCAAAGGCATCCCCATCTTCTAGTGAGGAGATTTGATTATTACTCTCCTTATTTTGTTTATTTTTCTAATGGAGGTTTGATTGAGTCGGTGATTTTTATATAATATTTTGATGTGGAATATGTCTGTAGGAGCACCTTTGAGAGTAATTGGCATTCATTTGAGCATCTTGAAGAATTTGATTGCATGAGCATCCGTTCATGCTGGTTTTATATTCATGTTTGAGACCAACTGCCGTCATGATAGTACTGAGTCTGACGCCACTTGTCTTCCATCGTGCCAAGAACACCATCATTGTTAAATGTCTTGGTCATCTAGTATTTCCAGAAAGTCTAAGACAGCTTATTATTTTATGCAGTCTAAGAGTAGGGGTTTCAAAGTTAAAATCTTTAACTGTTGACAGTTAGACACTTGTGGTGGTTAACTAACAGTAACTATCTCAATATTGTCAATAATCATCTCAATACTGATCCCAAGTGACATGAACTGTCAGTAGTATACTCTTGATGAGTTGGTTGCTGTAATCGAGTACAATGGAAGATTCTTCATTGGCATCTGTTTATTCCTTGCTTCGTAAGGGCTGAAATTGTTGGCAAAAATTATGCTAATAGCAGTGCAAACTATGTGATACTAGAGCTTTGGGTTTAGATAGATATTCATTTTCCATGATCTTTTTTTGATGTAGCTTTAGCACACTTCCTGGACTTGCTACTAGCACACCTTGCCCCATCGACAAGGCTCACATTCAATTCATCATGACATTTCATTAGCTACCCATTTCCTTCTATACTCCATCTAAGGATGTCACTTTTAAGCACTTCTTTCTCTTCACAATCTGCCCATCGGGGGTCTGGCGATACTTTTGGTTCATTATATTATTTTGTATATACATAGTAGGGATACTTCTTTAAAGCTCATGTACGCATGTCGGACACCAACACTCCATGGACATGGCAGGGCATTGTGGTAGACACTAGGTGTTTTAATTATCTGTGGGATAGGGTTCGTTTTGTTTGTTTGGGGGGGATACAGTTCTTTTTTGACTTGTGGTTTTTGGTTTGGGATGTTTTTCTTTTCATTTTTTTTGTGTGTTTTTTTTTTTTTGGGGGGGGGGGGGGGGGTGTGTGTGTGTGTGTGTGGGTGGGGGGGGGGGGGGGGGGGGGGGGGGGGGGGGTAACAAGCCTGTTTTTGAAACACAGTCATCTTTGATGTTTAGGCTGCACAAAAAGTTTTGTCTGTAAGCTGTACCGGAGTTAGATGGTGGCATGCCCAAGTTTTTTTTAACACAATTTTGTTCAGATTTTGCCAATTTATTAGTTTGGTTCTAGTCCATCGAATTGAGAATATATTGGGATAACAGTGCGATTTAAGATTGTGCCTGTATTTATTTCAAAGTCCTTAACAAGTTTGTTCCTGGCCATATATGTGGCTTGAGTTATATGAATGGGGACTATGGTTTTCACTGATACATAGTGCTAACAAATGACTTTTTATTTATGTAAGCAGTTGAATCAAAATGAGTCGACCTCACCATGCCCAACGTACCTCTTTGCCATTTGGAAATCCCTTCCGGATGATCCTTCCCAAGGGGTCTTATTTGTCTCCGAAACTTCTTGCACCACTGACTTCTTTCGAGCAAGCCCTGGCTGAAAGTTTTAGAAAGCTCAAGCCTATGAACCTTTCAGATGTTCTTAGCTTATCATGGATGAGGCATGCTTTGACATCACTGTCTGATGCACATGCTAACATCAAGACTTTGACTACAGCTCTTCAATTCCCTGTTTCGGACTGGGATGAGAAATGGATGGACATGTACCTGAATGACAGTGTCAAGTTGCTAGACATATGCAATGCATTAACTGCTGAGCTCTCACGATTGGACCAAAACCAGATCTTGCTCAAATATGCCTCACACATTTTGGCCTCATCTAGCGCTTCTCCATCATCTGTAGAGCTCAAACGAGTTCATTCATCTCTTCATGATTGGATGGAGCAGGCTTGTTCCAGAACTCCAAAGTTGGAGAGCTGCTCTTCCATCTTACAGGAACTTAAAAGCACACTTCATTTGGTCAAAGTAAAGAACTCAGCCAAAGGGAAGGTGTTGATGAGAGCCTTGTATGGCCTGAAGGTTGCGTCTATATTTGTCTGCAGTGTCTGCACAGCAGCATTGTCTGGTTGCTCTAAGCCACTGATGGATTTGCATGTTGCTGGTGAATTCTTGTGGGCTGGTGCTTTTCATGACCTGCAAGCTGGGGTGAATGCAGAAATTAGAACTCACTTTTCATTAGGAAAATCTGGAGTGCTAAAAGAGCTGGAGGGAGTTAAGGCACATGTGAAAAAGTTGCATGATCTAAGCATCGGCCTTAGCTCAATGAATGAAGAACAGATGATCACTGATCCTAATGACAAGGAAGTTCCAACAATAAAAAAGGGCAACGGGCAGGAAGAGGAAGGATGGAAAGAATCTTCCTCAGATTTGATTAACAGCGTCGAATGTTTTGCACAGGAGCTTGATCTTGTCTCCAATCAATTAGAGCAGTTATTTCGCCTTGTTCTCGCTGGGCGTAATGCTTTGCTTTGTAGTCTCACGACTTCTGATGTACATCACATGGACAAAGCTGGTAAACTCAGGTAGATTGTATTTCATCTACTTAAGTTGTCTTCTATGTGTGAACTGCTCTTCCCTTGTTATACATATGATGCTTGTCGTTTGGCTTTTGAGTAATGTAAGGTTTGTTGTGTCCTTTTGTTTGCTCTATCGCTTGTATATATATTTTCGAATCTGTAGTAGTGAACTACTTTCATCGTTTTTGGTTGCATATCTTGGTTGTTTAATAATTCTTCACGGTGTCTGTATTGAAAAGGTAAGAAATTTTCGTGAAGTTAAGATCTGTCTTAAACATCGTTACTCCGCTAAAAAGCTTGATCATACACCTTGTATCTACTGTCATTTTTTTTTGATTTTTTGATTAGGTTTTAGACTACTTAAACGTTATCAATTGTTTGGTATAGCTGCGTCGTGATAGTAATTGCAACATAATCCCTTGTATATTATTGCTGTTACGGTGTTATTTTCCATTGTTTGTAGATATCACTGATGTTTAAGAATGGTCGCTGTTGCTGTTCTTTGCGGTAGATAATTTAGTACGCTATCTTTGCTTTGATCATTCAGCACTCCCAACAAGTGTCTCTACTTTTATGTTGGACAAAAAACAAGCAACTTATTGACATAATCAAATACGTAGCCCAGCACGTTACCATTCACGCCAGCCCCACATGCCATCTCCTAATGATTTTCACACCGAAGAATCCTAGCAATTGCTTAGAATATATAAATCATGTGGCTTTCCTTGGACATGTACAATAATTTTGCAGAACGCCGAGCTCATGAAACGACGGATGCAGAATGGCTTCAATATCGCGAATCTGCTTTTCATCCGGGGCTTCTTCTCCACAGAACACACGGCAATCAGCAAGCAGAAGTAAGCAAACTGAAAGCTCTCCGTTACAGTTGCAAGTCCGTTTGCTGGACTCAGACTGCACTTTAGGCCTATCAAGTAGTAGGGCATGGTCAAAGTGTTTGATTCTTGAAGGGCGAAGGATCTACGAAGTAGGATTGTGACGGAGCATGCGCCATACAGGGCCATGCGGGATGAGCTGCCGTTGTCGGTCGTGGTACGAATGCGGGTTGCGTCGGTTAATCCCGATCGGATCAATGTGAAGATTGTGGGTATGGAATCGATTCGGAGAGTGAGGATTGGGCCATACATGGGTTTGGAATTGATTGCAAAGGATTGGCTCGATATCTAGGGAATTTTTCAGCAGCCAGCAGAGGGTTCTGATGATCGGAACCGATGGCAGGCCCAGCTGGAGAATTCGGGGTATGTTTTTGAAGCGGAGAAGCAAATTAGAATGACAGGGATGGGGAGAAGAGAAGTTTGAGAGCAAATGAGAGGGAGAGGGAGATCGAGTATGAATGAATCCATTGATGTTAAAGTTCTGCAATAGGGATGGTAACCGAATCAGGGAGTACTACTTAATGAAGTGGATCATATTATTTGATTCATTCATGTTTTGGGCATGATTGGCTCTTAAGTTCTTAAATGGGATTAAAACATGTTCTCATCCGTCCCTTGAAATTTTTCTTGAAGGTCATTTACTTTGATCTTTCTATATTGTTTTTGATTTAGGGATAGTGTGGCTGTTAGTGATACTTTGGGTCGGAGCCCACTGGAGCCGGGGCCCGACCAGACCGGGTGGTGGTGCCCACCACGCCCAAGTTTGAAAGCTATGGATGTCCTCAGAGATTACCCAAGAGCAACTGGGGTGGTCGGCCTGATCAAGGTGCTAGCACGGCTCTTCCAAGCTGGCCTACTCTCCCCGACCCAGGTCGGCAAGCATCCACCATGAACGACCTCAACGAGGTGGGCTCACCATCTCAAGCACGTGCGGCCTTCACGAGGTCAGATCCTTCAGACACCGACAACTCTACAACGATGGCCTCCACGAGGTCAGATCCTTGCAATCAAGGTTCGGACAAGGATGATCTCCACGTGGTCGGCCCTTTTAGCAGTTATGCTCCATAAGAACAACCTCCATGAGGTCGGCTCCTTTAGCAGCTAGCTCCTTCAACAACCACTCTCCACGTGAACGACCTCCATGAGATTGCTCACTGATAGCAACAGCCTTGTGATGACTCCCCACGAGGTCATCTCCTTAACATCTTGGCTCCTCAGGACGACCTCAGCGGCACACACCTGGGGTCGGCGCCCTCAGTTGTGGCTTCTAAGGGTCTGTCTGCTTGCATGCTCAGTTTCCATAAACGCCCTACTTGATCTTCGGAAATCCCCTCTCCAGCGAAAAATCGTCCAGATTCATCCAACCACGTAGCAAGCAAGCATGTTTAATTTGGAAGTCTAGGGGTACCCTTCCTTATCTGTTCACCGCGCAATATGAGGAATCTGTTACACGCCAAAGATCCGGGATCATTATAACTCCCGTCGATGTGGCGTAACCAACCTTCATCCTATAAATATATCGGATCAACGTGATGCCAGGTGTGCGCACACGAACGCTGAAAACCCTAGCCTCCTCCTCCCGCTTGAAACTGACTTACGCATTAAAGGTGAATCGGAGGCCATCCCCTCTAATCCATTCTTTTTTGTTTCAGGTATAGGAGAAGGAGCGGCTCGACCCGACGAAACTCTGCTCAGGCTCTCTGCTTGTGCGGGATCCTTGCACCAACGCCCATCAAGTTTTCTGCATCAACAGTTGCATCTCTAAAAATAAAAACAAAAAAATAAAAAAATGTATTGGCACCATATTTTTAATTTGAAAATGTTTATGGAATCACCTTATAGTATTGTAAAGAATAAGGTCGGTAACTTTATGGTATAACATACTATCATTCATATGGAGAGAGAGATAGACATGTGATAGAATAATGGCAAGTAAGTTTACCTAACAAAAAAAGTAATATATGTTATGAATCAACTACTGGTGGAGGAGCCCCAGCCCTTTATTTATAGGCAGGTTAGGAGAGTAAAAAGATAAGATACAAAGAAATCGGCGTATCTCTAAGATACCCACAATCCTAACCAATTCTAATATTTCCATTCACAACACTCCCCCTTATCCAGCCATAGGTGGGACTCTGCTCATGAATACTCCAGGATTCTGAGCGTAGTAGGAGTCTCACATGGGGTGGATACTTCAGGATCCTGAGTTGGTGAGGGTTGCCTCGTTAAAACCTTTAGCTATGGAAAACCCTGTGGGAGAAACCATAGTTAAGGAAAAAGAGTACAAACGCTCTTTAACTCCCACTGATTTGTACAAGTGACTCCGCTCATGAACACTTCAGGATTCTAAGCGTCACAAAGGGGTGGATACTTCAAGATCCAGAGTTGATGTGATTTGCCTCGTTAAAACCTTTGGCTACGGAAAATCCCGTGGGAAAAACCCTAGCTAAGAGAAAAGAGTACAAATTCCCTCAACTCCACCTGATCTTTAAAAGCTCTTAGGCTTTCATATCTCTTAGGCTTATCTCATTACTCCTATTTACAACATTCCGAAAATATACACAGATTACAAAGTTATCACAATTAAGCAGCTGCTGAATCCAGAAACTCTGGAGAGGTGTGCTAAGTATCGTCGCCTCTGATGTGGTCAGCTCCACAATACCAGCCTCTATCCCAATCGTCACTGGGATGTGATGTACCAGCAGGCGCCCTCAATTACACCATTCTGTGATTTCTCAGTATATAGACCGGACCTGTAACCTGCATTTGGATAAACATTGGAGGATGATACTTCATATTGTAAGTCCAAATCTTTCGACCCTTAGAGGAAGCGCGAAGGCTTAACTCCGGTCTAATGGCCCTTTTTAGGTGCAAACTATCTCTGGCTAATGAGTTTACTGCAACTGCTATATCGGGACGCGTGCAGTTAGCCAGGAGTGCCTGATTGCACTTAGATAAGGGAATTTAGGATCAGTTACATCCTCCCCCCCTCTTCCAGCGATCGGAAGGGTACTTTTTGTACATCCATTAAGTATACTACCATAGGTGTACTTTGGATGACAATGGTCCTTTTAATTTCTCCAACACACTTCTGGGCGTATGTAACAGGATTCTATGAGCCATGACTTTATATTTGCCTAGGTCTTTTTATTTCATGTTTAAAAGTCAGGCTTGAACAGATGTTTCGGTTTTCTCTTCAGGAGATCCGATGAGATTTTAGTTGTTTACAACTATGATCTCAAATCCTGCTCTTTGCTCAGATGCAAAGACAACCCTCAGTAGGAATCATTGCTTTGTCAAGCGATTCTCTTGGTTGTACATTATTCTTATTGTTTTTCTTCAACAGAATAGACGTCTCGAAGTCTATTCAGGCATTTAAGGAGATGCGGAAATTATCTTTACCAAGATATCTACGAAGGTATGCCGTCACAACATCCAATAACAGCGTATCCAAAATTTTCCTTCGCCAAATTGTAAGGTATTCGCTTTTGATAACTTAGGGAGACTGATGCATCATTTATGAGCTATGCTCATTTTAATTTGTTCGATCCCTAGTTTCAGCGAAATTTTCCTTGGGCTATAGGCTGTACCTTATAACATATGGTTTTGTATTTATTTTTTTATGTGTGCAATACTTTATTTTATCCACAGATTTGACACCTTTTGGTGTCTGGACTTCAGGTCCGAACATTTCACGTTTCATAAGTGAGTTCAGCTCATCTTTTATTGCATCGTTCCACATTTGGCCAATCTCTACGTTTGTAGCAACGGAGCATGGAACGATAATTTATAAACATCATCGCTTTTGCGATGTATATGTCAATATGATACGTGAATACATTGTCGACAATTTACGTTCTATCTGTCCAACACCTCCCCAGTACGTACAACATTTACTTTCAATATCAGTTTTTCCCGGTAGTTCCTCTGCAGTGGATTCCGGGAAGGGTAAGGGTGTGAACTGGAGCTCATTGTCCTGTGGTAGTATTGTCTTAAGGTCTCCAGGAGTTTCTGTTCTGGGAGCCTAGTGGTCTGCCTCTTTTCTGTTGAGGATCAGCCACTTCTGCTGCTGGTGGATTGCATCCATTCTCGGTGATGTCAATCCTAGCTGGAGTTTTTGCAGCAGGGATGTGTGATCTGACAATCTTCTGGTTGTCAGTAAATGAGTCCGGTAACTGGTGAACATTGTTCTATATGTGGAGGATCTTCCGGATCTCATCTTCACATTGTTTTGTTATCGGATCATGGTGGGTCAAACTTTTTGTATCCCACGTTATAATTTGCTTTGCACCAGATTTCTCAATGTCTGGGCCTATTTTGGGGAAACTAGTCTCATTAAAATCACAGTCTTCAAGATGTGCCTTAAATGCGTCCCCCGTCTAGGTATCTTATAAGTGAGGGTGAGTCAAACCCTACATGGATACCTGGGCGACGTTGAGGACCGTTTTGGTCCTCTGTGGTGGTGCAATGGGGATTTAAACTGAACGACCGAAGATTCTCAGATGAGAAATGTTTGGTGGCATTTCATATGCAAGTTGCATTGGAGACTCTGACCTCTAGAGGGTCTTTTATTTACGATGCAACATGCAGAATTTGCATGTCCCTATGCATCCATCGGTAATCGGGGTTTAATGGACGTTCAATCCAGTGGAGTCTACTTATCAGTGACTCTGCCGACCCATTTTGGGTATGAACATGCGGCACTGTATGTTCATTTCTATTCCCGTTGCTTGGCAGTACTCTTGAAATGACCGAGAGATATATTTCCCAACATTGACCAGACTTATTTTCTATATTTAATTGTCTGGAAAATGTGCACGCAACATTTTTATTTTTGTGCCAATAGCTTTGAAAAAGCTAAGTTGCGGGTCTGTAGTAGACACACATACGAATATTCTGAGGATACATTTATCAGTACAATTAAGTACCGAAATAGACCACTAGGGGGGTGGAATTTGTCCACATCTATCTCCTTATATTCTTTTTGAGGAAGCGTGGAGATTCTTTTTCAAATTTTCGTAGAGATGGCCTTGTAATTAGTTTTCCCTTATAGGAAGGGATGCGAGGGAATTCTCTCTTCTGAAGAATCTTCTGGTTGTTCAAGTCATACCCTTAGGATAAGATGCGGTGCATCATCACTGATCCAGGGTGGCCAAGTCTATCATGCCAGAGTAAAAATTTGGCTGATGTCGGGCACTTCAGGTGCTCCGTTTAATTCCGCTTCCTTTCTGCGAATCGTTGTATGGTAGAGGCCTGTAAGGCTCTCAAAACGTTCTAGTATGGATTTTACTCATTTTTCTTGAGACGTTACATACAGTAATTTGTTTTTCATTTACATTTGCTGTTTCCAAATGGAATCCGTTGAAACAGATGTCCTTAAAACTTAGAAAGTTTCTTTTGGAATTCGGAGAGATTAGTGCATCCTTTAGTTTTGTTTCTGTGTCATTTTGGGGGCAACAGTGTTGCGTTCCCTAGATCTTCAATATGGCCCTGATGTTGGGCTTTGTATTGAAAGATCGTATGTGTTTATTGTCTAATAATCAGTCATGAGAGCAGTTCATCTATTAAAAGATGAATCATATAGGCACATGCATTTTCAGATAAACATTTTCATTCAAAACAAATTACATAATTCAAATTCTCTCATAACATAAATTATTCTCAAAATAAATTGCTAAGATAAAAATAGAGGCTAATCAAGCAGGTCATCATTTTCGAAGTCGTCAGCTGTAAACTTGACTGAGCATCAGAGGACATCAGGTTTGTTTCAAGTTTTTTTCTTGTTCTCTTTATACAAATCCTGGAGATGCTGCGGAGTTCGGCACACTCCGGACCAATGGCCTTTCATACCACAGCTACGGCACTAGTCTTCCCATTCCCTCTTGGGTGGGGGTGCATCATCTCTATTTTTGTCATTTCTGCGCCAGGTGAACTTCCGCTTACTTTCATTTCTTCGTTGCTGGACTTGGCCCCTAGCCCTTTTGTTCTGTCCCCCCTTTCTGTGGTCTTTCTTTTCTTTTGTTGTCCCTCTTCTTTCGAGAAGAAGAGGCATTATGAGCTTCTAGGAGGAGGCAATGCTAGGGGCGCATGTTGTGAGTGGCGAGGAGAAGCTCTCTGTTTTGTTCAGCCATGAGTAAACATGACAGTATTTCAGAATACTTGGTGAACTTTCGTTCACGGTAATGCTGCATAAGTATCACATCTTTCTCATGAAAAGACGTATACGTCTTTTCCCGCATGCGATCTTCTGAGACTTTTTCACCACGCAACTTCAGGCGTGAGGTGATGCTAAAAAGAGCTGAGTTGTACTCAGATATGGACTTAAAGTCCTGCAGTCTCAGGTTCTCCCACTCGTATCGTGCCTTTGGGAGTATAACATCTTTCTGATATTTATAACTATCCTCAAGGGCAGTCCATAGCTCAAGTGGATCTTCGACCGTAAGGTATTCAGTCTTTAGGGTCTTGTCCACATGGCGGCGAATATAGATAATGGCTTGCCTTTTCTATATCGCTTACATTTTCATTATTAGTCACAGCAGAAATGAGTGACTTTGCCCGCAGATGAAACTACACATCGAGCTGCCAGCTCAAATAGTTTCTTCCTGATGCATCCAACACTTAGAAACTGACACTGGTGATTTTAGCCATTTTATCTAGCAGATCACAAATTTGCATGAATTAATATTTTAAACAATAAACATTTTCATGCGGATGCAATTTTTAAATGAAGAGCTAATTGCATGGATCGGCCAGTCCCACATAAATAAAAAGTCTAAAGTCCATTACAGTCCATATTACACAAATGAAAGCTTTAAAAAAGAAATTACAACTTTGGAAACCCAGTGGGTCACATATAAGATCTTCAGCTTCAATTGTGGCCTCCGTCTCTATGGAAAGTGGTCTTCGATATTGGACATTTACATAAATTCCTCACTACAATTTCTCTTAAAAGTAAAAGAAAAGTGCAAGAAAATAAAATGTGGGACTTAAACCGCCGATCCAAAACCGCAATTAGCCATCCATGCAAAAATTTGTACTCATCAAACATTTTCAGCAGACATTGTCATCACAGGCATCACATGCATTTATATTCGCAGAAAGGGATAAACAATTTAATTACTTAATAATTATTGGACCACTGGGCAACGTCATACACCGTTAGGTTAGCTGACTAACGGCAGAGCGGTCGCAGGATCTTCCTAATTATTAAGTTTTTTAAAAATATGCACAACCATACATAGTTTATCCGTAGAACATGCCAAAATTATGCAAAACATATATTAATGATTCTATAGAGGAAATCATTTAATGCAGAGCTTGTGCAGATTGAGTTTATTCAGAAAGATTGAACAAGAGCCCAATATTAGACATGTTCTTCATGAAAGGAAAAAGTTTTCCTTTTTTAACTCCCCAATATATCCCCAAAAGTCCCCTTATAGCCCCATAATTTATTATGATTTTTCATGAATTTTTAGGTCCCCAAAACGCCATTTAAATCAATTTTTAGCCCCAAAAAGCCTTTTCAAAGCTTATATCTTATCCCCCTCTATTTTTTTTTTCGAGCCAAAAACTGGCCTGCGGGCCTGAAGCCTGCAGTTTGGCTGCGGGCTTCAGGCCTGCAATCAGTAACTTTTTTTTTGTTTGGGCTTCTGGCCCAAAAGGAATTAGGGCTGAGGGGCGGCGGCTAGGGTTAGCCGCCGCCGCCCCTCAGAGTGTTGCCGGCGAGCGGCGGCAAAGGGCAGGAGAGCCCCCCGTGGTTGGAGCATGGGGGGGTTCGACTACGGCGACGGCCGCCGTCGAGAATAGGGTAGGGTTTAAAACCCGTTATTCATTATTTTCCGAGTAAACACATGTTAAAAACATGATTTTTGTACGATTAGCCCAAAATTCCACTTCGATCTTGCGAGATCTATAGAGAATACCATCATATGTATGATAAAAACGACATTTTAAGCGAGTTTTACCTCTATATCCGTCCTCCGGATATAGCGACGGTTGAACGAAGCCTACGCGGATGACGTCGCTCGTTTGATGAAGCTTGACGCCGCGCGCGAGGATCTCCCGTCTTTCTTCGCTTTTCGCAACGATCGATTTTTGTGGAAAAATTTGTTTAGAGGCTTGTGCTGATAACGTGTTATGAATCAACTACTTGGGGAGGAGCCCCCAGCCCTTTATTTATAGGCCGGATAAGAGAGTAGAAAGATGAGATACAAAGATATCGGCGTATCTTTAAGATACCCACAATCCTAATTCCATTCACAACAATCTATTATACAATTCACGAACTTTGTCCTACGTGGCAGTTTTGTCCCACATGGCAGTTTTGTCCCAGTCATATTTTTTGTTGCTGACTGGGACGCCACGTGGGGGTTGTGTGTGGTTCTAGACGGATGGGTTTTTGGTGATTTTTTTTTATGTTTTAGCCCCTTGTTTTCCTCTTTTTGCACCCGACACTCCTCTCTCTCTCTCACCCACGCTTTTTTCACTTTGGCGATCGCTTCTCTCCGCATTTGCGCCCAGTCAACGACTGCCTCCGCGCCCTCTGGGCACGGGTTATGACTAGTATATGAATAGTTGACATTTGAGAGATTAAGACATTCTAACTGCTCTTAAACTTGCGTAAACTTTCGACAAACGGGAAATATGTGGCAAAATCAGGGGTGCCTCGAATGATATGTTCGCCGTTGAATCCGGAATGTCTTGAATGACATTGATGTGGGTCAAATGACAAGGTTAAAAGTGAACAATTCACAGACAATTTGGTTTCATCTCGGTATTTAACGGGCACTCGATTACAAAACGAGCCAAACTTTAACAGCCTCGACTCGCTTGAGTTTGGCTTGTTTACACCCTTATAAAGTGGATGAGAGTATCCAAATCCATTTTGGCTTACCTACAATTATATGAAGCATCGCTTAGCACACGCACTTGTTCACGTTTATGCATATATCGCCCTGTATCAGCTGCTATCACTTGCTGCTGTTGTTCCCCTTTCGCATGGCAATTCTGGCTCGCAAATGATTCTTCATCACCACCGTAAGCTCCAACGTCTCCGACAAATCAACCTCGCCGACCGCCTCCCACTCGAACTCCCTCACCAAATTCGCCACGAAGTACTCCAGATGCAGCATCGCAAGCCCAAGCCCCGGGCAAATCCTCCTCCCTGCCCCAAACGGCATCATCTTGATCTCCCTGCTCCCCGTTATATCCACCCCCTCTCCGTCCCCGCCGACCATGAACCTCTCCGGCCTGAACTCCATCGGCTCCTCCCACACCTTTTCGTCCCACCCCATCTCGGCCACCATAAAGTTCACCGACGCGTCTTTCGGCACGACGTACCCGCCGATTTCTGTGTCCTCCGTCACCGCATGCGGCAGCACAAAGTGTCCCGGCGGGTGCCGCCTCAGCCCTTCCAGTATCACCGCCTTCAGATACGGCATCTTCGGCAAGTCCTCCTCCTCGATCTCTTCATCGGCAGGCAGCACGCGTTCTATCTCTTCCCGTAACTTCCTCTGAATCTCCGGATGCCTCACGAGCTCCGCCATGGTCCACTCCAAAGCGGTTGCCGTGGTGTCGGTCCCAGCGCTCAGGAACTCGGAGCACAGGCTCACGATCTCCCCGTCGGTGAGCTTCCTCCCCCCCTCATCAGGGATCGATAGCTCGAGCAAAGAGTCTACATAGGAGCAGACGCCCCTTGCTCTGATCAGGGGGACAAAGATCTCTTCTTGCCTCCGCCTGATGTCAAGCAGCAGCCTCCATCTTTCCCTGAACACAAGCTTGGTGATCCTCGGAAACACCCCGAAAACTCCGAACTTGGCGAACGACCTGTGCAGTCTCTTCTGCACGTCCTCAATCTCTCGGATTTGCTTCACGTCTAGCTTCTCCCCGAAGCACATGAGCACGAGCAAGCAGAACATCGCAAACTGGAAGCTCTCCATCACGACGACGGCCCCATCGTTGGACCCGGCTTGTTCTTTGAGCTTATCGAGCAGTATGCTAAGCACCCATTTCCGGGCGTCGGCGAAGTGTTTGATTCTTGAAGGGTGGAAGATCTCTGCTGTGAGATTGCGACGGAGAAGGCGCCATAGCGGGCCGTAAGGGGAGGAGCTGACGTTGTGCCGGTCGCTGCTGAGTATGCCGTTGGGGCCGGTGGAGGGGGGCCGATCGGCGAAGACGGCGCCGTGGTGGACAAGGGCCCGGTGGGCGAGGGCATGGTCGGCGATGAAGATGGCGGGCCGGGAGGTGATGCGGAGGGTGAGGATTGGGCCGTGCTTTTTGCGGAGACGGCGGAGGATGGGCTCGATGTTGTCGAAGAGGTTACGGGAGAGCCATGAGACGGTGGTGATGACGGGGATGAATGGTGGGCCCGGTGGGAGTCTCTGGGCTCCGACTGTTGTTGGGCGGAGGAATCGCTTTTTGAGAACAAAAGAGAGAAGAAGGGAGAGGAAGAGGGGGTAGATCAACCACCATGGATTTGCCATCAAGCTCAGCATTATCCCCTCCTTTGACCCTTCAAGGATAGCTTTTGTATTTGTACAAAGTGAAGTTTGTGGTAGTGTATATATAAGCTGAGTTGGGGTAGACTCCTCTCAGATCTGTGACATAGGTGACGTGGCACGTTCTGAATCGTAAATGCACAAGTGACGGGGTGCATTGACCTGGCTATAGAGATTAGATCATGACTAAATACACCCATATACATACACAAGGGTGTATGTAATAATTGTAGTTAAAAAAAGAAAAAAATGATTAAAGAGTATGAATGACAATGAGATGTCATATAATTCTCCCTTTTTGGCACTCAATCATGACATGCACTCCCTATAGATAGGGGTGTATGCAGCATTTCGATCAAGACTATATATACACCCCTATAGATAGGGGTGTAGGTAATGATTGTGGTTAAAAAAACAACGATTAAAGAGTATGAATGACAATGTGATGTGATATAATTCCCCTTTTTTGACACTCAATCATGAGGTTGCATGAGTAATGATCTAACATATTGGTTGTTGATAATACCCCGACATTGGGGGATCCTGCAACAACCTCGGAGAATGTGGTTGGGTGAGTCGTCATTTTCGAGTGGTTTGTCGAGGGGGGTGTCGACTCGTAACTTTCCACTGATGGCGCCAAACTGTTAAGGCCAAAATTGACCGGTACAGTTGTCATGCTGACGGAGACTCGAAGCGCTGAGCTGGAGCCTAATCAGCCTTTGGAGTGGGACCCTCGGTTGGGAGAAACGGGGTCGGTAGTTAATGGTTGATGATGGTAAGAGTGTTGATCGACTTAAGAACGACCGTCTGATCGGTCATTCGAGTTTAAAGAGCCCAATATCGACCTAGGGCGTTTGATGGCGATCGTCGATCTGCACTAAGGGAGTCGTTAGGGGGGGTCGGATCTGGGTTCAACCCAAATCCCCTAAGATTCTTAAGTTATTAGGGAACTTAAGAAAGAGAGGGAACTTGGTATAGCTGAGATCGACCCACGGATGTTTGTCTCTGGACTACCGACGCAAGCTCGTATATAGAGTGATGTAATAAGAAGATAGAGTTCTCTGTATCAGATCGCGTATCTTGAAGATAGGGCCCATCTACCTTTGTCTGTCGACCTATTTTATATACATCTCTCCCTTGATGAGGAGTAACTGCCCATTCTTGATTATGGCACGATCCTCTCCGGGATTGGAGCTAACGGCTGCCATTTACTCGGCCCCATTAACTCCTCATTGAATATCGGCGTTAGTCGAACGGTCGCCTGACCCGCTCGACTAACTCAGTCGTTGCCCGCTTAGAGTTCGGGGGTAACGGGTCACGGATGATAACCTGGTCGGGTTTGCAGGTACCCAAGTCGGGTTCGTATACATGTAGTAACAATGGCCCCCATCATTAGTGCCTCAGGAGTCGCGCTGATTGGGACCGAATGATGTGTAGTTTTCTTAAATGCACACGGATTTCAAAATATTTGATTTGATATGTGCCGCCTAAACCCCTTTGCATTTGGAGCGATATCCGCCTGTGGACACGTGGTGTGCATCGGGGGCTTGGAGGTTGAGTTTCTTAACATATAAGAGAGATTTCGAAGAGAAAGACTGAAATTTTCCAGCATTGTCTTCTTCCTTGCTTCGCCTGCTTGCTTCCATCGTCACTTCTTTCGTAGATCTCCTGTTCTTTTCTAAGGTATTCCTTTTCTTCGATCTTGATTTTCTTAACAGGTTGGTCAGGCATGTTTGCTCCAGTGGTGTTCAAGGTGCCGCCGACCCCTGAGGAGCTGGCGGAGCACCTTTGGACCCCTCATCTTGTGGAAGTTTTCGGAAAGGGGAAAGCACTTTGGGTTGAGCCCGACCTTCCCATTCGTCGAAAGGATCGGAAGTCGAAGGCTCCTAGAGTTATCTTAGACATGGCCCCTAGGTTCACCCTTGACTTGCCTACCGAGGTTTGGCGAGGCCGTCTCTATGAAGCCTTTAGGGTTAGTGTGCCTGATCCGGATGAGAGTGTGTTTCCCTCGAAACGAGGTTAGGGTGTATCTTAAGTCTTTCTGCTTAGGACTTCGATTTCCCCTTCACCCCTTCATTATCGAGATTTTATGCTCCTCGGAGCTTTCTCTCTGTAGACTTACTGTCACGCCCCAGTCACCCTAATACTCGAAGGAAGGGACACTACACCTCAATTCCCTGAATACCTAGGGGGTGAGTTGCGTGAAAGGTCGCGGACTAAAGGTCCTAGAGTATGAGAAAGAATTATGCAGGCCACTGCTCACACTGGAACAACACATTAGTAAAAGAAAAGCTGCTCAGACATACACAGATATGCATTCAACAACTCAGAGTGGTACTGAAAAGTAAAAGCAGGAAAGGAAAATACAACTCTACAACAACCACAACTATAAGGAGTCAACACAGAGTACTACTAATGTCACGCCCCGCTTCCCTAATATGGAAGGCGAGACGTGAGGAGGTCCGCTCAGACGTGGAGCTGTGAAGCTGCAGTCTGATAAGCGTCTGTAAATTTTTTTCGAAAAGTAGCAGGTCCTTGCATTGCGACGAAACAACAACAATAATAAAGCAGATAAAAGGACATCCACCACCAACATCCAACAAATATTACATCATCACAGAATAGTCATAATAGTACAAGTCTGAACAAGGCCTAAAGCACGGCCGAAACATAAACATCGAGATATATAGGTGCTACACACCGAAATCTAACAGCAACTATAAAAGCAGCAACAACTAAAGAAGTCTCTAGGTGAGACTAGGACTGGTCACCGGTGTCCTCGAACTCGGTCTCAGTAGGGACCTCAAACTCAGCGTCCACGAACTGCTCGTCCTCTGCTACCTGCTCTGTCTCAAAGTCTGACATGTGACACCCAAAGAGAAAAGGGCACATGTCAGCAAAAGTCTCCCAAGGAAAGCGGAGAACTTTTGTGCAAGGATACAAATATAGAAAACGACTAGCAGTTCTAAACAATATGAAATGACATTTAAAGAGTGCAATAGTTTAAATGACATGATGCATGCACGTCGTAGCAGAAACTACGAAAACACTATTTCACGATTTTCACGAAAACATTAACTTTTCACATTGTGCACAGAGTTTACGCCTTACAGCTGAAGTGGCTGTACGGGCACACTTCTACGCTGAGTGGTCGCTTAACCCTATCCCTCCACGTGTATCGAGCGTTGGTTTCCCAACAACACTGTGCTCGCTTCTGGATCACGAGCCAGGAAGTGTTTTTCATTTGGCGTAGGGGTGCACCTAGCCTCAATAGCAATAACATTTGTAGCGTGTGCTACTTAATCATGAAGAACATATGATGCATGACATGACATGGCAATGAGCAGATAAATTGCGTACCGTTAATTGAAATTTAAACATGGCATGGCAGCATGAATGAAAGCAGGTAAAGTGTCGGATCTAGTTTCGTTGTCAAACTAGATCAAATAGGGCGTCTAGGCGACTATCATTTCACCGCCTAGTCTCTTTTACACAATCTTACAAATTGGCCTAAAACAAGGCCTACATAATTACTGGCAAGTATCACTTGCCTGTTTCCGGTGATATCGGTTGTCGTGGGTTCGTCTCGACGAGTACTAAGTGTTGGTATTTCTGGTTCACTGTTTTGGTTGAACAATACACCGAATTAGATTTTATTGTGAGATAATCAAAATATCAAGTTATTCCTTAAAGTGGGTTTGTCTAATTTTATCGGGTTATCTAGCTAGGGTGGTGTTTATATTGGGTTATATAAACAGGGTACACATTATTTAATTCAATTTTTATCATTACACTAACAATTCTAACATACTGAATTTAAATGATATTAACAAATTAACATCTAAAATTACGCTAACTAATTTTAGCAACTAATTAGGCTAATCACATTGTCAACATGGTGTTAAATATTTCACCTACTAGATTTCTACTAATAAGGCACCGTCAATTCCCATTTATCCAACCACTCTTTATCATTATTTTTTAATAACTCTCTTCATAACCCTCAGGCCTAATTAACTCAAGGATGTCAATTCTCCTGTTAATAACTTCTGTCACACTATTTTTAAACTAATAATAACATGGTAGGGTTAACAGTACTTTTAACCGACAGATAATAATTCTCACTACAACTTCCTTTCATAAAACCAAAGGCTGACACCCTCTTTCAATTTTTTTAACTACAACCTATTCAAGCTGTCAACCTCTTACCTTTATTCAATCTTTTAATAACCCCTCTATACTCTCTCAGTACTGTCTCTATCTCTTCTCCCCTTTCTATCTGTTCTTCATTTTCTTCTTTTTGTTTTTTTTGTTTTAAAACTTGCAGGCAACGATGCAGGCAACGATATCGCAAAGAACGAGGGCAAGAGGGCTTACTGTGCGCGAGGGAGAAGGGGGAGAGGCGATCGGCAGTCGGGCCCTTTCCAGGCGGCGCGGCGACGGACTCCCAGGCGGCGCTCCGGCGACAGCGAGCGGGAGGAGGGCCGCTGCGGGCGGCGCTCCGACGGCTTCCAGCGCACGGCGGCGGCTAGGGGTGTTCGGCGAGTGCTTCTCACGGCGGTGGCTCGCGTAAGGGCAGGGGTTCGGGCTTTGGAAAGGGGAGGAAGAGAGAAAAGAGGTTGTAGGGTTTGTTGATTCAGATCTGGTTTCAGATCTTGCTTCCCAATTTCAGATTTTGGTGTTGTGATTTGGGTTTAAAAAAGGCTGAATTTGATTTGGGTTGAAGGGGAATGATGAATCTGAATTTGTGGGTTGAATGTGGAGTATTTCTGATTTGATTTTTTTTTGTGTGTTTGATTTTTGATTCTGGACTTTTGATTTGGATCTGAGATTGATTTGGGTTTCTGGTTTGATTTGCTTGAGGGATGAGAAATGGGGTTTGATGAAATCGTTTGGGGATGGTGAACTGAAATTTGTGGGTTTGGTTGATTCTGGTTTGAGAATTTGATGGAGGATTTGGGCTGATTTGAGTTTGGTTTGCAGGTTATGTTTTACCGAGGAAGAAGATGTCTTGTTCTTAAGAAGATGAGCAGGGAGACACCCCTCTCATTTTGTCAAAGCAGTATTAATTTGATTGGGACGGGGTTTAATGCAATCTTCAGACTTTGTAGAGACGTATTGTTTTGCTCAAACGAAAATGAAGAGAAAGCCATCTTTGATTTCAGAAATGTATCTGGTTGTTTAAAACATGTGTTTTGTCGTGTAGTTAAGGGTTAATGCATATACGTAATTAAGTAAGTTTAATTAGTCATCATTAAAAAAATGAAAAGTAATTAGCGAAATTAATTAAAGTAATTAAGATTTTGTAATTAGTGAAATGTAATTAAGTTAAATTATTTTAGTTAGACTTGATGGTAAAAATTGACGACACGGTAAAACGAAAACAGTGACGCGCCTGCATCGATACGTACGGACGAAAAGTCAACTTCTGACTGAAGAAAAATACCGGCACGCACAATCAAAAACACGCCTAAAAATACCGGCCGTTACATTCTACCCACCTTAAGAAAAATTCCGTCCTCGGAATTCTCATCAACTAAGGAGTAGAAAACAAATCTGGATAACGCTCTCGTATCTCATCTTCTCGCTCCCAGGTAGATTCTCCTGGCGAGTCACGACGCCACATTACTCTGACTAGATCAACAGTCTTATTCCTGAAGACTTTCTGACGTCGATCTAGGATCTCCACTGGTTGTTGTTCGTACGTCAGATCTGGTCGAACTGTGATCTCTGAGTAATCCACAGCATGAGAAGGGTCGCTGATATAACGACGGAGCTGGGACACATGAAAGACGTCATGAACTCCTTCTAAGGACGGTGGCAAAGCTAAGCGATAAGCTACTTCTCCAACTCGCTCTAGCACATCGAATGGTCCAATATATCTCGGACTAAGCTTGCCTCTCTTCCCAAATCGAATTACTCCTCGATTTGGTGAGATCTTCAGGAACACATGATCTCCTGGTTGAAACTCTAGAGGACGCCGTTTAGCATCTGCCCAATGCTTGTAACGGTCCTGGGCGATCCGAATCTTGTCTCTGATATCTCGCACAACATCAACTGCTTCCACTATCATCTCTGGCCCCAAGAGCTCTCTATCTCCTACGTCATCCCAACTCAGTGGAGATCGACATTTTCTCCCGTAGAGAGCAGCAAAAGGCGCCATGCCAATGCTCGCCTGGTAGCTGTTGTTGTAGGAAAACTCCACTAAGTGCAGATGGTCCTCCCATGAACCCTTGAGATCCAACATGCATGCTCTCAGCATATCCTCCAATATCTGGATAGTGCGCTCCGACTGTCCAGCAGTCTGTGGATGATACGCAGTACCGAATTTCAGACTGGTACCCAGATTGGTCTGCAGACTCTTCCAGAATTGAGATGTGAACCTCGTATCACGATCTGATACAATGCTCACAGGGACTCCATGTAAGCGCACGATCTCCTACACGACATAATTCACATCATGACTAGTACTAGAAGGAAATTATAAAGGTACGAGTTAAGTCATTACCTCCATATACTTCCTTGCTAATATCTCCGTGGATTGCCCAACTCGGAAAGGTATAAAGTGCGCGTACTTGGTCAATCGATCAACGATGACCCAGATCGCGTCGTTCTGCTTGGTGCTCCGAGGTAAGCCAGTCACGAAGTCCATCGTGATGTGCTGCCACTTCCACTCCGGAATCGGCAGAGGTTGTAGTAACCCGGCAATGCGATGATGTTCAGCTTTCACTTGCTGACACACGAGGCACTTGGCAACGCTCCGTGCCACACTTCTCTTCATTCCATGCCACCAGAAATTTTGACGAAGATCCTTGTACATCTTAGTACCTCCAGGATGAATAGAATAAGGCGAACTGTGAGCCTCATTCATCAAATCCTCTCTGATATCTCCTGTAGGTACGCAGATCCTACTACCATATCTCAAAGATCCATCCGCGTGAATCAGAAATTCCGTCCGAAGTCATGCTTCGACTTGTTCTCTGATCTTCTTCAACTTAGCATCTCCAACTTGAGCAGTCTTGATTCGATCCACGATCGTCGATTGAATTTGCATGTTCATCAATGACGAGGTGACTCCCGGTAGTACAGCTTCAACATTCATCCTTCGCAGATCCTGCTGCAATCTCCACTGAGATGTGAGAATCATCACTTCGGGCAGTCGACTCAAAGCATCCGGTACGACATTCACCTTCCTAGGATGATACTGAAGATCGATGTCGTAGTCTGCCATCAATTCCAACCATCTGCGTTGTCTCATATTCAACTCCTTCTGGGTGAATATATACTTCAAACTTTTGTGATCAGTGAAAATTTTCACTTTCTCACTCAGTAAGAAATGCCTCCAAATCTTCAAAGCAAAGATGACGGCAGCTAACTCCAAGTCGTGAGTCGGATAATTCTTCTCGTGGATCTTCAACTGTCGAGAAGCATAAGCGACTACATGACCGTGCTGGTGCAGAACGCATCCAAGTCCCTTGCCCGATGCGTCGCAGAAAATCTCGAAGCCTCCGCTTCTGTCCGGAATAACTAAGACTGGTGCAGTAGTCAGTCTCTCCTTCAAAGTAGAAAAAGCTTGCTCACAAGAGTCTGACCAACTGAACTTAACATCCTTCCTCGTCAATCTCGTCATTGGCTCAGCTATCCTCGAGAAATCCTTGATAAATCTGCGGTAGTATCCAGCCAATCCAAGGAAACTCCTGATGTCCGATGCCGATCGAGGTGTAGGCCATTCACTGACAGCTTTGACCTTCTCCGGATCCACTGAGATACCAGCTCCCGATACTACATGCCCAAGGAATGCAATTCTATCTAGCCAGAATTCGCATTTACTGTACTTGGCATATAGTCTATGGTGACGGAGCGTCTCTAACACCATCTTCAGATGCTCTGCATGCTCTTCCTCGCTCTTCGAGTACACCAGGATATCGTCTATGAAAATCACCACGAACTTGTCAAGGAAGTCGTAAAAGATAAGGTTCATGAGATTCATGAACACAGCAGGAGCGTTCGTCACACCGAACGGCATGACAACGAACTCATAATGCCCGTACTTAGTCCGAAAAGCGGTCTTGAGTACATCTTCCTTCTTGACTCTGACTTGATGGTATCCGCTCCGGAGATCCAACTTCGAAAATACTCTCGATCCACCGAGCTGATCGAAGATATCATCAATACGGGGCATCGGGTACTTGTTCTTCACTGTGATCTGATTCAACTCTCGATAATCAATGCACATTCTTCTCGATCCATCCTTCTTCTTCACTAGCAAGACGGGTGCACCCCAGGGAGATACGCTGGGATGAATGAAACCCTTCTGTAGTAGCTCATCCAACTGCTTCCTTAACTCTTCTAATTCTGCAGGAGCCATACGGTACGGTGCCTTCGAAATTGGTTGAGCTCCTGGCATAAGATCGATGTCGAACTCCAACGCTCGATCGGGCGGCAGTCCAGAAATGTCTTCAGGGAAGACATCTTCGAAATCTCGCACTACTGCAGGCTTCTCTGGCTCAGCAATCATAGATGCAACGGTCAATCGGTAAGGCTGGGCTCGGAACTTGACAGGTCCAAGCGAACGTCCTCCGCCGATAAATTCGAACACTGGATGGTCGGGAATTTCGAACACCACTTTCTTCCGGTGACAGTCGATCGTGGCATAAAAAGCTCCTAACCAGTCAATGCCAAGAATAGCATCAAAGTTGGGTAGGTCGTGGACGATGAAATTAGCATATAGTTCGTGTCCACTAATCACCAACGGGCATGGTCTACATCCCAGTGCAACCTTCACTACACCATTCCCAGTTGTAATGTTCCAACCCTTGGGAAGTGTATAGGTGGGTATCGAGTGTTCGACTACGAACTTCCGAGATAGGATGCACATGGAAGCTCCAGAATCGAACAGGGTCAAGGCCGGGTGAGATGAAACTAAGATGACACCTAAGGGTAACATGCAACTAGGTTAACATGGATCTAACTAATCAAATATAATGCATCAATAAGGAAGACTAGTATAGAAGTTACCTGCAATAACTCCGTCCTCAGTCTCTGCCTCCACTGCAGTCATCGCGAAAGCTTGTCTCTTAGGCTGAACAGCCTGCTGGAAAGCCTGCTTCTGGGGAATGAGAGGCGCTCCACGTCCAGCGACTACTGGAGCTCTCTGCTGCTGAACTCCGGCTGGTGTCTTCTGAAGTTGATTGGCATGTCGACAATCCTTCACTGAATGCGTAGCGTCGCCACAAATCAAGCACTGGCCCAGAAACCTCCTGCACTGCTCCTTCACATGACCAGCCTTGCCACAAAAATGGCACAACTTCGGAGTAGGCCCACCTGGTCTCTTAAACTGTACGGACTGATTAGGCTTGAACCCAGGCCTAACCACAGCTCTGGCCTGCTCCATAGGCCTCTTTCCAGCACCTGAATATTTCCCTCTCCTCTGATTGGCAATCAGCTCCTGCCTCTTGGCAGCTATCAACAACTTCTGGTAAGAATCCAAGTCCGAAGAGGAAATCAGACTCTGCAGCTCCAAAGATAAACCTTGTAAGAATTTCTGAGCTCGATCCTCAGCAGTCTCCACCATCTTCGGCGCAAAGCGACTCAGTCTCATGAACTCTTGGTGGTACTGGTCCACCTCAGATTCCCTTGCTTCAGATTGATAAACTGCTGCATCAGCTCTCTCTTGGCAGCTCGAGGGAAATACTCATCATTAAATCTCGCCTTGAAAGTGGCCCAGGGGATAGGTTTCGCCAACAGCTGCTCTTCTGACTCCCACCAACTGCGGGCATTGTCCTTCAGTTGCTTCTTCACCAAGTCAACCCATCCAGCCGGGTTAACCTTCGAGAGAAGCAGATTATCCTCTGTGTTCTTCATCCATTCATCCGCAGCTAATGATCCTTCTGACCCAGTGAAATATGACGGGCCCAGCTCCCGAAATTGCTTCGCTCCCGGCTCGAAGCGAGGGGCATTCTGTAGCATGCCCTGCTGAACCTGCATCATCTGATGCATCATCCTCATCATCTCAGCCGTGGTGGGTTCTCTATCAGCATCAGCAACACGTCCTGCTCCACCACCAGCTCCAGGTCCACTACCAGCTCCTCGAGTAATGCGTCTACCAGCCATCTAAAACAAGAAAGTGTTCAGATTAGACTTAATCATGAATCGAATTGTATGAATAATTAATCGAATGTTATTATCATCATTGTTGTTCCGATATTTCGCAGGTGCAAAGAGGGGACCTGCATGGGCCACCACTAAAACCTGTCACGCCCCGCTTCCCTAATATGGAAGGCGAGACGTGAGGAGGTCCGCTCAGACGTGGAGCTGTGAAGCTGCAGTCTGATAAGCGTCTGTAAAATTTTTTCGAAAAGTAGCAGGTCCTTGCATTGCGACGAAACAACAACAATAATAAAGCAGATAAAAGGACATCCACCAACAACATCCAACAAATATTACATCATCACAGAATAGTCATAATAGTACAAGTCTGAACAAGGCCTAAAGCACGGTCGAAACATAAACATCGAGATATATAGGTGCTACACACCGAAATCTAACAGCAACTATAAAAGCAGCAACAACTAAAGAAGTCTCTAGGTGAGACTAGGACTGGTCACCGGTGTCCTCGAACTCGGTCTCAGTAGGGACCTCAAACTCAGCGTCCACGAACTGCTCGTCCTCTGCTACCTGCTCTGTCTCAAAGTCTGACATGTGACACCCAAAGAGAAAAGGGCACATGTCAGCAAAAGTCTCCCAAGGAAAGCGGAGAACTTTTGTGCAAGGATACAAATATAGAAAACGACTAGCAGTTCTAAACAATATGAAATGACATTTAAAGAGTGCAATAGTTTAAATGACATGATGCATGCACGTCGTAGCAGAAACTACGAAAACACTATTTCACGATTTTCACGAAAACATTAACTTTTCACATTGTGCACAGAGTTTACGCCTTACAGCTGAAGTGGCTGTACGGGCACACTTCTACGCTGAGTGGTCGCTTAACCCTACCCCTCCACGTGTATCGAGCGTTGGTTTCCCAACAACACTGTGCTCGCTTCTGGATCACGAGCCAGGAAGTGTTTTTCATTTGGCGTAGGGGTGCACCTAGCCTCAATAGCAATAACATTTGTAGCGTGTGCTACTCAATCATGAAGAACATATGATGCATGACATGACATGGCAATGAGCAGATAAATTGTGTACCGTTAATTGAAATTTAAACATGGCATGGCAGCATGAATGAAAGCAGGTAAAGTGTCGGATCTAGTTTCGTTGTCAAACTAGATCAAATAGGGCGTCTAGGCGACTATCATTTCACCGCCTAGTCTCTTTTACACAATCTTACAAATTGGCCTAAAACAAGGCCTAAATAATTACTGGCAAGTATCACTTGCCTGTTTCCGGTGATATCGGTTGTCGTGGGTTCGTCTCGACGAGTACTAAGTGTTGGTATTTCTGGTTCACTGTTTTGGTTGAACAATACACCGAATTAGATTTTATTGTGAGATAATCAAAATATCAAGTTATTCCTTAAAGTGGGTTTGTCTAATTTTATCGGGTTATCTAGCTAGGATGGTGTTTATATTGGGTTATATAAACATGGTACACATTATTTAATTCAATTTTTATCATTACACTAACAATTCTAACATACTGAATTTAAATGATATTAACAAATTAACATCTAAAATTACGCTAACTAATTTTAGCAACTAATTAGGCTAATCACATTGTCAACATGGTGTTAAATATTTCACCTACTAGATTTCTACTAATAAGGCACCGTCAATTCCCATTTATCCAACTACTCTTTATCATTATTTTTTAATAACTCTCTTCATAACCCTCCGGCCTAATTAACTCAAGGATGTCAATTCTCCTGTTAATAACTTCTGTCACACTATTTTTAAACTAATAATAACATGGTAGGGTTAACAGTACTTTTAACCGACAGATAATAATTCTCACTACAACTTCCTTTCATAAAACCAAAGGCTGACACCCTCTTTCAATTTTTTTAACTACAACCTATTCAAGCTGTCAACCTCTTACCTTTATTCAATCTTTTAATAACCCCTCTATACTCTCTCAGTACTGTCTCTATCTCTTCTCCCCTTTCTATCTGTTCTTCATTTTCTTCTTTTTGTTTTTTGTTTTAAAACTTGCAGGCAACGATGCAGGCAACGATATCGCAAAGAACGAGGGCAAGAGGGCTTACTGTGCGCGAGGGAGAAGGGGGAGAGGCGATCGGAAGTCGGGCCCTTTCCAGGCGGCGCGGCGACGGACTCCCAGGCGGCGCTCCGGCGACAGCGAGCGGGAGGAGGGCCGCTGCGGGCGGCGCTCCGGCGGCTTCCAGCGCACGGCGGCGGCTAGGGGTGTTCGGCGAGTGCTTCTCACGGCGGTGGCTCGCGTAAGGGCAGGGGTTCGGGCTTTGGAAAGGGGAGGAAGAGAGAAAAGAGGTTGTAGGGTTTGTTGATTCAGATCTGGTTTCAGATCTTGCTTCCCAATTTCAGATTTTGGCGTTGTGATTTGGGTTTAAAAAAGGCTGAATTTGATTTGGGTTGAAGGGGAATGATGAATCTGAATTTGTGGGTTGAATGTGGAGTATTTCTGATTTGATTTTTTTTTTGTGTTTGATTTTTGATTCTGGACTTTTGATTTGGATCTGAGATTGATTTGGGTTTCTGGTTTGATTTGCTTGAGGGATGAGAAATGGGGTTTGATGAAATCGTTTGGGGATGGTGAACTGAAATTTGTGGGTTTGGTTGATTCTGGTTTGAGAATTTGACGGAGGATTTGGGCTGATTTGAGTTTGGTTTGCAGGTTATGTTTTACCGAGGAAGAAGATGTCTTGTTCTTAAGAAGATGAGCAGGGAGACACCCCTCTCATTTTGTCAAAGCAGTATTAATTTGATTGGGACGGGGTTTAATGCAATCTTCAGACTTTGTAGAGACGTATTGTTTTGCTCAAACGAAAATGAAGAGAAAGCCATCTTTGATTTCAGAAATGTATCTGGTTGTTTAAAACATGTGTTTTGTCGTGTAGTTAAGGGTTAATGCATATACGTAATTAAGTAAGTTTAATTAGTCATCATTAAAAAAATGAAAAGTAATTAGCAAAATTAATTAAAGTAATTAAGATTTTGTAATTAGTGAAATGTAATTAAGTTAAATTATTTTAGTTAGACTTGATGGTAAAAATTGACGACACGGTAAAACGAAAACAGTGACGCGCCTGCATCGATACGTACGGACGAAAAGTCAACTTCTGACTGAAGAAAAATACCGGCACGCACAATCAAAAACACGCCTAAAAATACCGGCCGTTACAACTAATCCATCATATATGAGTACAACATCAGAGTTTGCTATAAAAAGTCACAAGTCCAAGGCGACTACAAAAGCTATGTACAAAGTCCCACTGTCAACTACTACAAAAGTATCTATGTCTTAGCAACACCACTGCTCACGTCCACCACGGTACTGCGTCTAGGGTGTACAGACGCATCGACACCGTCTCGACGTGGAACACCACCACCGTACACTCTCCAGGTGTCACTACTACGAACACTGCCTCCAAACCACACTGCCCTGCAAACGTCAACATCCTCCTGCCCTCGGCTGCTCATGGTCTGTCTGCTGCTGCTGGGTACCTACTCCCAAAACCACGGGGAGGGGACACGTCAACGCTCGTCTAGTTGAAGTACACTACACACTACGGGAGATCTAACACACAACACATCATTCATGGTTCATCAAGTTATGAGATTAAGTTTGTTTTTGATTGTCACATGTTATGTTTGTTTGTTTTTTTGGAAAGTTCGAGACCAAGTTTCAAGTACGAGGGCTAGACCTCATCCCTAAGTCGGGATGGAACAATCGCACCCGCCAGCTGGTTGGGGCCCCTCACTTCCACAGCTCATCGGGCAAGTGAGTCACATCACTCCACAGTACGTCGTTCGAGTGAAACCTGTGCTCGGCCAGAATCGCCACCCCAGTGCACAGTCAATGACTGCCATTGAAACAACTCAAGCCTCGTCCTCGTACTATTACCTTCCTCGACACTTCCCCCATTCCCACCCTTGCCTAGAGGGTCGACCCGCTCTGTGCAAGTGGACACCTCTGGCAAACACCTACCCTAGGTTTAGTTGCTCTTTCAATAGGGTCCCACCGTTTCTAATCACCACCGCACACGTTTCGTGCCAAAAGCTACACATATAGTCAATGTTCACATCTTTTGCCATTTTCTGCATCACATGCACATATGTCATTACAACTGAGCAACTAGACCTTAGGGCAGCCACAACACAACAACAACATGTATTATCAGCAATATTAAGTATTTCAGGGATTAATTACATATATGTCATCAACTATCATCGTGAATGGATCAATTAAAAACACCTCAGATTCATACTTTTCAGCAATACCTCAATTCACAGCAGCAATTAACTAAAATAAATGAACTGAGCAACATCAACTATCACCATAGGGCGGTAGCCCTAGGTGTCTATTTTCCAGAAAATCTAATCTTATGTCTAAATTCTCAAAAATGGATTTTTAAAGATTTAAAAACTGAAGAGGTGTAAAACTGTTTCTGGACAGCAAACTAGAGCTGTGAAGATTGGTGTTTTAAAAATTGCAAGAGGCTGATTGAGAATTTTCTGAAGAGGAATTTTTTGTAGATCTGTGTCTTAGGTTGAAATGGAGCACAAGAACAGCCAAATCCATGGAGTAACTTGAGAGATATAATCAAAACGGTGAAAGGTGTTTCTACAGTTTGAAAACTGTCCAGTTTTGAAAATGATTTTCTTAAAGATATCTGCAGTCGAAATTAGACTTTGGTAAAATTGAAGAAAAGTTATATAACTACCCGATGAAAAACATATAAAAATTTGGGCTTAAAATACGAATATTTGATAGGGTAATTGGTTAAAAACAATTCAGACAGCACCTCCCCTGAATTGGGCAGAATCTGTCTTTTTTTGTACAAGTTGAAAACAACACCTAAAATCAAAATAAAATTCTGAAAATTTGTTGAAACCATAAAAACATAATAATAAAGGTATGAGGCATAAAAATATAGCTAATTTATGGAGCTTGCAACAAAATCATGCATCTAGCACAACATTCATGAGTTTTAGCCCTAACTTGTACAAGCTTTACAAATAACTAAAAGAATGAAACATGCACCCTAATTAACTTGTCTATCATATTCCTATAGGTGTAGGACTTCTACCTGAGCTCTAGATGAAGGTGATGGCCTCCTAGTTCAAGCCCAACAAGCTCCAAGCTACCTCCTCCTTGGTACAAGCTCTAGTTAGCTTCTAGGCCTCCTTCTTGGACATGCAAGGCAAACTTGAAGCTCTAGCCCTCCTTCTCCTATCTCCAACTCTTTAGACCTCTCCCTCACTCCCTCAAGTGTGTTAGCCACGAAATTTAGGGGATAAGATCAGAATATTAGGGGGTGTGATGAGGTTGTTGGCTTAAAATGGGGTTTAGAGATGTGTAGAACCCTCTAAGGGTAAAATAGTCACTTCACCCCCTCCACTATCAACTTGGACCAATGCATGTCATCCACCCAACCTTCTTATCCCTATTAACACTTAGGAAATGTCCCATAAGCCCTCACTTGGCAATTTCACACAAAACCCCCTCCATTTCGCCTTTTTGCGAATGTACCCAAAATTGGGTATAAAAGAAAATGTGAAGGGTATTTTGCAAAAATCTCTAATCCCCAATGATCTCCTTGCATAATTTTCACTAAGGTCTCATTTACTATGTATCAAGATGATCATGATAGCCACGTGACACTTTTCCATGCACGCATCCCAATGTGTAGGGATCCATCTCAATATCCGAGTGCATGATTTGAAGGACTAGCGTGCCCAAGGCTAACTCCATCCTTTAACTACTCATGGTGATTCCACTTATCATGCTCATGGTAGTGATGTATGCACGTGTTCGTGCACGAGGTGGTCACGTGATTGAGCACAAGTGTGCAGGAAAATGACTAGTCAGTCACTCAATGTACTCGGTCCGACTAGTTTACAATATTTTCCCATATTTCACCCTATTCTCTACACCACCCCCTTTGCTACCACCCAAGCATCACTTTACACACTACGGTCATACTACAACCCTCCAACACGCTTCCCAATGTATGGGATCCTCAATAGGCAAGAAGGTCCTCCAAATGGGTCCCACTCTCTAGGGATCCTACACCATCACCTCTAATACGCCGTACATGGCCATAACACGTAACGCTATCCCGTAGATTGGATTACGGAGGGTTACATCCTACCTCCCTTAGAATAAATTCCGTCCTCGGAATTACAAAAATATCAATAAGGAGAGTAGAAACAATCTCTTATGTAAATATATACAAGTCTACCATGATACATTGATATAGAAGTATTACATAAACAAATATGGGCATTTCTCCCGCATCTCATCCTCACGTTCCCATGTGGACTCTCCAGGTGACTCTTGTTGCCACATAACTCTTACAAGATCCACTGTCTTGTTTCGCAGCATCTTCTGCTTCCGATCCAGTATTGCCACGGGCTGCTGCTCATACGTCAAGTCTGGATGCACTGCAACTTCTGTGTGGTCCACGATCTGACTGGGGTCACCTACAAATCCTCGGAGTTGTGATACATGGAACACGTCGTGGACTCCTTCAAGAGATGGTGGAAGCACCAATCTGTAAGCCACCTCGCCAACTCGAGCTGAAATCTCAAACGGACCGACATACCTGGGACTCAACTTCCCCTGTCGTCCAAAACGAATCGTACCACGAGTCGGAGAAATCTTCAAGAAGACATAATCTCCAGGTTGGAACTCAAGTGGTTGCCTCTTGGTATCAGCCCAATGTTTATAGCGATCTTGAGCAATCCGAAGATTTTCACGAACTGTTCGTACGACATCAACAGCTTCAACTATCATATCAGGTCCCAACACTTCAAGATAACCAAGGTCATCCCAACTAAGCGGTGACCGACACTTACGTCCATATAAAGCTGTAAATGGAGCCATATCAATACTTGCTTGATAACTGTTGTTGTATGCGAACTCAACCAAATGCAAGTGATCTTCCCAGGATCCTTGAAACTCCAACATACATGCCCTCAACATATCTTCCAGTATTTGAATGACACGCTCTGATTGGCCATCTGTCTGAGGATGATAAGCTGTACTGAAACTGAGATTGGTTCCCAAACCGTTCTGCAAACTTTTTCAAAAGTGAGATGTAAATCTCGAGTCTCGATCCGACACAATACATATGGAAACTCCATGAAGTCTCACAATTTCTTCCATATACTTAGCCAATGACTCTGTAGACTGACCAACCCGAAACGGAATAAAATGCGCTGACTTAGTCAATCAATCCACAATTACCCATACCGCGTCATGACCTTTTGATGTGCAAGGTAAGCCAGTCACAAAGTCCATGGTCACATGCTGCCACTTCCATTCCGGAATAGGAAGAGGTTGAAGCAAACCTGATGTTCTCTGGTGTTCGGCCTTCACTTGCTGGCATACAATACAGGCTGCTACACTCTTAGCTACTGCACACTTCATACCGTGCCACCAAAAATATTGGCGAATATCTCTGTACATCTTGGTTCCTCCAGGATGTATGGAATATGGCGAACTATGTGCTTTCTTCATCAATTCATCTCGGATGGCACCTGTTGGCACACAAACCCGATCTCCAAACCTCAATGATCCATCTGCATGAATACGAAAATCTGTCCGATGACCAGTTACAACTTGCTCACGAATCACCTTTAATCTTGGATCATCGAGTTGGGCTGCCTTGATTCTATCCACAAGATCTAATCGTACTTGCAAACCCATATCCACTGCTCGCTCCCCCGAAAGCACTACTTCTATTTCCATCTGTCTGATTGCCCATCGAAGTTGCGGTTGCACTGTCAACCTTATTATCGTCGGCAATCTACTCAAAGCATCCGGGACTATCATATTCTGGCATCAACTCCAACCACCTTCTATGCCTCATATTAAGCTCTTGTTGCATGAAGACATATTTCAGACTTTTATGATCCGTATATATCTTTACACGTTCGCCCCACAAAAAATGTCTCCACAACGTCAATGCAAAGATCACCGCCGCCAACTCCAAATCATGAGTGGGATAGTTTTGCTCATGGACTTTCAACAATCTCGATGCATAAGCGACCACACATCCATGCTAATGGAGTACACATCCCAATCCCTTTGCTGAAGCATCACAAAAAATTTCGAATCCTCCTGATCGATCGAGAATCGTTAACACTGGAGCAGTCGTCAAGCGACGCTTCAACTCATCCATCGCCCGCTGACATTCTTCTGACCATACATAAGGCACATCCTTTTTCGTCAGGTTTGTCAGAGGTGCTGCGATCTTTGAAAAATCCTTGATAAATTTTCGGTAATATCGGGCAAATCCCAAGAAACTTCTAATTTCAGTGACCGATTGTGGAATAGGGCACTCTACTACCACCACAATCTTTTCCGGGTCCACAGATATCCTTCACCTGATACAACATGTCCCAGGAACGCAATCTTTGTCAACCAAAACTGGCACTTGCTAAACTTGGCATATAATTGGTGTTGCCTCAGAGTCTCAAGAACTATCCTCAAGTGTTTAGCGTGCTCGGCTTCATCTTTCGAATACACTAAGATATCATCTATGAATACCACTACAAACTTATCCAAATAGTCGAAGATCACTTGATTCATCAGTCTCATGAAAGTAGCTGGTGCATTCGTCACTCTGAAAGGCATCACCAGAAACTCATACTGCCCGTATCGGGTCCTAAAAGCAGTCTTAGGGATATCTGAATCGCGAACCTTCACTTGGTGGTATCTGCTCCGCAAATCCAACTTATTGTACACCCTGGATCCACCCAACTAATCAAAAATGTCATCGATTCGGGGAAGTGGGTACTTATCTTTCACAGTTACTTTATTCAACTCCCTGTAATCGATGCACAACCTTTTAGAGCCATCTTTCTTGTTTACCAACAAAACTGGTGCTCCCCATGGAGACACACTAGGTTGAATCAATCCACGACCTGATAAATCAGTCAAATGATTCCGAAGCTCATCTAATTCAGGCGGCGCCATGCGATACAGAGCCTTCGAAATCGGTTGGATCCCCGGAATCAAATCAATGGTGAACTCTAACGATCTATCCGGAGGAAGCCCATATATATCATCAGGGAATACGTCTGGGAAATCCCGTACAACCTCAGGAAGTTCCACTTCCGATTCCATGGCTATCACTTGCATCTCCATTGGTGACGCTCTGAACTTAACCGGTTCACACACGTTTGTTCCATTATGATATACAAACTCAGCATGACCTGGAACTTGGAACACTATCCTCCGCCGTCTACAATCTATCTTAGCATAAAACTTTCCCAACCAATCCATACCAAACACCACTTCATAACTGGGCAATTCTATGATCAAGAAATCTGCGTATAGTTCTAGTCCTACCAATTCTACTGGGCAATTTCTCATACCAGCTGAACTTAGAACAACCCCATTTCCAGTGTGCACATTCCAGTTATAGGTAAATGAATCTACCACTATCTTGTTCTTGATCACAAATTCCTTAGATAGGAACCAATGAGACGCTCCAGTATCAAACAATGCTACGGCAGGAAAAGATGCAATTCTAACAACACTTAACAGATAAACAAAGCTAACTAAACATTCTACTCATGCCAGCTATAAAGATACAACTCACAAAATAACTGAGTGAATCACTTACCAGTGATAACTCCCCTGGAGCCTTCCTCTGCTACTGCCGTCAGCTGAAAAGTCTGACGCTGCTGAGGTGCAGGGGCTGCTCTCCTGACCATCGGATGCTGTGATGCCCTCGGTGGTGCTGGCAGTGGAAGTCTCTGAGGGGTCGCTGGAAGCTGACGTTGCTGCTGCTGCTGCCCCGGCCTCGCCACACTATAACCTCCAGGAAACCCCTGACGTCCTCTTGGGCACTCTCTCTGAACATTTCCTTCACCATAACTAAAGCACCTTCTCTGTAGCCAGGCTCGACATTCTCTATCTATGTGCCCCGACTTGCCGCAATGGAAACAGGCTGGCTGCCTCGGAGCTGAAGGTGCTGGGGTGGAGCTCTTGTCCTCTTGAACTGGTTCGTCTGAACCGACCTTGAAATTGCAGTCCTCTGAGCCGTCTGTAATCGATTACCGGCTGCTGGTAACCTTCCCAAACTACGGAGGTGAGACTCATGCATCCTAGCAGCTGCCAACACTGCCTCCTGGGTAGACAAGACTGCCATCGACATAGCTCCTCTGTACTCTGGATTCAGGCCCATCCTGAACCTCCATGCTCTATCTGCCTCTTTCTCTACTAACTCAAGGGCATACTTACTGAGTTGCGAAAATTCAGCATCATATTGGTCAACAGTCCTCTGACCCTGCTTTAGTTGCTCGAACCTCTGACACAGCTCATCCTTGGCGGTATCTGGGAGGTACGTCGCCTCAAATAGCTTCCTGAACTCTTCCTATGTCAACACTGCCCCTTGAGGCATTGCTGTTGAGCCCTCCACCAATCCCTTGCCGCAAAGGTGAAACATCTGCATGCTGCATCCACCCACTCATCTCGAGGGGCGCCTACCAAAGTCAGGCAGTCCTCCATGTGGCTGAGCCACTCATCAACCTCTAGGCCCTCCTCGTCTCCACAGAAGGACTTAGGTGTGAAGTCCTTAAACAATCTGTAGGTAGGAGTCGAAATCAGCACTGAAGTACGACCATGCTGTCGCTCCGCTGCACGCTCAAACACCTCTGTCAATATCTGTACTACTGTGGCTACATCAAAAGATGTCGCCCCTGACTGTGGACTTTGATCTGTAGGACCTCCCGTGCCTCCATTGGTGTTACCACCTCCACTAGCCATCCTGCTTCATGGAAATGAGATACAGATTAGTACCACTTATTGATACGTCAGAGCATAAATTGTGTAGTTCTTACGTGTGTCGCAGTGTTAGCGGCCTGCATGGGCCACCATAAAACCTGTCACGCCCCAGTCACCCTAATACTCGAAGGAAGGGACACTACACCTCAATTCCCTGAATACCTAGGGGGTGAGTTGCGTGAAAGGCCGCGGACTAAAGGTCCTAGCGTATGAGAAATAATTATGCAGGCCACTGCTCACACTGGAACAACACATTAGTAAAAGAAAAGCTGCTCAGACATACACATATATGCATTCAACAACAACTCAGAGTGGTACTGAAAAGTAAAAGCAGGAAAGGAAAATACAACTACTACAACAACCACAACTGTAAGAAGTCAACACAGAGTACTACTAATCCATCATATATGAGTACAACGTCAGAGTCTGCTACAAAAAGTCACAAGTACAAGGCGACTACAAAAGCTATGTACAAAATCCCACTGTCAACTACTACAAAAGTATCCATGTCTTAGTAACGCCACTGCTCACGTCCACCACGGTACTGCGTCTAGGGTGTACAGACGCATTGACACCGTCTCGACGTGGAACACCACCACCGTACACTCTCCAGGTGTCATTACTACGAACACTGCCTCCGAACCACACTGCCCTGCAAACGTCAACATCCTCCTGCCCTCGGCTGCTCCTGGTCTGCCTGCTGCTGCTGGGTACCTACTCCCAAAACCACGGGGAGGGGACACGTCAACGCGCGTCTAGTAGAAGTACACTACACACTACGGGAGATCTAACACACAACACATCATTCATGGTTCATCAAGTTATGAGATTAAGTTTATTTTTGATTGTCACATGTTATGTTTGTTTGTTTTTTTGGAAAGTTCGAGACCAAGTTTCAAGTACGAGGGCTAGACCTCATCCCTAAGTCGAGATGGAACAATCGCACCCCTCAGCTGGTCGGGGCCCCTCACTTCCACAGTTCATCGGGAAAGTGAGTCATAGCACTCCACAGTACGTCGTGCGAGTGAAACCAGTGCACGGTCAGAACCGCCACCCCAGTGCACAGTCAATGACTGCCATTGAAACAGCTCAAGCCTCGTCCTCGTACTATTACCTTCCTCGACACTTTCCCCCATTCCCACCCTTGCCTAGAGGGTCGACCTGCTCTGTGCAAGTGGACACCTCTGGCAAACACCTACCTTAGGTTTAGTTGCTCTTTCAATAGGGTCCCACCCTTTCATAATCACCACCGCACACGTTTCGTGCCAAAAGCTACACATATAGTCAATGTTCACATCTTTTGCCATTTTCCGCATCACATGCACATATGTCATTACAACTGAGAAACTAGACCTTAGGGCAGCCACAACACAGCAACAACATGTATTATCAGCAATATTAAGTATTTCAGGGATTAATTACATATATGCCATCAACTGTCATCGTGAATGGATCAATTAAAAACACTGCATATTCATACTTTTCAGCAATACCTCAATTCGCAGCAGCAATTTACTAAAATAAATGAACTGAGCAACATCAACTATCACCATAGGGCGGTAGCGCTAGATGTCTATTTTCCAGAAAATCTAATCTTATATCTAAATTCTCAAAAATGGATTTTTAAAGATTTAAAAACTGAAGAGGTATAAAACTGTTTCTGGACAGCAAACTAGAGCTGTGAAGATTGGTGTTTTAAAAATAGCTGGAGGCAGATTGAGAATTTGCTGAAGAGGAATTTTTTGTAGATCTGTGTCTTAGGTTGAAATGGAGCACAAGAACAGCCAAATCCATGGAGTAACTTGAGAGATATAATCAAAACGGTGAAAGGTGTTTCTGCAGTTTGAAAACTGTCCAGTTTTGAAAATGATTTTCTTAAAGATATCTTCAGTCGACATTAGACTTTGGTACAATCGAAGAAAAGTTATATAACTACCTGATGAAAAACATATAAAAATTTGGGCTTAAAATACGAAGATTTGATAGGGTAATTGGTTAAAAACAATTCGGACAGTACCTCCCCTGAATTGGGCAGAATTTGTCTTTTTTTGTACAAGTTGAAAACAACACCTAAAATCAAAATAAAATTCTGAAAATTTGTTGAAACCATAAAAAAATAATAATAAAGGTATGAGGCATTAGAATATAGTTAATTTATGGAGCTTGCAACAAAATCATGCATCTAGCACAACATTCATGAGTTTTAGCCCTAACTTGTACAAGCTTTACAAATAACTAAAAGAATGAAACATGCACCCTAATTAACTTGTCTATCATATTCCTATAGGTGTAGGTCTTCTACCTGAGCTCTGGATGAAGGTGATGGCCTCCTAGTTCAAGCCCAACAAGCTCCAAGCTACCTCCTCCTTGGTACAAGCTCTAGTTAGCTTCTAGGCCTCCTTCTTGGACATGCAAGGCAAACTTGAAGCTCTAGCCCTCCTCCTTCTATCTCCAACTCTTTAGACCTATCCATCACTCCCTCAAGTGTGTTAGCCACGAAATTTAGGGGATAAGATCAGAATATTAGGGGGTGTGATGAGGTTGTTGGCTTAAAATGGGTTTTAGAGATGTGTAGAACACTCTAAGGGTAAAATAGTCACTTCACCCCCTCCACTATCAACTTGAACCAATGCATGTCATTCACCCAACCTTCTTATCCCCATTAACACTTAGGAAATGTCCCATAAGCCCTCACTTGGCAATTTCACACAAAACCCCCTCCATTTCGCCTTTTTGCGAATGTACCCAAAAGTGGGTATAAAAGAAAATGTGAAGGGTATTTTGCAAAACTCTCTAATCCCCAATGATCTCCTTGCATAATTGTCACTAAGGTCTCATTTACGATGTATCAAGATGATCATGATAGCCACGAGACACTTTTCCATGCATGCATCCCAATGTGTAGGGAGCCATCTCAATATCCAAGTGCATGATTTGAAGGACTAGCGTGCCCAAGGCTAACTCCATCCTTTAACTACTCATGGTGATTCCACTTATCATGCTCATGGTAGTGATGTATGCACGTGTTCGTGCACGAGGTGGTCACGTGATTTAGCACAAGTGTGCAGGAAAATGACTAGTCAGTCAGTCAATGTATCCGGTCCGACTAGTTGACAATATTTTCCCATATTTCTCCCTATTCTCTACACCACCCCCTTGTGCTACCACCCAAGCATCACTATACAGACTACGGCCATACTACAACCCTCCAACACGCTTCCCAACGCAAGGGAGCCTCAATAGGCAAGAAGATCCTCCAAATGGGTCCCACACTCTAGGGATCCTACGCCATCACCTCTAATACGCCGTACATGACCATAACACGTAACCCTATCCCGTAGACAGGACTACGGAGGGTTACACTTGCTCCTTACTCCTTCCCACCCTTGGTGGGTTTCATTGAGCTGTGTGAGCTTTGTGGAGTTTGTCTGACCCTCAAATTGCTTGGGTACTTCTTTAAGATTGTCGTCGACCCTCACCGAGTGTGGTATCACATAGTTGCTCGTCCGGGTACTAGGCTCATATATGACCTCCCAGTTTCCGACCTTGGGTGGTCGGAAACCTTCATGTTTGTTGCTCTACCCGACATGGGTCCATTGCTTAATGGCTGGAGTTCTCCGAACCCCGGGCTTACGAAGGAGTCACGTCTGTCCTTGGAGCAAGTGAGAGCCGGGTTGTCGCCGAGCGAGGACATGGCAGTGAAGGCTCTTCTAAATTGACCGAGAGAAGATAGGTCGATTCATTATTTGCTGGATGACCATACAATAAAGATCCTTTTATGGTGCCTGGGTAAGGTATTTTGAATCGATATCTTTATCTTCGTCACTCACGATTATTATCTTCGTTGTCTACAGATATGACCAATGGCAACTGACGCAGCGGCACATCCAGCTTGGACCGGGTCAGGAGGGAGCAGAGAAAGAAGAAAAGGACGGCCGAGAGGTCTGGCACCCGGACGATCGATCGAGCGCTTGTGTCGAGGGGTCGGATTCTTGGTCCCCCTTCCCATCCACCCGAGCTCATCCTCCGAAGGGGGAGAGACCAGGCGGACGCCCAGGCCCCTTCCTCGAGCCTCTTCGAGGGAGGCCTCTAGCCATGCTCATTTGCGGCCTCCTGCTCCCCTGGCTTTCATTGTGGTTGAAGCGTTGCTAGTGGTGGTTGATGTAGAATCTGTCGACATCCTCGAGCCGACTGTGGGAGTCGATCAGAAGAGGGAGACGTCTTCTTGCAAGGAGGAGGGGTCTCCGAAGAGGAGGCACGTGGACAGAGAGGACCCCATGGGGAAAGGTGAGGGGGCTGTTTCCCTCGAGACTCCTGAGGCAGTAGAGACTCTGTCGACGCCCCAGGGCCCCGCGACGCCCCTCATGGATATGTGGCCGTTAGGGGATAACGTGTCGCCCACCCCGTTGGTCGGCCCAATTCTAGGGGAATTCGATCGAGCACTCATGCTTGATCGGCTCTCGATTCGGCCTTCGGGGCCGATCGAAGGTGAGCTTCACCAACCCCCCTTTGCCGTCGGTAGGGAGAGTCGGCCCTGGTAGACTTCGAGACGATGGCCAGGGTGGTGGAGAACTTGATCCTCCCCATGGATTCGGAGTTCCTGCAGAAGATGGACCTCGAGCAGATGGCCAACTTATTCGTTGGGAGCGGGTACCAGGTATACCGTCTGTAACGACCCGCTTTCGGGGGGCATGTTACTTATTTGATATTTGCACAGGTTCTGCAGGTTACCAGTGAAAACAAAATAGCCACGATGCAGAGATGTACAAAAATACTCAAATAGTGTCCAATTATTACAATCCGTGCTGTACAAAATGTCCCAACAAATATACATGAAAGAATAAAGTACACAACACTGAAAATAGCTCTGGAAGCTGCGGTCGAACTCTGGCGCTATTATCTCAGGAGCATCTACCTCCATATGTACGTCGTCTGCGGTGCCACGGAGATGGAACCGTAGGTAAGTCACAACAATTCTAAATATAGAAAAGAAGCAGTGCACATGTATGACAAAAATAACTACGTACAAGTAGACCAGAGTGAAAAGTAAAGTACTGAGTAACAACTGTACACAACTGAAAAGTAAAGGCAAACTGAGCTGAAAAAGAGAATCTCTGTACTGTGGTAGTGCAAGTGTAAAGCAGACTGAGCAAGTGAAACGTACTACTGCTGTAGCTAAAAGTACGACAAGTGAAGTACTGGTGACTGTACAAGTGTAGTAAGTAACGTGCATGGAACGTGTAAAGTAAAGGTGACAGTGCAGATGTGCGTAAAGTAATAGTGACTGTGCAAAAGTAACTACACTACGTGACTCAAGTCGGAGAGTACAATATGTGACCATCAAGTCCATCTCTTGCCTGGGAGCGACCCAGACGAATGCCGAAACACAGGCACGGTACATGTATTTTGTCGAAACTCAGGCAGCGGGACGGTATGCCGAAACTCAGGCAGCGGGACGGGAAGATTGAACTCCAGTCACTCCCATACTCTCTCAAACTCTGAGTTACCCCAAAACCCCAGTGATGTGTCAAGTGTTCTATGTACATGTTTATACGGGATGTTCCACAAGATGTTTCATGAGATGTTCCACCAGATATTCCACAAGATATTCCACAATAAGTTTCACAAGATGTTCCATACGGTGTATCACATGTTAGTCAACCCAATTCCACTGGTTGACTTTCTCATTGAAAACCAGAAGGTGGTAACTTATTCCAAAGCTGACTGTACCAAAACGAATTGAGGATAAAGACAAGTTCAATGACGGTAACACTGATTCCATGCTTTGAGCATGTAGAAGTACTGTTTAGCACACATTTTACTCCAGTTGATGGTTGTGTGCTAGAACCACCAAAGTTGAAAGTTGGCAAAGTAATCTGTAGTTGATTACTTCCATATTAGATTAGGTCTCTAGTTCGGTTCAAGTCAAGTAGCCGTTCGGAGGCTATAGTGGTGTCCTAAGTTCATACGGGGACACTAACTAATTTTCCAATTTTAGAATTAATCGTGACTTACAGATTTTGAGATCGACGTAGCAAGCCGGAACTGGTTCTAGGGCTTCTACGGACGTTGATGCACACGAATTTGTACCTGCAAAACACAAGAACAATCGGTTACAGAACACCTATTTTCTACCTATTTAACTTAACATGTTTGATTTTATAATCGATTGAAACGGTGTCGGAAAGCGTTCTAAATTTTTCTATAGGCTAGATATGATGGAAATAATTTTATCGTAGGAGGAAATAATTTTCTAAAGCTTATAGTAATTTTTATAATTTTTAAAAGCTCAAAACAATTTAAAAACTATTTTTCAATTAGTAACATATTTATTCAACAATTTATTCCGGATGCAATATGCATCGGAAAGTTGCGAGTGAGCTGTCAAAATGACCGTCTCGGAGAGTTCTTTAACATATATTTTTATCATGTATAAGTTGTACGTGAAAATAATAAGTTACAGATTTTTAAATGAAAACTACATATTTAACTTTAAAGATTAAAAATTTATTGTGGAAAAACTAAGCGTCCGATTGAGATGAAACTAGTGCCATTGGGTCCAGAATGTCATTTCTGATTTTCTAGGCCTGGCATCGCATTTTTATGAGGCTTATATTTCATGTTATGAATATTAAACCAATAATACCCAATTATTAATTAATAAAAAATACGAAATACTAAAATACGTTTACGTAATTAACGAGAATACGTTTGAAAATCACCCTTCGTTTCGCTTCTCGCTACATGCACGCGAGAGGGGGCGGCGGCCGTGGTTCTTCGACGTCGGCGAGGTGGAGGCGAGGCGGGGAGGCGCTCGAGCGGTTCGTCAGCGGGGCAAGGCAGAGGCGGCGACGTAGGCGTCTCAGGGGAGCGGTGCCGGCGGTGATCTCTGGTGGCGGTGAAGGCAGTGGCGTGGGGCGAAGCGGCGTGGGGGTTCTGTAGGCGGAGCTCGGAGCTCCGGGGCTGTCGATGCGAGGCGGAAGCGAGAGCGTCGGAGCTGCCTTGAAGCGACGGCGGGCTCATCGGGGGAGGCGGAAGCGGCGTGGGGAGTAGCTGCTCCGGTGGCAACAAGGCGGAGGATGTGTGGGGCTTGGTTGCGGAGCTCTGGTAGGGTGTTCGGGGGCTTCGACTACGGGCTGCTCGGGCGTCGCCTTCAACTCCTGGAGGCGGAGACGGAGCTTGGAGGCGGGGTCGCTGCTCGGGGGTGTTGCTCTGAGGTAGGCGGTAGAGCGTGGGCGGTGAGCGAACGTCGGAGCAACGGCGTGGGGCTGGCTCTGTCGTTGCCGGTGCTCGGGGTTGACGACGAGGCATCGAGACGGAGGCGGAACGATGGTGGGTCGCCGCGGGCGGAAGCAGCGTCGGAATGCCGTCGACGGGGGTGCTCGGAGGCGGAGACGACGTCAGACGGTGAGGTGGCTACCGGCGAGCGTCGGGGGCTGTTGTCGGGGGAGAGAACGTAAGAGAGAGGGAGAGATCGAGAGCAGAGAGAAAGAGAGGGTATGTGGGTTTGGGTTATTTCGATAACAATTTGAAGAGAGAGAGAGGGAGAGCGTGTTACGGGTTACTGCCTTGAACGAAATTGAGGGGGGTATTATATAAGTAAGTTTAGTAAATACTTAGTCAATGTATTAAATAGGTTAGATAGATAGGTGTGGAAATTAGGGTTAGGGGATATTAATTAGGTTGGTGGATGCTTGACAATTGGTTTAAGGGGTGGTGGGCTCCGAAAGGTGCTTCTCTCAAGGGCAAGAGTCCGTTCAAGTAGTAAAATCTGGAAGTCCAAATGTCGAATCCACGGGAAGAAATCTGTTGCAACCACAATTCAAATCAAATAGAAATCCTACGAAAAGAAACTAACCACTTCAACAATGATGGCGATGGTGTGAAAGTGCGTGATGGAGATGTGCGAACAAAGAAATTCGTGTATGAAAATATCTATAAAAAGTATGCACATGGTATGGGTTCGTTAGGATCAATGATTCGTATTAATTTGGTTGATAAGTATAACGCAATGAATTCTCCTTTTGGGAGCAATTCACCGGAAAATACCCAATATAACTCAATGAATTCTCCTTTTGGGAGCAATTCATCAGAAGATGCCCTTTTGGGGGTTCAAGCAAAATATTCAATAAGATCGTCGCTAAAGTTATAATACGATATGAAACTCTCTTTTGGAGAGATCAAAACTACGGTATGAAACTCCCTTTTGGGGAGATCAAAACTCACCCTTTTGGGGCGATCATCAACTAAATCAATTCTTTTGGAATATGAAAAAGTCGATTTAATAACAAAGATTACAATTTTAACGACGTTTAACGATTTAGCACAAGGATATTCAACCAAACTAACACAAATCACATCCCCTAACTACTCCATATCATGCACAATAACAATTTAGCTACTCATGGTGCAAGAATAAACAACTTTCATAGCAAAATACGTCAAGATTATAGCAAAATACAAGAGAAAAGCATCAAATACGGGGTTTAAGTTAAGAAATATATCACCAATTCTCCTTGAAAAGACTTCAAACTCTCTGGAAATAATAATAAAAGCCTCTGGAATTTTACAGGATTTTTCAGAGGGGAAATACGGCTTCTAGAGCCTCCAATACGCCCAAAATACGCCCCAATCTGCTTGTATACGCCCAAAAACCCTAAGAATACCTTTTATAAGAAGATTGCGGGTTTAAAAGCCTTAATGGGTTCAAAACCGCATCCGTTACGCTCAAACCCATACCCGCAATGCCGGATCAAATCTGGGCCGCACGATCTCGGCGGGATTGAATCTCGCGGCGCCACGTGGGCTTTGAGATTCGCGCTTGCCCGCATCCGCCTTCAATCCGAATTCGCTTTGGCTTCGATCTGGAGCGTTGGTTCACCATCAGACGGACAGGAAGTCGCCACGTCGCTTGTTAATTTGGAAGCGCCGTCGTTCGTTGGATTAAAATCGGACGGCCAAAGCGTAGCCACGTCGCCCGCATCTCGAATGCATTGGGCTTCGTTGCTTGCCGTTGGATCTTAATCCAACGGCGATTGAATTTCCACGCAGCAACGCCTGTCCACCGTGCGATCTGGCGGGAACCGCTGGATTGTAGACACGTGGCAGCATCTGATTGGGTCTGCGACCGTATTTCTGTATTTTGAGTGTATTTCTTCATTAAATTGGTATTCTGCATTCAAAAATTCATAGTAATTAGCCCAGATCTCAGAAAAATACAAATAAATAGTCGTTGGAATCGTGAGATCGAGACCAAGCTAGGAAAAATATAAGAAGTGCAGAAATACTCCATTAATTACTGTTTTGTGCTCAAATAAGGTGTTTTCTCTAATAAATGATGATATATAAAATACGCACGTATGAGAACAATTTAGTATCATATGAGCACAAAATAAAGCTAAATGGGGGGTGAAATATGTAATATTGAACCCGAATCAAGGGGGTGCATCTAACCGGGGAAGGGGTTAAACGTGTATCCACGTTTACCCGTTGGGGTGACACGTTTAGTGCTAATTCGGGTAAAGTTGATTAGTAAAACCCATTAGCGAAGGTAATTAGTAAAATACCAAAAACGAAATTACGATTTTGCCCCTACCAGTAAACGTATCCGAAAAATTACGAAAACATACCCACGGGTTCGTATCGTCGCGAGAATCGCGAATACGAGATCTGTTTTAGGGTTCGAGCTACGGAAATACGTGTTTTAGGCCAAAACGTTTAGGAAGCGGTTTGTCACGGCCCGCTTCCCTAAAATGGAGGCGAGACGTGAGAAGGTCCGCTCAAACGTGGAGCCGTGAAGCTGCACGCCTGATAAGCGTCACTAAATCATATGCAAGTCCCTGTAACCACGAACAGAACAAAGATAATAACACAAGAGGGGCAGAGATAAAATCCCAAGCTAGCAATGTCCAAATATTTAAAATTAAGTTCAACATCCAGAAAAGCCACCAGGCTAAAAGAAGGAGTCAAGGCCCAACACATGGCCAACAAAAGCCAACACGGCACAAAGTATTGTTGCTACGCACCGACAACTAAGCAGTCTAAACAACAACACAACAGTCTCTACGACTGATCGCCCGTGTCCACGAAGGCCTCGTCAAACACAGGCTCGGCGTCCGCAAACACCTCGTCCTCAACAACGAACTCTGGCTCAGGATCTAACATGTGACACCCAAAGAGAAAGGGCACATGTCAGCAAGTCTAAGAAGACTTGGGCAAGGAAACTGAAAGTAAACTAACAACCTAACAGTTATATTAAGATGCAATGACATGTCAGTTAAGTATGTTGCAACGGTTAAAAGAAAAGACAAGCACACACGATGTAGCAAAAGCTACCAAGTCACTAATCACGAGTCACTTATCACTATTTTCACTTTGTGCTCAGAGTTTCCGTCTTTTGGCTGAAGTAGCTGTACGGGCTAACTTCTACGCTCAAGCGATCGTTTAACCCTACCCCTCCACGTGTATCGAGCGTTGGGATTAGAAACACACTATGCTCGCTTCTGGATCACGAGCCAGGAAGTGTATTTCACTATGGCATAGGGGTGCACCTAGCCGAATCACTGTGTAGGAGTCAAGATCCTACTCGCCGCAGCTTACATGTTAAAAGTAGCGTGTGCTACACAATCACGATGAACAATCAATGTATGCAGTGGCATGAACAGATATTTCGCGTACCGTTAATTGAAATTAAACATGACATACGAGCATGATGGAAGTGACGGATCTAGCTTCGTTGTCAAGCTAGATCAAAGGGCGTCTAGGCGGCTATCATTTCACCGCCTAGTCTCTTTTACGCTAAAACAAGTAAGTGGCCTAAGGACATGGCCTAAAACCCTAAGTGGCAAGTTTCACTTGCCTAGCACCGAGGATGACGACCGCGAAGGTTCGTCTCACAATCACTAATCTATGGGGAAAGTCGCTGTTACGGAGAAACAATCATCAAAACAACATCCATTTATATTAGGGTTTTAAAATATCAAATGGGTTAAGAGAACATTAAGAGATCGATTTATTACCGAACCGTTAGCGGAAGAACGATGCTGAGCAAGCACGGCGATGGAAGAAACGATCCGGGGAACTAGGGTTCAGATCTGGAAATGAGGAGAAAATCTGGAGAAATGGGGTTTTGGGGATTTTTGGGGGTTTTCCGGCGACCTAGAGGTGGTGGCCGGCCTAAATGGAGAGGGGGAGGAGCTCTTTATGAAGGAGGAATGGCTAGGGTTAGATGGATGATGATTTGGGGAAGAAGGAGGCTCAGGAGAAATGAAAGAAGAAAAGAAAAACGTTTGGGGGGTTTAAATAGGAAGAGCTGGCGGCTGCCCAGAAATTAGGGTTTCGACACTGATTAGTCGGTCAAAGAGCAACCTCTACCGACTAGTTTGGGAACTAGTCGGTCGGTTGACCAACGCAGACCGATTAAGTGTAAACAGTAACTCCTGGCGAAAAATAGGATTTAGATTAAGTCGGTCAAAGAACAACTACTGACCGACTAGTTTATCATCTAGTCGGTCGACGAACGTTCTTAGACCGACTAAGAATGAATAGTACTTGGTATCAAACATGATCATAGAGCTAGTCGGTTAAAGAACGATTGCTGACCGACTAGTTTACAACCTAGTCGGTCGACAAATGTTCTTAGACAGACTAACGATAAACAGTAACTCCTGTACAGTAGATTTAAAGAACTAGTCGGTTTGAGAAGAGTTCCTGACCGACTAGATCTCAATCTAGTCGGTTGGTTCCCCTTCTTGAACCAACTAAAGTGCACTAAAAGTGCTGAATCGAAGCACGAAGCTTCGGGAAGATTTCTACGGCTTCTAGGATCAACCTATCTCTAAGATATGAGCGATATGAAGCTCGTCACAAGTGACTTACTCCAAAACTCAACGATCCAAGGAAGAAGCTAGAAAATCTTAACGAAACGAACGAAAACGAAAGCTACGGTGACGGAAAACCACACATAAGGAGAAAATCCACCAAAACATATAATATAATATAGATAATCCAAATACATGAAAAACCAGTCGTTACATCCTCCCCAACTTAAGAAAAATTCCGTCCTCGGAATTTCCCAACACTCACGCGTCCGGGAACAAAAGTGGGTAACGCTCTCGCATCTCATCCTCATTCTCCCAAGTAGACTCTCCTGGCGAGCCGTGTCGCCACATCACCCTCACAAGATTGACAACCTTGTTCCGAAGTGACTTCTGACGCCTGTCCAAAATCTGCACTGGCTGCTGGTCATACGTCATATCAGGGCGAACGGTAATCTCCGAGAAATCCACAGCATGAGATGGATCGCTGATGTATCGACGAAGCTGCGACACATGGAAAACATTGTGAACTCCCTCCAAAGATGGCAACAAGGCTAAGCGGTAGGCTACCTCGCCAACTCTCTCCAGAATGTCAAATGCTCCAATGTATCGCGGGCTTAACTTCCCTCGCTTCCCAAAGCGAATCACACCACGATTCGGGGAAATCTTCAGAAACACATGGTCGCCCGGCTGAAACTCCAAAGGACGGCGTTTAGCATCCGCCCAATTCTTAAAACGGTCCTGAGCAATCCTCAACCTCTCCCGAATGTTCATGACAACATCCACAGCCTCCACAATCATCTCAGGTCCCAACAGCTCCCGATCACCAACGTCATCCCAACTCAATGTCGATCGACATTTCCTCCCATATAGCGCGGCGAAAGGCGCCATGCCAATACTCGCCTGGAAGCTGTTATTGTAGGAAAACTCCACCAGATGTAGATGGTCCTCCCACGAACCCTTGAAATCCAACATGCACGCCCTCAGCATGTCCTCCAAGATCTGAATCGTCCTCTCGGACTGGCCATCTGTCTGCGGATGGTACATCGTGCTGAAACTCAGACGCGTACCCAAACTCTTCTGCAAACTCTGCCAGAACTGAGATGTGAACCTCGTGTCTCTGTCCGACACGATACTCACAGGGACTCCGTGAAGTCGTACGATCTCCTGCACGATTCACGTTACGTCACTATTAAACTAGGAAAAGGAAATAGGAACGGAGAGTAAAAGAATTTACCTCCATATATCTCCTTGCTAGCGCCTCAGTAGACTGTCCTACTCGGAACGGAATAAAGTGCGCGGATTTGGTCAATCGATCTACGATCACCCAAATCGCGTCATTCTGCTTCGGACTCCGAGGTAATCCAGTCACGAAATCCATAGTGATGTGTTGCCACTTCCACTCTGGAATCAGAAGCGGTTGTAGCAACCCTGTCGTACGCTGATGCTCCGCATTTACCTGCTGGCAAACCAGACACTTGGCTGCACTCCGAGCCACACTCCTCTTCATACCATGCCACCAATAGTTCAGACGAAGATCCTTGTACATCTTGGTGCCACCAGGATGCACAGAATACAGCGAACTGTGTGCCTCAACCAACAGCTCCTCTCTAATATCTCCAGCTGGCATACACAACCTGGCTCCAAATCTCAACGAGCCATCCTCATGAATCAAGAAGTCAGTCCGTAGACCAGCTTCTACCTGCTCCCAAATCTTTACCAGCTTCGAATCCCTAGCCTGGCCAGCCTTGATCCGATCCACGATCGTCGACTGTATCTGCATGCACATCAACGAAGAAGCTTCTCCAGGAAGAACAATCTCAATACCAGACTTGCAAAAATCCTGCTGCAATCTCCACCGCGAAGTCAACAACATCACCGCTGGAAGCCTACTCAGCGCATCAGGAACCACATTCACCTTACCAGGGTGATACTGCAAATCAATCTCATAATCCGCCATGAGCTCCAACCATCGACGCTGTCGCATGTTGAGCTCCTTCTGAGTAAAAATATACTTCAAGCTTTTGTGATCTGTGAAGATCTTTACTTTCTCACTCAGCAGGAAGTGCCTCCAAATCTTGAGCGCAAACACGACGACAGCCAACTCCAAGTCGTGCGTCGGGTAATTCTTCTCATGAGTCTTGAGCTGACGCGAAGCATAAGCCACAACATGCCCGTGCTGATGCAACACACAACTGAGACCCTTGCCAGAAGCATCGTAAAAGATCTCGAATCCTCCACTATGATCACACACAACAAGAATAGGGGCAGTCGTCAATCTCTCCCTCAGAACACCAAAGGCATTCCCACAATCCCCCGACCAAACAAAAGGTACATCCTTCCGTGTCAATCTGGTCATCGGCTCGGCAATACGGGAAAAGTCCTTAATGAAGCGCCGATGTAACCAGCAAGCCCAAGGAAACTCCGGATCTCAGATGCTGACTGCGGAACATGCCACTCTCTGATGGCCTTGATCTTCTCGGGATCCACCGAAATACCATCTCCAGTCACCACATACCCGAGAAAAGCACTCTATCCAGCCAAAACTCGCACTTCGAAAACTTAGCATACAAACGATGCTTCCTCAGAATCTCCAACACTGTCCTCAAGTGTGATGCATGTTCTTCCTCTGACTTAGAATAGACTAGAATGTCGTCAATGAAGATAACGAAAAACTTATCTAAAAAGTCATAGAAAATCAGGTTCATCAGGTTCATAAAAACTGCGGGAGCATTGGTCACACCAAAAGGCATAACCACGAACTCGTAGTGACCATACTTCGTCCTGAACGCTGTCTTCGGAACATCTTCCTTCTTCACCTTCAGCTGATGATAACCACTCCTCAGATCCAATTTGGAGAATACCCTCGATCCTCCGAGCTGATCAAAAATGTCATCAATGCGAGGCAAGGGATATCGATTCTTCACGGTCACCGCATTCAACTCCCGATAGTCCACGCACATGCGACGCGAACCATCCTTCTTCTTTACCAGCAAGACCGGTGCTCCCCACGGAGACACACTAGGATTAATGAAACCCTTCTGTAAAAGCTCATCCAGCTGCTTCCGTAATTCCTCCAATTCTGCTGGAGCCATATGATAGGGTGCTTTCGAAATCGGCTGCGCTCCCGGAATAAGATCAATCGAAAACTTGAGAGCCCGATCGGGCGGCAGCCCAGACATCTCCTCGAGGAAGACGTCATCGAAGTCCCACACCACCGCAGGCCTCTCCTGCTCCATCAGCATAGCCACAATCTCCACCGGCCTGGCCCAAAACCTGACCGGACCAAGCGAACTGCTACCCCGACCGAACTCAAACACTGGAGGTCCAGGAATCTCGAACACCACCTTCTTCTTCCGACAGTCGATCGTAGCATAGAAGCTCGCCAGCCAATCCATCCCAAGGACTGCATCATAGTTGAGGATGTCGTGGACAATGAAATCAGCGTAAAGCTCGTGTCCACAGACCACCAACGAGCAAGAATTGCAACCACAATGCACCGAGATCATGCCATTTCCTGTGACGATATTCCAACTCTTGGAAAGAGGGGACGTCGACAAGAAATGCTTCTCCACGAAGCTCCGAGAAATAATGCACATCGATGCACCAGAGTCAAAGAGGACTCGTGCAGGAAATGTGCAAACCAGAATCACACCTAACAAGCAATCTAACAATCAGATTCCTATTCTAGCAAACAATCATATGCAAGCAACCAACCAAGATCTAATAACTAAAACTAATTAAGGAAAGAAACGACTAGATTGAGGGTTACCTGTGATAACCTCATCCACTGTCTCGGTCTCCATAGTGGTCATCAGAAAAGCCTGCCTCCTCGGCTGCACGGCCCGCTGAAAGGCCTGCCTCTGCGGCACGAGAGCTGCTCCACGACCAGTAGGAACCGATGCCCTCTGCTGCAATGGCTGTGCTGCAACAGGTGCCTTCCAAGGCTGCTTGGCACTCGGGCAATCCTTCAGAGTATGCGTAGCTTCGCCGCAGACCAAGCACTGGCCCAAAAGCCTCCTGCACTGGTCCCTCACATGACCTGGCTTGCCGCAATGGGTGCAAGTCTACAGAACAGGCCCACCTGGCCTCTTGAACTGAGCTGGCTGATTAGGCTTGAAGCCAGGCCTAACCACTGCTCTGGCCTGCTCCATAGGCCTCTTCCCAGCTCCAGCTGCATGTCCTCTCCTCTGGCTCAGGTTCAGCTCCTGCGTCCTCACAGCCACTAGAACCTTCTGATAAGATTCCAGATCAGAGGAATACACAAAACTCTGAAGCTCCAAAGCAAGTCCCTGCAGGAACCTCTGAGCCCTCTCATCAGCATCCTGCACCATCTTCGGTGCGAACCGACTCAGCCTAGTGAACTCTTGGTGGTACTGGTCCACCGTCAAGCTCCCTTGCTTCAGATCAATAAAACGCAGCAGCATCTCCTTCCTGGCAGCCTTCGGAAAGAACTCCTCATCAAACCCGGACTTAAAGGTAGCCCAAGCTATCGGCTCTACCAGCATCTTCTCTTCCGCATCCCACCAGTTCCGGGCGTTCTCCTTGAGCTGCCTCTTCGCCAGATCAACCCATCCAGCCGGGGTGATCTTCGCCATCTTCAAATTATCCTCTATGTTCCGAATCCACTCATCGGCAGTCAGAGGACCCTCAGACCCATCAAAATAAGCGGGACCCAGCTCCCGAAATTGCTTCGCTCCTGGCTCGGAGCGAGGGGCATCCTGGATTGCCTGAGCACCCCAAACAACTGGAGCATTCTGGACTTGCAGGAGCACGCCCTGCTGCACCTGCATCATCTGAATCATTATCCACATCATCGCCCCATTGGTGGGCTCCCGCTCAGGCTCCTCGTCATGAGGGGGCGCACCGCTACCACCACCACGGGTAAATCGCCTTCCTGCCATCTAATGACACAGAAAACGAAACAATTAGACTCATAGCTTATGACTCGGATGTCGAACTTAGCTTATTGGACATTCTAATGTTATTATCGTTATTCCGATAATCGCAGTTACAGAAGAGAGGACCTGCATGGGCCACCAATAAAACCTGTCACGCCCCGCTTCCCTAAAATGGAGGCGAGACATGAGAAGGTCCGCTCAAACGTGGAGCCATGAAGCTGCACGCCTGATAAGCGTCACTAAATCATATGCAAGTCCCTGTAACCACGAACAGAACAAAGATAATAACACAAGAGGGGCAGAGATAAAATCCCAAGCTAGCAATGTCCAAACATTTAAAATTAAGTTCCACATCCAGAAAAGCCACCAGGCTAAAAGAAGGAGTCAAGGCCCAACACATGGCCAACAAAAGCCAACACGACACAAAGTATTGGTGCTACGCACCGACAACTAAGCAGTCTAAACAACAACACAACAGTCTCTACGACTGATCGCCCGTGTCCACGAAGGCCTCGTCAAACACAGGCTCGGTGTCCGTAAACACCTCGTCCTCAACAACGAACTCTGGCTCAGGATCTAACATGTGACACCCAAAGAGAAAGGGCACATGTCAGCAAGTCTAAGAAGACTTGGACAAGGAAACTGAAAGTAAACTAACAACCTAACAGTTATATTAAGATGCAATGACATGGCAGTTAAGTATGTTGCAACGGTTAAAAGAAAAGACAAGCATGCACGATGTTGCAAAAGCTACCAAGTCACTAATCACGAGTCACTTATCACTATTTTCACTTTGTGCTCAGAGTTTCCGTCTTTTGGCTGAAGTAGATGTACGGGCTAACTTCTACGCTCAAGCGATCGTTTAACCCTACACCTCCACGTGTATCGAGCGTTAGGATTAGAAACACACTATGCTCGCTTCTGGATCACGAGCCAGGAAGTGTATTTCACTATGGCATAGGGGTGCACCTAGCCGAATCACTGTGTAGGAGTCAAGATCCTACTCGCCGCAGCTTACATGTTAAAAGTAGCGTGTGCTACACAATCACGATGAACAATCAATGTATGCAGTGGCATGAACAGATATTTCGCGTACCGTTAATTGAAATTAAACATGACATACGAGCATGATGGAAGTGACGGATCTAGCTTCGTTGTCAAGCTAGATCAAAGGGCGTCTAGGCAGCTATCATTTCACCGCCTAGTCTCTTTTACGCTAAAACAAGTAAGTGGCCTAAGGACATGGCCTAAAACCCTAAGTGGCAAGTTTCACTTGCCTAGCACCGAGGATGACGACCGCGAAGGTTCGTCTCACAATCGCTAATCTACGGGGAAAGTCGCTGTTACGGAGAAACAATCATCAAAACAACATCCATTTATATTAGGGTTTCAAAATATCAAATGGGTTAAGAGAACATTAAGAGATCGATTTATTACCGAACCGTTAGCGGAAGAACGATGCCGAGCAAGCACGGAGATGGAAGAAACGATCCGGGGAACTAGGGTTCAGATCTGGAAACGGGGAGAAAATCTGGAGAAATGGGGTTTTGGGGATTTTTGGGGGTTTTCCGACGACCTAGAGGTGGTGGCCGGCCTAAATGGAGAGGGGGAGGAGCTCTTGATGAAGGAGGAATGGCTAGTGTTAGATGGATGATGATTTGGGGAAGAAGGAGGCTCAGGAGAAATGAAAGAAGAAAAGAAAAACGTTTGGGGGGTTTAAATAGGAAGAGCTGGCGGCTGCCCAGAAATTAGGGTTTCGACACTGATTAGTCGGTCAAAGAGCAACCTCTGACCGACTAGTTTGGGAACTAGTCGGTCGGTTGACCAACGTAGACCGACTAAGTGTAAACAGTAACTCCTGGCGAAAAATAGGATTTAGATTTAGTCGGTTAAAGAACAACTACTGACCGACTAGTTTCTCATCTAGTCGGTCGACGAACGTTCTTAGACCGACTAAGAATGAATAGTACTTGGTATCAAAAATGATCATAGAGCTAGTCGGTTAAAGAACGATTGCTGACCGACTAGTTTGCAACCTAGTCGGTCGACAAATGTTCTTAGACAGACTAACGATAAACAGTAACTCCTGTACAGTAGATTTAAAGAACTAGTCGGTTTGAGAAGAGTTCCTGACCGACTAGATCTCAATCTAGTCGGTTGGTTCCCCTTCTTGAACCAACTAAAGTGCACTAAAAGTGCCGAATCGAAGCGCGAAGCTTCGGGAAGATTTCTACGGCTTCTAGGATCAACCTATCTCTAAGATATGAGCGATATGAAGCTCGTCACAAGTGACTTACTCCAAAACTCAACGATCCAAGGAAGAAGCTAGAAAATCTTAACGAAACGAACGAAAACGAAAGCTACGGTGACGGAAAACCACACATAAGGAGAAAATCCACTAAAACATATAATATAATATAGATAATCCAAATACATGAAAAACCAGTCGTTACACGGTTTTGTGGGTTCTCTATTGATTTGACTTCAGAAAATTGCGAAATTAATGTGGGAAGCCCTAATTGATCATAGAAGGATACTGTAAAAGTTTGAAAACGTTTTGAAGATGTTTGAATAGAAAATAAATTCATTAAGCCAAAATGGTAATAACTGAAAGTGAATTTTTATCAGAATTGTTTTGAGTATTTGATGAAACTCGAACTTACTAAAATATTTCATGACTAGTCTGATACTTCAAAATATTTTTATAAGAAATTTTTGAAATTGTAAAACTCCTGACAAACCATTATAAAATAGTTTAAGAAAATTTGAAAATAGGTTAAATATGTAATAGTTGTATTGAAAAAAATACGGACCGTTACACCGTCCGAGCCTCTGGTTTACCCAACTTTGTCGTCGTTCTTGACTGACCTTCGTTTTATTTACAGATGTCCATTTTCGGGGCTGCCGTTGCATCGCCAGGTTGTCAACTTGATCGATGGAGGTCGACGGGTGGCAGATGCGGAGCGTAGCGCCCTCATGTCTGAGGCACGGGCGAAGGAGGCAGAAGAGGCCCTGGGGAAGATCCTCACTGACAAAGCAGCAGTTGAGTGGGAAGCGACGGAGGCTAAGGACAACCTTTCATCGCTATCAGACGTTCACAAGTCCACTGAGCTGCAGTGGCGGACGGAGAGGGCTCGGCTTGAAGAGGAGCTTTATGCCTTCAAGAAGGAGACGGTTGAGCTTCGGACCAAAGTCTTTGACTTTGAGAGGTGGATAGAGGCTAGCAAGGTGGAAAAGGCCGAGCTCCAAGCCAGAGTTGCAGGGCTCGAGGAGGCTGTCGCGAAGGAGAAGGCCGAACTGACTGCTAAAGTCATGAAGGTGGTGGAGGCCTTCGCCAATGTTTTGGTGTCAGCGAGCGCTCCCCCTCCGTCTTAGGTTTTAGGCAGTCCCTTTATAACTCTCAATTTTGTAATTTTTTCGATTTGAATCGATGAAGAAGAAACTTTTTGCAGCTTTATTTCTTTATCCAAAAATAAAATTTATATCTGTTGCGTGTGTATGCCTCCTCGACAACCTAACTTGAAAGAACACAGAAGTCCTTAAGCAAGTTACGTCGTGGATAGGTGAGGTATCTTCACTATAAATCACGTTCCTTTGGTCGTATGGTAGCAAGGAGCATGGCCATTACATCCAACGAAGGTCGTTCAGTGGCAAGGGACGTGGACCCTTCGAATTACGGCCGACGGTGGTCGTTTGGTGGCGAGGGGCATTGCCCCTTCGGCTTACGACTGACGAAAGTCGTTCGGTGGGGAGGGGCATGGCCCCTTCGGCTTACATCCGACGAAGGTCGTTCAGTGACGAGGGGCATGGCCCCTTCGGCTTACGGCCGATGAAGGTCGTTTGGCGACGAGGGGCATGGCCCCTTCGGCTTACGACCGACGAAGGTCGTTCGATGGCGAGGGGCAAGGCCCCTTCAGCTTACAGCCGGCTTACGGCCGGTGGAAGTCATTCGGTGGTAAGGGACAAGGCCCCTTCGCCTTACGACCGATGAAGGTCATTCGGTGGCGAAGGGCATGGCCCCTTCGGCTTACGGTCGATGAAGGTCGTTCGGCGGCGAGGGGCATGGCCCCTTCGGCTTACGGCCGACGAAGGTCGTCCGGCGGTGAGGGGCATGACCCCTTTGACTCACAGCCGATGAAGGTCGTTCGGTGGCGAGGGGCATGGCCCCTTCGACTTACGATCGATGGATGTCTGAACTGTTGCTACAGATGGCGTTTGCTGAGTCGTAATGACGAAGGTCGTTACGGTTGATGTTGAGGAGCGATCCACTTCACATTCAAAATGATCATGCATAGGATATAAAGTGAACGGTCGACCTACCTTTTTAGTACAACCATTGTTAGAACTTTCATATATGTTTCGCATTCCAAGGATGATGAAGCTCCTAGCCGTCCAAAGTGGAGAGCTGGTAGGTGGTAGGACCGAGTACGTCGATCATTATGCAAGGCCCCTTCCATATTGCAGCGAGGCTTCCCTTCTTGCGGACCTTGGGAGCGAAAGCGGCCTTGTGCAGTACCAAGTCTCCCATTTGGAAATTGCGTTTGCAAACTTTCGAGTTAAAGTGGCATGTCGTGCACCCCTTTCGTTCGGCGAGGGTCGCTAACACCCGTTCACGGACCTAGTCCTCAGTTGTAGGTTGAAGTCGAGGTCGTTTAAGTTTCTTTCTTCGTTATAGTGTCAGAGACGAAATGGTCACTCATTGACCTTGATGGGGATGACGGTCTCGCATCAATAGGCCAACATGAAGGGTGTCTCTCCTGTCGGGGTTTTGTGGGTCGTTCTGTACAACCGTAATATGTCGGGGATCTGATCTTCGAGAATTTTTTGGGCAGAAATATCCCTGTCTTATGGCCTTCAGGGCTATAGACTTTCCTCCGTGATGGTTCCTGCAACTGCCTTCGCGGATCTCTCGGATCACGTGGTGCACTTTGTTGGAAGCAACGATCTAGGATCTTGGTTTGATGATGACAAATGTGTCGTTATATCTGACGTATGTGCTTAGTGTGTTTCAAGATTGAGGAAACGTTATATTTGAATGAGTTGCTATTCATATAGCTATTTGTGAGAGAGAGAGAGAGAGCTTTGGCTAAAGCAAGTTGGACTTGGTCTTATATGGGATGAGATGGATGCGGTCAAATCAATTAGCAAGATTTGCAATGATCTTTTTATTCCATATCCAATTTGAATTGCTATCAAATCCCATTACATATCTTTGCAAATCTTCATATCCAATTCAAAATTAATATTCAAACTACCAAATCCAACTCAAATCTCCTATTCATATCCATATTCAAAAGAAATCCTGTCCTATATATACCCATCTTCTTCTAGGGTTGAAAGAATGCGGCAACCAAAAATCTCCAAGAGCCCTAGCCGTAAAATCCCCAAGCCGCCGACATTTTTGACCAAGCTCTTAATCAAACACCAAGGCCGCACAAAATTTTTGAAGAGGAAGATTATTTCTTACGCAACAAACCATCTCACAGGCCGGCCAAAAGTTTTACAAAAATCTCAACGAGCACACGCAACCTTCAAAAGTGCAGAGGGGTAGGGCTGTTGATGAACGAGCTTGAATGAGCTTGAACATGGAGCTTGGTTTTGTTCAGGAACAAAATCTATGTTCAAGCTCTGTTCGTTTACTAACCGAGCTCTAAAAATCTGGTCAAGCTTGTTCGTTAAGCTTACCGAACGAACGTAAACGAACATTTACCGAGCTGGTTCACGAGTATATAATCGAATGTTCTGTTCGTTAACTAGACTTATCGAGCTTGTTCGTGAACATGTCCAAGAACATGTTCGTGAACACACAATCAATCTTGTTCATGAACAGATTTTCAATCAAACAAACGAACGTCAATTTTTTAATCAGGAATAATAATATTTAAACATAATTGTCAATGACTAAATCAATGAAATAAAATGATTAAATATTTGCAGGACAAAAAACAAATCCAGCATAATAGCTCCATAAATCCCATTACAAGCTTCCATTCCAACCATAGTAAAAAATATAGAATTTGTCTAAAGTTACTATTTTCGGTACATGTTCATTCACGAACAAATAACGAGCTTGTTCATGAACATCACTTAACGAGCTTGTTCACGAACACTTAACGAGCTTGTTCATGAACATAAATGAACGAACACAGTTATGTTCAAGTGCTGTTCGTTTACTAACCGAGCTCTAAAAATCTGTTCAATCTTGTTCATTAAGCTTCCTAAACGAACGTAAACGAACATGTACCGAGCTTGTTCACGAGTAGTTTGTCGAACGTTCTGTTCATCAACAGCCCTACAGAGGGGATATCTAATCTTATTATTATTATTTAATAACATTCAGTTTTTTTGCAGGTCAAAACGAAGAGTGGAGGTGCAAATTCTTTTGAAGACCCCAAGTACTGTCGCACATCTGCATGCCAAGTTGAAGATTAGTCAAAGGTAAGTTATTGCTCTTGGTAATTAATTTAGGATTAAGCCTTTACCTTTTTGTTTGCAGGGCAACACAATTTTTGCTGAGCAAATCATCAAAGAGCCGCACTTTTAAAAATCTCCAAGTCTGCCGTTTTTAAGGTCCCAATAAAAAAAGGAAGAAGTGCAGATCCTTCTTCTCTTTTTAAAAAAGTCCAAAGTTCAGTGGATCTTCTTCAATCAAAGAGTAAATCCCAAGAGCAGTTTTTGTTTTAAAAAGAGGAGCAGCCGAAATTCTTGGTGACTGGCAGCAAGAGGAGAAAGCTTGCATGATTAATTGAAGAGATCTTTTGCAAAGACACAGACCTTCAAAGGCACAGATCGAAATTTTCAAAGGCACAGATCTTTTGCAAATCAAATAAAAACATACACACACAGAGGCTGAATTCTTGGGGTGCATTGATTTTGCAAAGAGCCGCATCCTTCTCTCTTCGTAGAAGAAATCCTGACATCAAAATCAGAGAAAGAGAAAGAGGGCCGTGACTTCCTCCTTGCACAAGAACCAAAACAGGACCATCATCTAGCGAGGAGTTCAATTGCCGCAACTTGAGTTGCCGTTGCCGAGAGACTGCTGCTACTTACCAGACGACATCTGGCCCGTGCTTATTGACGAAGATATCGCTGCTGCACAATCTGAGCTTTCTAAACTCAATACTTAATTATTTTGTGTAGTAATTGTGATAGATCTTCGTAGGGAAAACTTTACCATCTTTGGGGACTATTTGGGGACTTGTCTGGTTGGGGCTAGACAAGTGGGACCCAGCTAGTTTGAGACTAGCTGGTAGAAAGTATTACTAGGATTAATAGTGAGAGGAAACACTGTGTGTGGGGTACTGAGAGCCTGACGAGTGTAGAGACGTAGAGGGTGCTCTGAGCGTGCTCTAACTTGTGGTTTTGTACTATTGCACTATTCAATACTTGTATCTGCTTTGGGGGCTGGAGTAGGTCGTTGGGACGACCGAACCAGGGTAAATCTGCTGTGTACTCTGTGTCTGCATTTTATTTACTCTGCTGCTGCTTTTACTGCGTGTGATTTCTCGTGGGTTGCACGAGAATTTTTTATTAGCCTATTCACCCCTCTAGGCTAGGATCCAGATCCAACAAGTTATATCGGAGCAGGTTTTAGGATCTAGCCTAGTTTTTACCATGAATAACCATATGGATAGTGCTTTTGCTGAGGGTCAGTCTGTTTCCTGTCCCCCTAGATTTAATGGAGGTGATTATGCATATTGGAAAAATAGAGTGAAAATCTACCTTATTTCTGTTGATTACAAATCTTGGCAAATAATTGAAAAAGGTTATAAACTGCCTATTATTAAAGTAGACAGTGTTGAGATTGAAAAACCAAATGACAAATGAGATGATAATGATTGGAAATCTTATTCTTTAAATGCTAAAGCTATGAATGCTCTCATTTGTGCACTTGATAAATCTGAATATAATAGAATCTCACATTGTTTAACTGCGCAGGAAATATGGCATACTTTGGAGGTGACACACGAGGGAACGTCATAGGTGAAGGAGTCTAGACTTGCACTTCTGAGCACAGAGTACGAGGGATTTCACATGCTACCATCAGAGACCATATCAGAGATGTTTGCGAGGTTCACCAACATTTTCTACAAGTCTAGCTCGCTCGGTAAGCCATATTCTAGCCTTGAGCAGGTGAGAAAGATATTAAGAGCATTGCCAAGCTCTTTCAGGCCTAAAGTCACTGCCATCCAAGAAGCGAAAGATCTGTCACAGATGAGGGTGGAGGACTTGATAGGTAATCTAACGTCCCACGAGCTTGAATTGCAAAACGTGGATGAAAGGGAGAAACCTGAGGAGAAGGAGAAAGCTACAAAGCCACTTGCTCTGAAAGCTGACGAAAGTGAAGATGCTGATGAGGACATAGCGCTAATGGTCAGAAATTTCAGAAAGTATGTCCAGACCAAGCAAGGAAGAGAAAAAATGGCACCCATGTTTAATCGCTCTAACTTTTCTCAGTCTTCTAAGCAAACTTATGATCAGAATGCTCCTAATAGAATGACTTGTTTTAAATGCAAGAAAATATGACATCGAATGAGGGATTGCCCACATGAGACAGCTCAGATCGCTAAAGAAAAAGGAAAATCCAAGGTGCTAAATTGGGATATGGACATCGAAGCTGAGAGTGAGGAGGATGATCATGTTGCCATCTTATGCATGGCATTGATGGGAATACACGATGAGGTAATTTCTGGTAGTAAAGCTGAACTCCTTACTCTTTGTAAAGAAATGCAAGATAAAATAGTAGATCTTGAATCCACTATAGATGATTATCAAAATGAGAACTTTGAAATGCAACAATCTGACTATGATATGTCTAAAGAGATTGAAAAACTGAAAATTGAAATTGTTGCTCGTGACTCTACTATTGACATTTTGAAAAAGGTAAAGTCCAGTTTTAATGATGAAGCACCTTGTCTCTTGCCCTTCCTTGATGAATAATATTAGCATGCTTAAAATTGATTTGATTAAGCTCGAAACTGAAAAAGACTATGATTAGAGAGCTTAATGATAAATTCTGCATGTTGGATAATGACTTTAAAAGAAAAATGATTGAATTTGAAAAGAAGGAAGAGAAAAACAAGAGAGCTTTTATAAGTAAATGCACATTGCTTGTGGAAGAAAATAAATTGTTAACATCTAAAGTTTCTAATCTTGAATTGGCAATTAAGAAATTCTCTATGGGAAAACAATCGTTGGATACCATTTTAGAGAATCAATGATATGGCAATAATAGAAGAGGACTTGGATTTGGTTTGAAAAACGTTGAAAAGCCAAAATTCAAGAAATTCCACAATGTACCCTCTATTGCAAAGAACTTACCTGCAAAGTGCTTTACTTGTGATAGTATAGGCCACACATCATATTATTGTAAATTTAGGAGCACAATATCAAGTTTAAACAAGTATGTGTTCCTAAAACAATATTGGCTAATACTAGTGGACCTTGTTGGATTCCAAGGTCACACTTAACACCTTTCATGTAGGTGTGATGGAGGTTTGGCGAGAAGCAAATTTTTAAAGTATCATTCTACTTCTAGCTCCTTAGCCAAATAGCGACGAGAAGGTATAATTCTTATCACTCTTTGCATTTCATTGCATACCTTCATAGATTGTTTTTGTGTGCTTGTTTTTATTTTGTTTTGTGTGCTTGCATGCATGATTTTTAATGTTTTTATTTCTGAAAAACAAAAAAACAAAAAAAATTGAAAAGCCAAAAAAAAAAAAATGAGCTTAAAAGAATACCCTTTATGATTTATCTTAAGTGGTATTGTATGAATGATCAAATCTATCCTTGTAGAAGTTAATTCATTATTGTTGTAGCTACATGAACATATTGTTCTCTTTTTAGTAGCCATGACATGTCTCATAAATTTCAAATTTGACTTCTACACCTACATTTGCACTTTCACGATAATGGACTTTTTAGTGCTTTTGGAGATTCTTTTGAAGAATAATGGAAAGTGAATATAGGAATGATTAAATTTTGAATTTTCTAAGGGATATAATGTGTTTAGCCATGAATAAAAATTGAGCACAAAAGAATTGCAAATGAAAAAAATATGAAAATTGCTCCGTATGAAAAATGGATACACTTCATGGCTAATACACAACCCACGAGTATCCAACTTATGCTACATGGGTAATCATTAGCATTGGTGTATATTACTCGTCAAGCAATGCCACCCCACATTTAAAAGTCCTTTTAAGCCATGCTTTGGGGTTTGGTAACTTGAACTCATCTATGATGAGGTGGGAAAATTCAATCCTCGCGATATTCATGAAAAAAGGAAAATGTGGATTGATTTAGTTGATTGTTCTAAAATTGAATCTCCCTTAGTACTTTATTGTCTATATCATTACATTTACACAAAGGTGGAGAAGTCACTTTATGAAATTCCATGAGCTTGAATTGTTTGCTAATTAGAAAACTCATGTAAATGCTAGCTATAACTTATAATGGTTTATTTTTGCTTGAGATATTTTTGGGACTTCATTTATCCACTTTTGGTGATTACAAAGGGGGAGAAAGAGAAAGAAAGATTTGTGTGTTGTCGGTATTATTTGTTGAAGGAGGAGCTTGAATAAATGTTGAAGGGGGAGCTTGAGAAAAGGGGGAGCATGCTTCTATATTTGTTATAATGTTGTGCATGCTATGATGTAATACTTGAATATCTTATTCCATGATTCATATTGAAATACACCCTTCAACACACTTCACACACCCATACTTATTGCTCAAATATTTTATGGGTTTGTCATCACCAAAAGGGGGAGATTGTTGGAAGCAACGATCTAGGATCTTGGTTTGATGATGACAAACATGTCGTTATATCTGACATGTGTGCTTAGTGTGTTTCAGGATTGAGGAAATGTTATATTTGAAGGAGTTGCCATTCATAAAGCTATTTGGGTGAGAGAGAGAGAGCTTTGGCTAAAGCAAGTTGGACTTGGTCTTATATGGGATGAGATGGATGCGGTCAAATCAATTAGCAAGATTTGCAATGATCTTTTTATTCCATATCCAATTTGAATTGCTATCAAATCCCATTACATAACTTTGCAAATCTTCATATCCAATTCAAAATTAATATTCAAACTACCAAATCCAACTCAAATCTCCTATTCATATCCATATTCAAAAGAAACCCTTGTCCTATATATACCCATCTTCTTCTAGGGTTGAAAGAATGCGGCAACCAAAAATCTCCAAGAGCCCTAGCCGTAAAATCCCCAAGTCGCCGACATTTTTGACCAAGCTCTCAATCAAACACCAAGGCCGCACAAATTTTTTGAAGAGGAAGATTATTTCTTACGCAACAAACCATCTCACAGGCCGGCCAAAAGTTTTACAAAAATCTCAACGAGCACACACAACCTTCAAAAGTGCAGAGGGGGTATCTAATCTTATTATTATTATTTAATAACATTCAGTTTTTTTGCAGGTCAAAACGAAGAGTGGAGGTGCAAATTCTTTTGAAGACCCCAAGTACTGTCGCACATCTGCATGCCTAGTTGAAGATTAGTCAAATGTAAGTTATTGCTCTTGGTAATTAATTTAGGATTAAGCCTTTACCTTTTTGTTTGCAGGGCAACACAATTTTTGCTGAGCAAATCATCAAAGAGCCGCACTTTTTGAAATCTCCAAGTCTGTCGTTTTTTAAGGTCCCAATAAAAAAAGGAAGAAGTGCAGATCCTTCTTCTCTTTTTAAAAAAGTCCAAAGTTCAGTGGATCTTCTTCAATCAAAGATTAAATCCCAAGAGCAGTTTTTGTTTTAAAAAGAGGAGCAGTCGAAATTCTTGGTGACTGGCAGCAAGAGGACAAAGCTTGCATGATTAATTGAAGAAATCTTTTGCAAAGACACAGACCTTCAAAGGCACAGATCGAAATTTTCAAAGGCACAGATCTTTTGCAAATCAAATAAAAACATACACACACAGAGGCCGAATTCTTGGGGTGCATTGATTTTGCAAAGAGCCGCATCCTTCTCTCTTCGTAGAAGAAATCCTGACATCAAAATCAGAGAAAGAGAAAGAGGGCCGTGACTTCCTCCTTGCACAAGAACCAAAACAGGACCATCATCTAGTGAGGAGTTCAATTGCCGCAACTTGAGTTGCCGTTGCCGAGAGACTACTGCTACTTGCCAGACGACATCTGGCCCGTGCTTATTGACGAAGACATCGCTGCTGCACAATCTGAGCTTTCTAAACTCAATACTTTATTATTTTGTGTAGCAATTGTGATAGATCTTCGTAGGAAAAACTTTACCATCTTTGGGGACTATTTGGGGACTTGTCTGGTTGGGGCTAGACAAGTGGGACCCAGCTAGTTTGGGACTAGCTGGTAGAAAGCATTACTAGGACTGATAGTGAGAGGAAACACTGTGTGTGGGGTACTGAGAGCTGGCGAGTGTAGAGACGTAGAGGGTGCTCTGAGCGTGCTCTAACTTGTGGTTTTGTACCTATTGCACTATTCAATACTAGTATCTACTTTGGGGGCTGGAGTAGGTCGTTGGGACGACCGAACCAGGGTAAATCTGCTGTGTACTATGTGTCTGCATTTTATTTACTCTGCTGCTGCTTTTACTGCATGTGATTTCTCGTAGGTTGCGCGAGAGTTTTTTATTAGCCTATTCACCCCCCAGGCTAGGATCCAGATCCAACACACTTCCTGCGGGGCCAGGCATTTAAGATGGGGAAAAGATGTCATACCTGGTCCATCGTCTTTTGTACAATGAACCATCCAACAGGACGAATTGATATGCCTTCCTTTCAAATTTTCATGCCTCCACTTTGTCGGTCCCACATCTCACTAGGATGAATTGATATCCCGCATTTTCACCATGGTCTTTCCCATGTCTGGGCAGCGGATTGTCGGATCCACCTATGCGGCTCACTGGTCGAGGTTTGGAGGCTCTTGCGGCAGCCCGTTGGGATGGGGTAGACATCGTATGCTCCCGATTCGACTAGGTCTAGATGGGGTTGGATGACTCATTTGTTGATAGGGCGTCAGCCCGATGATTCTTCGATCTCAGAGCGTAGTGAATCTCGGTACGTGTGAAGGCAGTAAGCTCAGCTTTAGCGACCTGTGCGTAACTCTCCATTGAGTCATCATGGGCCTCGATGGGCCAGTTCAGTTGACAGGCGACGAGGCAGGGTCGCTGAATAGGTGGACTACTTTCACCCCCAGGGCTCGTGCCAATCGGAGTCTATTGATGGCCGCCTCACACCATGCACTTAATGTTGGTGGCTTAGAAATCGTTGGATGATTATTCTGGCCCCGCTCCCAGCCTGTGTGGATGAATCGTCGGCTTGTATGATCCAAACTCCCGCTTGCCCTTCTGATCCCCTCTGGATCTGGAATTTGATCATCTGGTGGTTGAGACCACCGCTTCTACGACGTTCAACAGCGGTCTTCCGATGATCCCATTGTACGCCGAGTTGATCTTCACCACCATGAAGTTGGTTAGGCGAGAGAGTTGTTGAGGGTACTCACCGAGGGTCACCGGTAGGGCGATGATGCTTGCTATCGGGGCGGAGTGCCCGATGAACCACACCAAGGGTCCTGTGCAAGGCGTCAACTCTTCGGATGATATTTTCATCCTCTCCAGCGTAGTGAAGAGGAGTATGTCGCACGAGCTTTCGGTGTCAACGAGTCACCTTTTCACGGTAGTCTCTCTGATCGAGGCCGTGATAACCACGACATCATCGTGTGGTAGCTCCACCCCTTCCAGATCATTGTCTGAGAAGGAGATATGTGTTGAGTATCTGGGGCGGTTTCGCCCCATGGAAACTGTCATCAATCTCCCTGCATAGAAACTTTGGAGAGAGGCTAGTAGTTCCGGGTGGGGGGACCTCCCATTATCATGTTGGTGATCCTAACATTGGGGGATCCTGCAGCAACCTCGGAGAATGTTGTTCGGTGAGTCGACAAGCTAGAGTGGTTTGTTGAGGGGGATGTCGACTCGTGGCTTCCCATAAATGGCACCAAACTGTTAAGGCCAAAATTGACCGATACAGTTGTCAAGCTGACGGAGACTCGAAGTGCTGAGCTGGAGCCTAATCAGCCTTTGGAGTGGGACCCTCGGTTGGGAGAACCGGGGTCGGTAATTGATGGTTGATGATGGTACGACCGTTGATCGACCTAAGAACGCCCGTTTAATAGGTCGTTCGAGGTTAAAGAGCCCGTATCGACCTATGGCATTGGATGGCGATCGTCGATCTGCACCACAAGGAGTCGTTAGGGGGGTCGGATCTGGGTTCCGACACAAATCCCCTTCGATGCTTAAGTTAGTAGGGAACTTAAGGAAGAGAGGGAGCTTGGTATAGCTGAGATCAACCCACAGAGGTTCTTCTATAGACTACCGACGCAAGCTCTTATATGGAGTGATGAAATAAGAAGATAGAGTTCTCTGTATCAGATCTCGAACCTTGGAGATGGGGCCAATCTACCTTTGTCCATCGACCTATTTTATATGCAGCTCTCCCTGATGAGGAGTAACTGCCCCTCCTTGATTAGGGCATGATCCTCTCCGAGATTGTAGCTAACGGTTGCCATTTACTCGGTCCCATTAACTCCTCATTGAATATCGGCGTCAGTCAAACAGTCGTCTGACTCGCTCGGCCGACTCAGTCGTTGCCCGCTTAGAGTGCAGGTGTAACGGGTCACGGATGATAAACGGGTCGGGTTTGCAGGTACCCAAGTCGGGTTCGTATCCATGTACTAACAAACTGTTAAGGCCAAAATTGACTGGTACAATTATCAAGCTGACAGAGACTCGAAGCGCTGAGCTGAAGCCTAATCAGCATTTGGAGTGGGACCCTTGGTTGGGAGAACCGGGGTCGGTAATTTATGGTAGATGATGGTACGACCGTTGATTGACCTAAGAATGACCGTCTGATAGGTCGTTCGAGGTTAAAGAGCCCGATGTCGACCTAGGGCATTGGATGACGATCGTTGATCTGCACCACAGGGAGTTGTTAGGGGGGTCGAGTCTGGTTTCGACTCAAATCCCATATGACATATTTTAAAACATTGGGAAAAACATGTGGAGTTGTGGTATTGGATGAGGGAGGATGATGGGTGTGATCTTTGTGGGCTAGTTTCAAAACTTTTAAAGATTTGATTTGAAAGGAAACAAAAAGTTTTGAAACTTACATAAGCAGCCAAAAATAAGCTAAACTATAATATGAAAGACTAAAACTATGGAGTTACCTGCAATGACGCCATCCACTACTGTCATGACATATGCTCCACGAACAACAGCTCCTCTCTGGGTAGGGGCATGCGCTCTACTCTGCAGTGGAGGTGGTGCTCTGCCCTTCACATGGCGATACCTCGGGCAATCTCTAGTGACATGTATGGCAGCTCCACACGTCAGACACAAACCCAGCCTCTTCATGCAATCGTTCTGACGATGTCCCAGCTTGCCACAGAAAAGACATCGCTCTCTGCTCTGGCTCTGAGCAGGTGCTCCTGGCCTCTTGAAAGGCACTGACTAAACTGATCCAACTATAGACCTAGCAGAAGGCCTATGCTGCTCCATCGGTCGCTTTCTTCCATCATCAGAAAGATTAGGTAGACATGCCACGATCTCATGATTCCTGGCGGCATTCAGCATAACTCCCATGGTCACATGGAAGCCTGAATCTTCAGACGCAGTTCCTGACGAAACCGATCAGCTTGGTTCTCTTCCTTCTCACCATATGAGAGGCAAATCGACTGAGCATCTCGAACTCTGTCTCGTACTCATCAACCATCATGTCCCCCTACTTCAGATTCACAAATCGGCTCAGAAGCTGCCTCTTAGCAGCCTTAGGGAAATACTTCTCTCGAAACATGGAATTGAAGGTCTTTCACTCCACTGGCTTCTGCAGACGCCTCTCCTCAATGCGCCACCAGTTCCTAGCATTCTCAGCCAGCTGCATCTTCGCTATCTCAACTCTGGTATCCTCAAGAATCTTCACAGCTACCAGCTTCTCTTCTGTGCTCTAGATCCACTCATCAGCACCTAACGGTCCTTCCTTCACAGAAAATGTCTTCGGCTGAAGCTCATTGAACTGCTTCATTCCAGGAGCAGCTCTCGGGGCAGGTGGCGGCGGTGGAGCCTGGACGACTCGGGCAGCCTGATGGGATTGCTGAATCAATTGATGCTGAACATCTAGCATCTCTCTCATGAGGCCTAGAAATTGACGGAATTCACCGCACTGGTCTCCCGGAACTCCATCCGTTGAGCTCCCGGCTTCTGGTATTGCGTCTTCCTGCCATCCTATTGACAAGGAAGACCCAAATTAGACTCGTACATGATAAATGGATAATAAAAATGAATGCGAGTAATACTATTGCTACGAACTTGTATAATTACAAGACCTGCATGAGCCACCACTAAAACCTGTCACGCCCCGCTTCCCAAAACTATGGAGGCGAATCGTGACTAAGGTCCGCTTAGGCCGGAGCTGTGAAGCTCAGACCTAATAAGTGTCTGTGAGGTACCAAAGATAGAAACAAACAGGTTCTTGCATATATAAAAATTTGTAACAACAGAAAGTAGTGAAGGGAAGTGCATTCATTTTATTCCATCAAGATATCCAGAAGTACAAGAGTCTAACAAAGGAAGTAATGCCCAGTATGTCAACACGCAGAAAGTAAATTACTGGTGCAAGCACCCAACTTAGGCAGAAAAGTAAACGGTGCTACGCACCCGAACTAGAAAGCAGAAGAACTCTGAACTGCAACGGTGAGGGACCTCTAGGACTGGTCCTCGTCAGGTACGTGCTCCGGGTTGACGTCCTCTGGCTCCACGTACTCAGGAATGTCCGGCTCGTCCACGTACTCTAGCTCAACACCTGACGTAAAGCACCCAAGAGAAAAGGAACTGTACGTCAGGTAAAGTCTACAAGAAAGGGTGAGAGACTCTATTGCAAGTGTAAGGTAATTTAAGAGCAACGTTTTACTGGTTGATTAACATGCTGTTGTTATGACATGACAGTTATAATATGCAAGAAGTAAAGCGATGCAGGAAAGTAAAACGTGATGGGCAGTAACCGTATCATGTACTACTAGCTACGGGACTAAACTAGAAGGGACAGAACATGACAAGAAGTACCGTGTGTGTTACGAAGGTTCACGCCTTTCGGTCTGTACCGAGGTAACGCTCGACCCAAGTACACGGGGCAAGACAAGACAAGGAGTGTGTCACTAAGGTTCACACCTTTTGGTCTGTACCGAGGAAACGCTCAACCTAGTGCATGGGACAAGACAAGGCAAGGAGTGTGTCACAGAGGTTCACGCCTTTCTGTCTGTACCAAGGGAACGCTCAACCTAGTGCATAACTCGAGACAAGACAAGGCTGAGGGTGACAAGAGAGATTCATGCCTTTCGGTTTGTGGGTGGCCAAACCCGCCAAGCCGAGGGAACGCTCAACCTTCCTCCACCCAAAGTGCTCAAGATAAGACAACCAGAGATCACCCTCGCATGGAGGGCACCTGAAACGCCCGTAGGCTTTTGTGACATGACATGACAGAGTTGAGGAGATGTTCATTCTAAGGTGTCCACACGCACGCACACACAGAATGACACTAAGGTGTTAGTTGTTGTTGTTGTGCTTAGACTTCGTCGTCAAGTCTAAGCTGTCAAGGGGGGTCCCAGACGCTATCATTTCACGTCCGGTTCTCTTTAAATGTACTCTAACATTCTAAGAAGGAGATGGCCTAAACATGGCCGTACGAGTACAAGTGTAAACACTTGCCTGCGGTGGCGAGTTTGTCGTCTGTCTGGATTGTCTCGTCGAAGCATCGTGTCGACAATGGTCCGTCTGAAACAAGACCACGGCGATGTCAGGTCGCGCTTTTCGTCAATCCTATTATGGTTTGTTCAGTCTAGATCGACGTCTACCCTATGTGCACAGAAATTCAGTTCATTCGTCGATTTTCTACGGTGGACAGTATTTTAAAGATGCGTAAATAAAATTTAGTTGTCGTTGACGGTTTTTAAATTTCGTTTTGATTCTCTATCGTGGGGGTTCTTACTACGCGTTAGAGGACTAACCTTTTGACATCGTTCAAAAAGCGGATGTCGGGTCTGAACGGCGATGCGTCGACATCGTCTGCAACTCTTCGGCCGTAGGTAGCACAGCGAGGCACCTCTAGACAACAAGGTGGAGACATGAAAACATCGAGCAAGCGACGATCTCTCTCCCGATGTGGGTAGCGCAACGGATCTTCACGACGACGACGACGTCGAGTAAAAACACGTGGCTACGGCGACGTATGTGAACCCCGAGGGTCCAAGGGGGATGTTAGTGATTGAAGTAGGATCAGTTAGAGTTATTCAGCCAGGTGGGTAGCTGATGGCGTGAGCGTACGGTGGTGGGTGGCCGTGAGAAGTCGAAGGGAAAGATTCGCGCAACGGTCATTGTCGCGTGTCTAAGTGGAAAACCGGCGATGAAAAGCGTCAAAGGAAAATTACAATAGATAAATTACTTCAAGAGAAAGCCAACGGTGGTGGAGTGGTCGCTGGAAGTGGTCGGAGGTGGCCGTGCGCCGGCGTTGAAGATCAGCGCACAGATCTGTCAAAACAGCCAATAGGGCTTGTTTCAACGGGTTTTTGAAGAGATCAAGATGATAGAAGTGGGCAAGGAGGGATGTAGTTGATAGGGAGGTTCAATAGGAGTCCAACGGTGGTAGAGTGGTCATCGGCGGTGATCGGAGGTGGCCGGGCGACGGGTTTTTCCGACGATGGACAGATCTGTCCAAAACTGTCGTTGAGGCGAGTTCGAGAGGTGTTCCGAGGAGGTAGAGATGAGAGAAGATGGTAAGGAGAGTTGAAGATGATCGGGGGGGGTCAAAGGAGAGTCAAGTGGGGGTGGAGGTTGCTGGAGGGGGTGGCCAGATGTAACCGGCCGGTGGCTTTTCCGGCGACTTTGCTGCTGTCCAAAAATTCGGCCAAGGGCTTTTTAAATGGATTTTTGATGAAGGAGAGAGAGGAGATAGGAGAGGGGGAGGGGGGAGGAGGAGGAGTTACCGGACTTGGGGGAGGTCGGTGGTGCTGCTGGTGGCGAGGAGAAGTCGCGCAAATGGGTGAAAAGACGGCTGGATGGGTTCACTTGCGTGAGTTTTTAGGGTATGGGCTGTTGTGTTTTAGAAGAGGAGATGTTGCTATAATGTGTTTTAAGTGGGTTATAGTTTAGGGGTGACTAGGAGAGAGGGTGAGTGAGGATGTGTATAAAGTGGGGAAGTATTGGTGAGGGCAGTGGCAGAATCAAATCTCATGATACGTACTAATACCATGAGATTTGATTAGCAACAGAATTTTGGATTTGATTTAGGCTTAATGGGCTTGGGTTTTGATTAACGATTTGGGTGGGCTAGGAGTGTCAGAAAATTACAAAAAAAATAACGGGACGACCGTGACGAAGAGAGGCTCGGAGATACAATGGTCAATCGTGCATTTGGTTCACGAAAAATGAACAGAAAAATAAAAGATCCGGTGACCATGTCTAAAACTACGACGACTCTGCAATCAAACCTGATTTGTGGGAGAACGACCCATGAAATGACGTTCACTAAAAATTCCAAAAATAACTACTCTTCCATACGGTCACAACGACATATCACATCGTATAGTCCAGATCCAAGAAGAGGCAAAAAAATACGCACACGAAAAGAGTCGTACACGCAGAAAATACGAACGGTCGGAAAGTGACCATTACATGCATGCTTAGAATTCTTGTGTATGATATTGTAGTCTTAATATGTCATGCATGCTTTATGTATAATGTTTTATATCAACATGTCATGTTACATGCGCTCTTACTAGAATCAGCATACTTTATGTTAGTTGTTGCGAGGGACATATACCAAGTTTATGTTGTATACCTATAATTGGAAAATGAGAACATGTTTGTTATGTGGTAACAATGGAATTTTGTGATGATTTTGAATATATGAAACGGTGGTCGTGGTTAGTCCCGACAACGACCTAATGATGGCAGGAATGAGAAATGTCACGCCTCGTTCCCCAGAATACCCGGTATTTTTTTCCTAAGTATCTTGAAGAGTGAGGGTGAAGAGAGAGCAAATAGAGAGAAGAAGTAATTGAATAAGCAGGCCACTGCGCACATGCTGGGATAGTACACGTGCAGCTTCATTAAAATATCAAATCACTCATAAATAACATTGAACAATAACAACAAATTTATATAACAATTTTCATTTACATACATAATCCAAGTGCAACACTATACGTACACCGCCACCCTCCACCTCCCAAGACAACCATGTCACACTATAGGGCTACAGCTCACCCCAAAATCTACTCCTGAAACCCACTCCAAGTCACCTCTAACCAAGCTGACCCTGCTACTTGAAAAATAGGGAGGAGCACGTAAATACATACCCCAGTAGGAACCAACTTGGATTTGGAACTCCATTTTAAGATTATTAATCCACAAGACAAGGCAAGAGAAATAAGGCATGCAAACTAAGTGTCATAATGAAAAATAAATAGCTAATTAAGGGATCATACCTACGGTCCAATGTCGAGCTGCTGCAAGAAAGGGGTTAGCACGAATAACGATACACATATTCATGCAATCACAATTTAAAAGGGAATCACAAGTGTCAGAAGCATAACACAGTGTCACGGTGAAGCAAGTAAAGGAAAAAAGGGAAGTACTGCCAGCAGAAGGAGTAACATGCCAAATTCTCATTTTATTATTTTATAATTGAATTAATTGAAACTTGGGTAAACTGTGTGATACCAGGACCTGAACATCACCCCAAATTTGGGGTGAATATAGCACACGACGCAGTGGACACGGGCACTGTACACCTGGCCTCTCAGCTCCCCCGTCCCTGGCAGGAGTGAGGCTCATATCACAACCTTCGTATATCCACTTTCCCTCCACTGCATGTAAATGCGAGTGGGTATAAATATTCCCCCTCAACTCCCGGTAAAGGCGAGTGGGTATAAACTCCACATATCACATAATCACGTTCCCCAACTTCTCAGTCCAGGCCTCATATCCACAATTTACTCAAATCCCACCTAAAACCCGGGTTTTACTAACTCACCCTCCTTAGAGAGGATTGAGACTTATTCAATTTTATAAGTTAACATCATAAGTGACACGTTAGGGGTCTTGATGGCATGTGTATGCACATATCACCTCAGCTGTCCATCATTAAACATAGGGTCATGCACTCACGTGACATGCCCTCTATCACAACACATCACCCATTCACAATTACAATATATCCATGCCATTCAAGTCTCTAACTTCACTAATTATCAATGTGGCTCAAGACCAACTCTAACACATGCACGTTACTCAAATTATTGGATATTGCATTCATTGAGGTATTTCATCGAACACATGACGGACGTCATTCATATAAAAAAACACAATAGCATTTACATGTGCCAAGGGTATGAACATTCATTTCACCATACAACCATATTAAGCAAGAATAATGATGGCCAATTAACCACAATTAATGAATAAGAATAGCATTTAAGGAATTCAGCTTGCTGAAATTGTAGAAAGTGAAAATACATGGCCATATAACATCCGTTCTCAGTGAGAATTTGACAATTTGTCTCAAATGAAAGTTATAGATATATTAGTCCTGAATTCACAGATAAAATTTCATGCAAAAATATTAAGTAGGTGATTTATGGTGAATTAATGGGTGAAGTATGTCAAATCTGTTTTTCAGACAGATTGCAGGGCCTGTATTGAAAGCCAATTTTGGGCATGTTGGAGCCAGAAATTCGACATATAAGCACACTGATAAATTTTTAGAAAAACTTGTTAACTTTCCAACAAGACCAAGATCATAAAATGCCATGATGTGTGCAAGTGTTTAGGCCTAATTTTACTAAACTGTGTCAATACTGAAAATCAAACAGACATGTTGTAAAGATGGATTTATTGCTCCTGATGCTTGAATTGAACATATATCAAAATTTATATTATTTTGGGGTAGGACTTCAAGATCTACAAGCACATAATTTTTTCGAAGCCTAATTCGAACAACAGAGAACAGAATCCAAGCATAAACACACAACAGAATTCAGCCTTTTGAAAGAAGTGATTTTGCTTAGAATTTCAAGGGGATATTCATGAGAATTGAGACATGGATCATGAATTTTCACCATCCCTAATACATACTAAGTAAAACATGCTATAATAACATAATAACACAAATCATTTTGAAGGAATTTCAAGTCCAAGAAGATCCCTACATCAAATCTTGATTTTCCTTCTCCTTCTCATCATCATCATCATCATCATCATCATCATCATCATCATCTCCCTTTTTTGTTGAAGAATTTCGGCCATGGGTTAGGGTTTGGTGGCCGGCTATGGTAGGGGGAAGAGGGGAGAGAGAAAAATGAAAGGAGAAAAGAAAAGAAAGGTAAAGAAGAGAAGAGAAAAATCTATGGAATATTCTCTTCTTATTCCTTTCTTCTCTTCCAAGAATGGAATATTCCAAGAGAATATCCCATGTGGAAATGACCAAAATACCCTCCCATCTTCCAAGTATTTACAAGTTTGCCATTACTTTATGCACACACAACTTCAGTATGTACGCATAGCAGCTTTGGTCCAAAAGACTGTTTTGCCTCTAACCTTTTTAAAAATTTATGGGGGTTGCCATTGACCCCTAACCCCTTTCACACTAGCATGGCTCTTCCTACACACATCCATGCACATCCATGCGTGCATACATGCTTCACCCATACACATCTAACACATTCCTATTGTTTTCCACCCACGACGTCATTTGCTCTTCTCCCGCATTCACATCTCGCATTCTCTTCGCTTAGCCACGTATTACGGCCTAATCCCCCTCGTACTACGTCACATACACCGATATCTATGCTTATTTCATGCCCACGTATGCATCGTAGGTAGAAATACCACGCATGTTCAGTAGAATACCCGTATAGCACAAAATAGGGCATGACATTCCTACACACCTTAAAATAAAGTCCGCCCTCGAACTTTCTTGGGCGTGAACTTTGCCGAAGGTCACCTCGGTACGATGGTCTCACTACCCATGAAGTACAACAAGAATACATATCTATACCATACTTATATACACTATACGTTTTACTGTCATCCATACACATCTGTATCACATACACATCACAGATACATCCTACTATTTATCTAGTAGCACACCCACATCGCTATGTGTATCACTACATGCATATACATAAACATTCCTCACATAAACATCTAAGTACACATATGCCACAGATAGGTCTCTATATGTATCCTTATAGGCATCCAGGTCACTACTCATACCTATGTGATATGGCATCACATCATATCCATATCATGATTCATGGGGCACTCACACATGGTACGCTTTCATATACACCACAAATAGATTCAGGTATAAATGTCTTACGTCTTACCTGTTTATATATACATATACGTTGTTGAGTATTGGACTCCCCGGATTTGGTTTTGGATGATGAACAAACATAAATATATCGTGAACTAACTCTTTGTGAGCGCAGTTATGGAGATCGTCGCCAAATTCATATGAACATCCCAAGCGACGTCTCGAGACTTCTCAATACGCGTGATCGTATGCCTAAAGCTTCGTTGAAGCTTATGGACCATTATTGAAGTCATGAAGATTCGATTGAAGCTTTTAAAGACGGTTCGTCAAGTTTTATTTATAGTCTTTTAGCTTCGTATCGTAGAATGTTAAGCCTTGAGTAGGTCTTACGTTTTAATCTTCATATCGCTCATATCTTAGAGCTAGGATCTTAGTAGAAGTCCACACGAACTTTCCCGAAGCTTCACGCTTCGATTCGCGACTTCTTGTGCATGTTAGTTGGTTCAAGAAGAAGAACCAACCGACTAGATGGTGATCTAGTCAGTCAGCATAGCTTCTTGAACCGACTAGTTTGCCTCCCTTAATTTTAGCTCACTTACTGTTTACAGTTAGTCGGTCAAAGAAGGTTCACCGACCGACTAGTTCTGAAACTAGTCGGTCAGTATTTCTTCTTGGACCGACTAGTTGAGCTTCTACTGTACAGCCCAACTTACTGTTTATCGTTAGTCGGTCTAGGCTCATTTGTCGACCGACAAGTTGATAAACTAGTCGGTCTGCATTTGCTCTTAGACCGACTAATTCATCTTGTTCTCAGACATTTGGTTTTATCTCTTAGTCGGTCTCAGTTGAGTCACCGACCGGCTAGTTGTGAAACTAGTCGGTCAGCAACTCTTCTTTGACCGACTAGTTCTCTTCAGTCTGAACTTATTCATTTGGATGTTCATCTCTTAGTCGGTTCATGTTGATTGACCGACCGACTAGTTGATGAACTAGTCGGTCAGTCATCCTTCTTTGACCGACTAGTCTGGTTCAGAATAGAGCCGTTGGAGCATTAAATGCCACGATTTTCACTCTCTCTTTCCTCTATCCTATATATACTTGGAGTGATGCATTCATTGCACTCATGGCTGATATTAATTGATATTTAGAGATCAAAGAGAAAGCATTTAATCTCATTCAAAGCTCATTGATTTCATTCTTGAATCTCTCCCTCACTCTTATTTCAAAAGAGAGATTCATTGATTGTGAGCCTTCCAAGCCAAGTGCTTGATTCTAGGTCACCAACAACCTCATAGCTTTCTATCGCTGATCTACATCTTGGAGCTAGGGTTTGGTGCCTCTTCATCTTCCCCAAAATCATCTTTGCCTTAATTCGTAAGTTTACTCAAGGCATATGTATTTTATGGTAAGCATTTCTATTTCATTTACTTTTGATATTGTAAGTGTTTTACTCTCGGTTGTGAGAGTGTGTTTGTGATCCCGGGTTGTGGGAGTCACAATTACTTTGTGTATGATTTGGTCTTGTAGAGGTTTATCTACAAGAATTTCATAGTGCAAATCTAGGGTTAGAGGTTTCTAACTCTAGTATCCGGAGGGGATCCGGGTGTTTGGGACGTAGGATCACCGGGAACAAGTCGGGGAGACTTGGGTGGATCCGAACCCGTTAAATCATTTGTTTGCGATTGATTTTATTTGTTGTCTATATTTACATTTCCGCATTTCCGCATTGTTGGTTAGAGTTTGCAAGATAATTAGGAATTATCCTCTTAATTATTTTAAAGTACTATTCACACCCCCTCTAGTACTTGTGCAGTAGCTTCGTAGGGCATTACATTTGGTATCAGAGCCAAGTACCTAGCTATGTCTGCCAACGACAACAAGACCGTTCGTCCACCTTCAGACTACAGCACCTTCAGGAACCGTGAAGGAGCTTCTTCGGTGATGGAAGGACACTCCTCGACGAGGCCTCCCTTCTTCAACGGTACCAACTATGGGTACTGGAAATGCCGGATGGAAACTTTCCTCCGGAGTGCTTCACTATGGAGGGCCACGATGAAGGAGTATGTCGAGCCCACCGAAGAAGATTTTGAGAAGTGGATTACTGCAGAGGTCGTTACGAAGGTAAGCAATTCCAAGGCAATGAACGCCTTGCAATGTGCTTTGGAGCCCGAGGACTTCAATAAGATATGCACATGTAAGAGTGCATATCAAATATGGAACTCCCTCCTCATCTAGCATGAAGGAACAAGTAGGGTAAGAGACTCCAAACTCGTTGTAGTAAATAAAGATTACGAGTTATTTCATATGCTACAGGGTGAGAAGATGAAGGAGTACTACGCTCGCTTCGTCGACATTACCAACGAGTTGGAGGCTCTCGGTAAGACCTACACCCAAAAGGAGAAAGTCTCGAAGATCATCGATGGACTTCCTTCTTGTTGGGAGAAGCGTACCTTCGCCATCGAGGAAGGTAACGATATGAAAACATATACCATCGTGCAACTAATGGGTACCTTGATGTCTTACAAGGTACGCAAAGATAGTAAGCTAAATTTGCAGGACAAGATGAAGTCCTACTTGAAGCAAGACGAGCGAAAGAAAAAGACGATTGCATTTAAGGCCACTCCATCCACATCCACATCTACCGATGATGAAGAATCGGAAGAAGAATTGGACTTGGAGTCCATTGCCCTCATGGCAAAGAAATTCAACCGGTTCTTCCGGAAAGGTAATTTTAAGAACAAAGCTAAATTTGGTTCTTCTAACGCCTCCTCTCCTTTGTGTTTCAAATGCAACAAGCCAGGACACATGAAAGCGGAGTGTCCTCAAAACAAGCAAAAGGAAAAGTGGAAGGCACCAAAATTCGACAAGTCCCAGAAGTACAAGAAAGGATACAAGAAGGGACTTGTCGGGACATTCTCCGACTTCGAGGATTTGTCAAGTGGAGAGTCAGACGATGAGCAAGTGGAGCAAGCACACATGTACTTCATGGCTAGAGAGGAGCAAGATAAAGATTCCTCCTCCGGTGATAGCGACAACGAAGGCGATGAGGTAACCATGGATGACCTTAGAAATGCTAATGAGCAAATATGGTCTAAATACACTAAATTAGTAAATAGATATACTAAGGTAAAAGATGATTTAGCTAGCATCCAAACCTCGCCTGAATCTATTATCACCAACAACGACACCGTTGTTGAAGAGTTGAGAAATGAGATTGTAAATCTCAAGTCTCAACTTGAATATATTAGCATTGAGGACTCGGAGGAACACAAGATAGCGGATTTGACTTCTCAAAACTCGACTTTGAGTATTGAGAATGAGAATCTCAAATCTCGTGTTTATGTGCTCACATCGCAAGTATCCACTTTGGATGCTTCTATGCGTTCTCTCACCGAGAAATATGAGTACACATTGGGCCGAATTAATAAATTCAATAAAGGTAAGGACCATTTGGACAATATCCTAAATGACTTACCTCCGGTCAATCACCACATTGGCTTGGGGTATAGTTGGGAAATTCATCCAAGTCGGCCACTACCTTTGTTAGGCCAACTTTCGATGATTCGACGAGTGGTAGCAAACACTCTATTGGTAGTTCAACTACCAATGGTGCTTCCACCTCGTACACACCCTCATTTGGAAAGAAACCCACTTTGGGTGGACCTCCAAAGAAGGGCCATGCTTATATGTACACAAATACCATGCCACGTAGGAACACACATCCTACTCCACATGCTCACACATATGATGATTTTTATGCACCACATCCACGGGCATGTGTACACAATGTGAGATACCCTCACACACGTGTTCCTCCACATGCATATGTTCACTCACATCATCATATGAATAACTATCATCATGCACCATTTCATCATGTTCCTTATGCCTATCCACGACATGCATCACGTAGAAATCAACAACACATGCATGCTCCCAATAGGATTAAGGCTCCCAAAATCTTCACTATTTGGAGCCCAAAGGACACAAGCATGAATGAAAAACAAATTTACATGAATTCGTATTTCATGAATGTTGTGCATAGTGATAATTATGTGGGGAAGTCTAAGTCCAATTGGACTTGGCTTTCAAAGGTCTAATCTTTTGGACCCAATGACCTTGGGTACCATGATACGATATTTTCTATCTATAGGTACTCAAGAGAAAGAAACGGAGCAACAAATCCAAATTTGGCTCCAAGAATAATTAGATACTCGATAGCGGGTGTTCAAAACACATGACGGGTGACGCTCAATTGCTCTCCGGAGTGGTGCCCATTGCAAATGGAAACCGCATCGTCTTTGGAGGCAACGAGAGCGGAACCATCATAGGTGTTGGCAAAGTGGGTAATCCTTCTAAACCACTTATATGTGATGTTTATCTTGTTAAAGGATTAAACCACAATCTTATTTCAAAAAGCCAACTTTGTGACAAAGGTTACAAAGTTAGCTTTGCGAAAGGAATGTGCCATATTTTGAATAAAACTACTAATGATGTATTATTCTCCGGCACACGCCATAAGGATATATATATCCTAGATCTTCCAAGATCACATGAACAATGTCTCATTGCCAACACAAGTGAACAACACTTATGGCATCGACGTTTTGGTCAAGTGAACTTTGGAACACTATTTAAACTTTCCAAGTTAAATTCTATTATAGGCTTCCCTAAGCTTGTCTTTCAAAAGAAAAGTTTTTGTGACTCGTGTCAACGAGGCAAGCTTCCAAAATCTTCATTTAAACCTAAGAAAAGCATTTCATCTAAGAGGCCTCTAGAGCTATTACATCTAGATTTATTTGGGCCAACTAGAGTTGCTTCATTAGGTAATGCTAGATATGGACTTATCATCGTTGATGAATTTTCTAGATTTACTTGGGTATTTTCCTTAAGTAATAAAAAATATGCTTTTGAAAACTTCACAATTTTTGTTAAGAAAGTACAAAATCTCATCGGAACCACCATTGTCACTATTCGTAGTTATCATGGAGGGGAATTTGAGAATGAGTCTTTCTCAACGTTTTGTGATGAAGTTGGTATTACACACACCTTTTCATTCCCTCGCGCACCTCCTCAAAATGGTGTTGTTGAGAGAAAGAATAGGACGCTAGTGGAGTGTGCTCGAACTATGCTTGATGATAGCAAACTTGGCCATCAATTTTGGGCGGAACCGGTACATACCGCTTGCTATGTGTTTAATAGGATACTTTTGAGGCCCGGCACTAAACAAACTTGCTATGAATTGTTGTTTGGTAGGTTGCCTCAAGTTAAACATTTTCGTGTTTTTGGTGCAAAATGTTTTATTAAAAACACGTATGGAAGTTTGGACAAATTCGAACCGAGATCCGATGAGGGGATATTTGTTGGATATTCCTCCCGTAGCAAAGCCTACCGGATATACAACAAACGAACCTCAACGATCGAGGAATCACTTCATGTTTCATTTAATGAAGGTTTTGTCCCGACTAGAATTACTAATGATGATGACTCCATGGATGTCTTATGTGATTCTATTGGTAATTCGAATTCTATTGATTCTATTGAGACTAACCCGACTAATGAATGTTTTGAGAATGTTCCCAGTGATCAGGGAATTCCCAAACGACTTCATACCATTCGTGACCATCCTCATGAGCAAGTCATTGGCAATATCCTTGATAGTGTCAAGACGAGATCGCAAGTCAACTACTTCGCTCATTGTGCCTTTGCCTCCTCGATAGAGCCAAAGAATATTAATGAAGCGTGCGAAGATAGTGCTTGGATCCTTGTCATGGAAGAGGAACTCATTCAATTCGAGAGGAATGAGGTTTGGGAGCTTGTTCCATTGCCATCGAAGAACCACACCGTTATAGGAACGAAGTGGATTTTCAAGAACAAGACTGACGAAAACCAAATCGTCATTCGGAACAAAGCTCGGTTAGTTGCTCAAGGCTACCGTCAAGAGGAAGGTATTGATTTCGAAGAATCATTCGCTCCGGTAGGTAGATTAGAATCTATTAGATTATTATTGTCTTTTGCATGCCATAAAGATTTTAAACTCTTTCAAATGGATGTTAAAAGTACGTTTTTAAACGGAGATATTGTTGAGGAAGTTTACGTTTCTCAACCTCCGGATTTTATTAATGAAAAATTTCCAAATCACGTTTTCAAACTTAAGAAAGCACTTTACGGTTTGAGACAAGCTCCTCGAGCTTGGTATGACCGTTTAAAGAATTTTCTTTTGGATTTAGGTTTTAAAATGGGAGAAGTTGATTCTACATTATTTGTTAAGTATTCGAATAATGATATAATTTTAGTTCAAATTTATGTTGATGATATCATTTTCGGTGCTACTAACTTCACTCTTTGCGAAGAGTTTTCTAATGTGATGAAGGATCAATTTGAGATGAGCCACATGGGTGAGCTCAAGTATTTCTTAGGTCTCCAAATTCGCCAAATGAACGATGCAATCTTCATCCACCAAACGAAGTACACGGTGGAGTTGCTTAAGCGATTTAGAATGGAGAATGCCTCCGGGAAGAAGACTCCAATGAGCACGACTACGCATCTTAATAAGGATACGGGCGGTAAAGATGTAGACATTCGTCTATATCGAGGTATGATAGGTAGTTTACTATATCTTACCGCAAGTAGGCCCGATATTATGTTTGTCGTATGTGTATGTGCTCGTTATCAGTCTCAACCTAAGGAATCTCACTTAGTAGCGGTAAAACGAATTTTCCGTTATTTAAGTTACACTCTTGATTTTGGATTACTCTATCCAAAATCTAGCACATATGAGTTAATCTCATATAGTGACGCAGATTATGCGGGATGCAAATCCGACAGGAAAAGTACTAGTGGCACTTGCCATTTTATAGGAAATTCTCTTGTCTCTTGGTTTTCCAAGAAGCAGAATTCCGTATCACTTTCAACCACCGAGGCGGAATATATTGCCGCCGGTGCCGCGTGTGCTCAGGTTCTTTGGATGAGACACACACTTAAAGACTTTGGTATAAACTGTGATACTTGCCCTATCATGGTGGACAACCAAAGTGCAATTTGTCTCTCTAAGAATCCGGTACACCATTCCCGTTCTAAACACATAGATGTCCGACACCATTTCTTAGATGATCATGTTGCTAAAAAGGACATCATATTAGTGTACGTTGAAACCCAGAAGAAAATTGCCGATATTTTCACGAAACCACTAAAGGAAGACTCCTTTGTGCGGTTGCGTCGAGAATTGGGGATTATGGGTGAATCCGAGATTTAGGATTCATATGTTTTTCAATAATCTTGCATGCTATTTAATTCTTTTTATTTGTTCATGCTTGATGTATTGGAATTTTCTGGATTTTACGCTCGATTTGTTCATGAACGTCAAATTTAAGATTTTCGATGTTTATTGGGGTAGTATAATGATTAGTGAGATTATTTCGATGTTTCTTCGAAGTGCGATTAGGAGAGAACTCAAAATTTCAAATTCTAAAATTTTTGAACTCTGTTAGTCGGTTCATGTTCATTGACCGACCGACTAGATCATCATCTAGTCGGTCAGTGAATGAACTCAGACCGACTAACTCAAGCCCTAAAATTTGGCTTCAGTTACTATTTGCAACTAGTCGGTTCAAGCTCATTAACCGACCGACTAGATCGTCATCTAGTCGGTCAGCGCTTGAACTGTGATCGACTAATTGCAACGGGGACTGCTTGGTCTTTTTGACTTCCAATCGTTTTTAACTCCATCTGAACCGACTTGAATCATTTCTAGTCGATTCATTTCCCAGCTCTCAGCCAAAACCCCTGAGTCTTTTTGACTTCCCCTCTCCCTCCACCATTTTTCGACCAAGCTCCGGCCATCTCCGGCCATCTTGATCAACTCCGACCATCGAACCCCTTCCTCCTCCTAGGTATATCCCCTCTCCTAGCTGTTTAGGGTTCTTTTCAGCTCCTAGGGTAAGTTTTTCATCATTTCTATTCGGCTAGGGTTTGCTTTAGGGTTTTAGATTTCGATCTCTCTTGATTGTGATTGTCTCGTCACGCTTATGGCGAAGACAAGAATCCCGATCCGACCATCAAGTCCATCGCCTATGACCATAGATTCACCTCCTTCGGACCCCCCGTAACCTAAATGCCGATCTAAATCAACCCACCCTTCGTTGTCTTCGCCTCCTCTTAAGAAGAAGAGGACGGCGACCGCTAAACCCCGATCTCAGCCTAGGAAGCAACCCATTTCCCCAGCTTCATTCCATGCTCCCACTCCACCCGGTGCTTCGGATTCCGACACCGAGTACATCCCTGAGACCGAGCCTATCCATAGGGATCCTACTCCACCTCATAGGTCTTCCACACATCCGACGTCTTCCTCACGTCCTTCTAGCACTCGTCAGCCTAAGGAGAAGGCTCCGATGCCGGTTGGCGGTGTCGATATTTCGTTGTGTCGTGATGACCCTATGTGTCTCGCGGCTTACAACCGTATCGAACACTGCCCACTGTTATTGGAGCATTTCGTACAGTTTTCAGACTTTACAGGCCTTGCTGATCTTCTTTCGTCTAGAGGTCTTATCGATTATCTTCGGTATGACCCTAAGGCGAATCCACACCCTTACCCCCGCCTAGTCAAGCTATTCTACACCAATAGGGTTCGCGGTCAGTACGACGAGACCCATTCTATTGAGACTACTGTCTTGGGGACACCGATAGTCCTCACGACAGAAGTCTTAGGAGATTTGATTGGTGTCTCCTCGTCTAGCCTCCTTCCAGCTGATATTTCTGTCGATGACATCTCTGAGCTTGATCAGGTGATGCTCGCCGAGATCTTTCATGAGATTCCTCCTGCCATGATTGGCGTGTCTTCGAAGTCCTTCAAGCTGAATGCTTGGGTGCTTAATCTGATCTTGAAGTCGTGCCTCCTTCCGAAGTACGACTCTTCTTCATTGCCATCCCATCCATTCCTCAAACTCATATACGCTCTTTTCATGGGGAGCGAGATTAACTGGGCTAGGATCATTCTCGATAAGATGGATTCTTTCGAGTGTATCCGAAGTCCACGAAATCTGCTCATATCCCATATCCGTGCCTGTTGACACTTGTTTTCCGTCACTTCCGTGTCACTCTCCCTCCCGACGATGAGCGTCCCCTCGGTCCCCCTCTGAATGCGATGGCCGTCAAGAAGTCTCTTGCGGCGCTTCGTCATGTTCAGAGGACGACCCCGTCTGCTTCAGCCTCTGCTTCAGCTGTTCTTGCTCCATCTCCTACTCTTATTGAGCTTGCACGTTCAGTGAAACATGTAGAGTCTCATTGTGCTCGATCTGAGGAGATTCTCGCTCGCATCGCATTTCACTTTGGCATCGAGATTCCTCCGTCTGTTTCTGACGAGGAGGAGGAGTTAGATGATGATGAGATTTTGGAGCTTGCTCGTGTTGCTACTGCTCGTGCCCCTGAGGGTACTTCTGGTGCTGCTGCTACTTCTGCCGGTGATCCCGAGAGCACACCTGCTGCCACCATTCCTCCGGTGGATGCTTCGTCTGTTGCTGCTCCCGAGACCACTCCTGTCGTGCCAGAGATTTCCACTCCCGTCGCTCCTGTTGACACTCATGCCATTCCCGTGACCACTCCCTCTGTAGAGCCTACTGCTGCTGCAGATCCTCCCGCTGCCTCCTGAGCTTTTCTGAGGACTCTCTTAGTGCACTTTCGATGATAGATCTTGTGTGAGAGAGTTGGGTAGGATAGAGGGTGGTTATGATTTTTTTTTTGATACTTTTGGATGTATTTTGATGTAACTCTGATGATGTTTTGATAGTGGTATATGTATGTGATACTCTGGTGTTCGTGGTGACATATGTTATATGTTGTGATTTGATGATGTATTTTGTGCGTCGATCTGAGGATCGCTCTTATGTATGTTGACGATGTATGATTTTGTTGTATCATGTTTCACACACACACACACACACACACATATATATATATATATACATCGATGTTGACATTTATTCTCTTGTGCACATTATATTCTTTTTATGTATCTGATGTTTGATTTCGTCGTTCGACGATAATAGCTTGGTTAAATAGAAATTTCTTCTATGGAAACATAGAATTGTTATTCATGCACTTAATTAACCAAGAATTTTGATATTGGAGAGTATATTCCATAACTCAATCCGTAAAATTGATTTGAGTTTTGATGCTTTTATTTTTCGATTTTCGACTATTGTCCCGTTGGCACGCTTTGATTTAATTTGTATTTTACTTTGGTGTCATTTGGACCGTGGTCGTATTCTACGACTCCCGCACTTTTATTTGAAGCCATTGTTGTTGTCGTTGATCTCCTCCCGCTCTTTTTGCTAATGCCAAAGGGGGAGAGATATAATAATGACGATGTGCTAAATGATAATTTAAAGCATTTTCCAAGAATCTAATTTGATATGTTAGATTCAGAGAGAGTTAAGATATAAAAATGGATTTCAAATCCTAAATTTCGATAATTGGATTCACATTTTATACTTTACTCGTCCGCTTGATGCTTATGAATATTATTGAATATGGAATTAACATGTCATCAATGCAGGGGGGAGTAAGTAAATTACATTTGAATTATTATTTTTGATTATTATTTATGTTGGTTTGTCATCACCAAAAAGGGGGAGAATGTTGAGTATTGGACTCCCCGGATTTGGTTTTGGATGATGAACAAACATAAATATGTCGTGAACTAACTCTTTGTGAGCGCAGTTATGGAGATCGTCGCCAAATTCATATGAACATCCCAAGCGATGTCTCGAGACTTCTCAATACGCGTGATCGTATGCCTAAAGCTTCGTTGAAGCTTATGGACCATTATTGAAGTCATGAAGATTCGATTGAAGCTTTTAAAGACGGTTCGTCAAGTTTTATTTATAGTCTTTTAGCTTCGTATTGTAGAATGTTAAGCCTTGAGTAGGTCTTACGTTTTAATCTTCATATCGCTCATATCTTAGAGCTAGAATCTTAGTAGAAGTCCACACGAACTTTCCCAAAGCTTCGCGCTTCGATTCACGACTTCTTGTGCATGTTAGTTGGTTCAAGAAGAAGAACCAACCGACTAGATGGTGATCTAGTCGGTCAGCAAAGCTTCTTGAACCGACTAGTTTGCCTCCCTCAATTCTAGCTCACTTACTGTTTACAGTTAGTCGGTCAAAGAAGGTTCACCGACCGACTAGTTGTGAAACTAGTCGGTCAGTGTTTCTTCTTGGACCGACTAGTTGAGCTTCTACTGTACAGCCCAACTTACTGTTTATCGTTAGTCGGGCTAAACCCATTTATCGACCGACTAGTTGATAAACTAGTCGGTCTGCATTTGCTCTTAGATCAACTAATTCATCTTGTTCTCAGACATTTTGTTTTATCTCTTAGTCGGTCTCAGTTGAGTCACCGACCGACTAGTTGTGAAACTAGTCGGTCACAACTAGTCGGTCAGCAACTCTTCTTTGATCGACTAGTTCTCTTCAGTCTGAACTTATTCATTTGGCTGTTCATCTCTTAGTCAGTTCATGTTGATTGACCGACCGACTAGTTGATGAACTAGTCGGTCAGTCATCCTTCTTTGACCGACTAGTCTGGTTCAGAATAGAGCCGTTGGAGCATTAAATGCCACGATTTTCACTCTCTCTTTCCTCTATCCTATATATACTTGGAGTGATGCATTCATTGCACTCAAGGCTGATATTAATTGATATTTAGAGATCAAAGATAAAGCATTTAATCTCATTCAAAGCTCATTGATTTCATTCTTGAATCTCTCCCTCACTCTTATTTCAAAAGAGAGATTCATTGATTGTGAGCCTTCCAAGCCAAGTGCTTGATTCTAGGTCACCAACAACCTCATAGCTTTCTATCGCTGATCTACATCTTGGAGCTAGGGTTTGGTGCCTCTTCATCTTCCCCAAAATCATCTTTGCCCTAATTCGTAAGTTTACTCAAGGCATATGTATTTTGTGGTAAGCATTTCTATTTCATTTACTTTTGATATTGTAAGTGTTTTACTCTCGGTTGTGAGAGTGTGTTTGTGATCCTGAGTTGTGGGAGTCACAATTACTTTGTGTATGATTTGGTCTTGTAGAGGTTTATCTACAAGAATTTCATAGTGCAAATCTAGGGTTAGAGGTTTCTAACTCTAGTATCCGGAGGGGATCCGGGTGTTTGGGACGTAGGATCACCGGGAACAAGTCGGGGAGACTTGGGTGGATCCGAACCCGTTAAATCATTTGTTTGCGATTGATTTTATTTGTTGTCTATATTTACATTTCCGCATTTCCGCATTGTTGGTTAGAGTTTGCAAGATAATTAGGAATTATCCTCTTAATTATTTTAAAGTACTATTCACCCCCCCTCTAGTACTTGTGCAGTAGCTTCGTAGGGCATTACATACGTCTATATCCATGCACGAACACACTACAGTACATATCAATTTACACACCGTACTCGGCAAACTGGGTCACCATCACGGTGTCACACCGTATGTACACCGGACCCCTAAACATCAATACTCAGCCATCAGGTTTTACTCACAATTACCTATATACACATAAATATCTATAAGCACACAATATTTAGTTACATCCATACGTACACCTATGTGCACGTAATAACACATGCATCATCAAGTCGCATAGGGCCCATGATCATAACTATAGATAAATGTACACATAATCTTACATTATAGGGATGTACCTACTGTCTCACACTGATAGGTACATGCACCACCCACAATACACACAAGAGTGCACAACATAATACATTCTCCGCCCTATGCTATATATGTAACTACCTTTGCACATCCTACGCACATATAGCCATAATAGTCAAATAATTATAAACACCCATCTACACCCCCCCACACGCGTATACATATATATATATATATATATATACATACATCTATATTATAAAACAGGGATGTTATCATGGGTTTTTGGATAAGAGAAATTAGATAAGAGATTTTGGTTATGTGTATTGTTGTATGTGGATATGTGTGTATTGTTGTATAAGATATTTTGGTTAAGAGATAATGGATAAGAGATAATGGATAAGAGAATTTGGTTATGTGTAATTGGGTGTGTTGTTTATAGAGATTTGTATGTAGATATAGGATATGAGAAATTGAGATATGAGAAATTGATATAAGATAAGATTGATTTGATGGAGATATGAGAGATTTCATTTGTATTTAAATTTTGAAATCAAAATTTCAACCTTTCAGTTTCCATCTGCTCGAATTGGAGGGAAAATGATCAAAATTTTGTTCACATCATAATTGCGCGCCATTTTGAGGGTTACGTTGATTTGGGAGGGTTACGTTGATGGAGAGATTTCATTCTTTTCTTTGCACGCCAAGAGGAAGCAGAGCAAAGGAGAGCTCCATCATCCTCATCTTTTTCTACCTCCTCCATCTACCTCCTCCAGCTCAACACCGTCTTCTACCTCAGCTCCTCTTTTACCTCAGCTCAATCACCCTCCCTCAACGAAGAGCAAGCACATCAAGCACATCGCAGCTACTCTCATTTCCCCCACTCCATCTTCTTCTACCTCCAGCTTCCTCACATCAAGCAACAAACGCCAACAAGCAGCACATCAGCACCCTCTTCTACCTCCAGCACCCTCTTCTACCTCAGATCAACGGAGAGCAAGGAGATCAAGGCAAGCACCCTACATTTCACAAATTTGAGTTCAATGTATGCAAAATAATTTTTCTGTTGTTATACTTCTCATATGCAAAAAAATGGCTAGAACTGAATTACTGGTTGTCCTGAAATCAGTTTATCACTTCTCTATGTTTATCACTTCTATTTCATAAAAACTTCTATTTCTCTATGTTTATTTCATAAGGAATGCTTTGACTATCCTGAAACCCATGATATATATATAGAATTTGGTTATGCTGATATATATATTACACATATCCTGAAACTTCTATTTCTCAAGCACTCCAATTTGCATATGCTTTGACTATCCTGAATATTAGATATGCTGATTACATTGTATATAGAATTTTGCATATGTAATTCAAGATATGTTTGCATGTAATTCAAACATATCTTGAATTTGGATATGCTGATTACATTGTATATAGAATTTGGTTATGTGTAATTTACACATGCCAACAAAATTACATATGCTGATTACATTGTATATAGAATTTTGCATCTTGATTCAGCATGTATGAAAATTGGAATGACATTTGTGATAACTGCAATGGAATGACATATGTGATTTGCATACACATATCAACATATCTTGAATCTCATTATATAACTCAGAAATGGATAGGGTGTGTTGTTTGTGTAATTGGGTGTGTTGTTTGTAGAAATGGGTACTGAGATATTGGATAATGTTATCCAATCTAAAAAAATTACATAGAATTTGGTGTGTAAACTCCCTTGATGTATCTCATTTGGGTGTTTTTGAGAGAATGAACTATGTTGAATGCAGTATACATGACATTTGAAAAATTTGGTGTGTAAACTATGGTGTAAACTATGTGTAAACTATGGTTAAGAATGAACAATGTGAGAGAAGAGAGAGAGCTATGTTGAGAGAAATATGAGCAAGCACCTCTGTAAAGAGTATACTGGATTTCATATTTGAAATCCAATACACTGAAAAAAGCTTTGTTGTAAATTCACATTTTTAGGTGTAAACAATTTATGATATAGAGGTGCTTGCTCTTCATAATCAAATTTCATTGTCCTGTTAATTTGGTTGGACTAATATTTGCTTCACTCAATTGAATTGCTCAATCTTCACTCATTTTTATTCATATGAATTGCTAACGAATTAGTCCAATTGTTTGCATGTGTAAATTCTAACTATTTTGGTTTAACTATTTGCAGGACAAATTAATCATGGATAGCACCCTCCACTAACTGAGAAACTTTTGCCATTTTCTGAAGAACTCAACACTTTTCTTTGAAAATACATCAAGCTTGCAAGCCAAGGTATTTCTCATCAATCCTCCTCAATAGTTTGAAAATTTATTGAAAATACATCAATCTTGCATGCCAAATTCAATGTATTATTGACATTACACAGTTTCTATAAATAATATTTATGGATAATAACCTTGGTGAGTTTGAGTTTGAGAATATATGCAAGTAACAGGACAAAGAAATAAATTTATTTCCATGTGTATTTGCTATACTTGCAAAAATATAGTTGAGCATGTTATAGGGTATTGCTATACTTGCAAGTATTCAACAATTTATTTCCATGTGTATTTGCTTGAGCATGTTATAGGGTAATTACTTGACACTTTAAAATATAATTAACGGGACACAGTATTCATTTATACAAATTTGATATACTTGCTTCAAAATTTCATTAGCAAATGAATACTGAAATGAGTTAATTAAGAAGCAATGTGAAGTATTTCTATTCTGAGTGGAATACTTCAAGTTTGCTATTACAGTTTTCAAATTTGAAGTATTCCATTCAGAAAACTTGAAGTATTCCACTCAGAAAACTAATTCATTCATTATAAATTGCTATTTGAATGAAGTGTGCATTCCATTCAGAGAATTGAGAGAAATATATGTAAGTATTCAAGTAAAATTGGGTAATTAACAGGACACTGTCATTGCCAACAGGACACTGAACTATGTTGAGAGAATTGAGTTTCAAAGTTGAATGTTGAGAGAATTGAGTTTGAATGTTGAATGTTGATGTGCTTTCAGCGTCCTGTTGAATGTTGAGAGAATTGAGTTTCAAACTGTGGTTTTTGAGATAATTTTTTGTTTCTTTGATTTCATGGCAACTCAAATAACAATGTTATGAACTATGGTTATGTTTGATTCTATGCAACTCAAAATTCAAGTATTCAAAATTCTGTTGAGAGAATTCTATGCAAGTTGAATTTTGAATTATGTTGTTGAGATGTTATTCAAAATTCAAGTGTTCAATGAACTATATTGAGATGTTATGTTTGATTCTATGCCATCTCAAAACTCAATTCTCTCAAAATTCAAAATTCTGTCAACAGGACACTCAATTCTCTCAACATTCTGTTATTGCAAATTTGAGTTTGAGTTATTGAACTATGTATTTTGAGTTATGTTGAGAGAATTGAGTTTGAGTTTGATTTTGCATTGTTATTTCAAAATGTGAAGAGTATACAATGTTATTTCAAAATTTCAAATGGCAAAATTTGAGTTATTGAAATTTCCCTTGCTCTTCAATGTTGAAATTTGAGTTTGAGTTTGAGTTTGAGTTTGCAATGTTATTTCAAAATTTCTCTCTATACAATGTTGAAATTTGAGTTATTTCAAAATTTCAAACTGCGGTAAAAATTTGAGTTTGTGTTTGCAAATTTGAGTTTCATTGCAAACTCAATTCATAACATTGAAAATGAGGCCAGTTCTGAAATATTTTCATGCAGCAAATATTCAAATACTTGAATACTTTGATATGCAAACTCAATTTGAGTTTGAGTTTCAATTCAATGAAATATGTTTGAAATGGACTACTTCAAATATAAGCACCCTGCAGCAAATATTCACTTATCAAATGGACTACTTCAAAAACTAATTGAACTTGAATTGAATTGGATTGAAATTGAATTGAATATTTGCTAAAACTAATTTGCTGCAGGACAGTAGTTTCCATATCAAAGTAATTCAAACTCATTTCTTGATGAGGATATGATCAAAATTGAATTGTATTTCATATATGAGCAAACTAATGTCCTGCTCAGTTCTTGATGAGGATATGAGAAAAATTGAGTATCCTCATCATGTAAGTATTCAAATAGCAAAATTCAAATTTAAGTATTCCCATCAAGAACTAATGTGGAGTATTTGAATATTGAGTATTCATTATTCAAATTAATGAGAATAATTTCAAATTTGAGTATATCAAATAGAAAATTCAAATACTAATGTGGAGTATTCACATCCTGATATTTTGCTATTTGAATATTTTGCTATTTGATATACTCAAATTTGAATTTTATGAGGATACTCAAATGTGAATTTTGCATTAGCTATTTGAATAATGGACTGAGCAGGACATTAGACATGAGTATCCTCACCAAAATTCAAATTTGAGTATCCTCATAAAATTCAAATAGCAAAATTGAGTATCCTCATCAAGAACTAATGTCCTGCTCAGTCCATTGCAAAATTTCAATTCATATATGAGCAAGTATTCAAACTCACCAATATCAAACTCAGTTCTTGATGAGGATATGAGCAAAATTGAGTTTGAGTTTGAGTTTGAGCAAAATTTATAAATGATCAACTCAGAGTTAGATCAACATCACAACTCAGATTTCCTTCAAAAATGTTGATATCCTGTTAATTTCAACTCATTCAAATTTTGAACTTTTTGGTATAAATTTTGAAATTTTTGAAAATGTCTTGTGAATTGCAACAGGATCAATTTTGAAATTTTTGGTATAAATGTTTTGAAGGATGTTCAAAATTTATCTAACATCACAACTCAGATCATTTACATAGAAGTGATGTTGATCATTTATAAATTTACTTGAACTCACAAATATCTCACATAGAAGGAGATATTTCAACTTTGATCATTTACATCACAACATGTTGGATCTCATTTATAAATTTACATATGTTGGATATCACATTAGAGGGAAACTTTGATGTAAATCTCATTTGTAAATCTCATTGTAAATCTCAGATGTGATAAACTTTGATGTAAATCTGATTCAAGTAGCTTTTTTATAATTTATATAAACTTTCTGTGATATATATTGCAAATGTCCTGTGATATATTACAAAATGTCTGGGTGATATATTGCAAATTATTCAATATTTGATTTTCACTTGAATATTCAACTGTTACTTTCAATATACTCACTTTCAATATATCACAGGTTTGCAATATACTCACTTTCAATATATCACAGGACATGTTGATATTTTCCTGTGAATTTTTGAATGTTATATGTGAAATTTCTCATATGCAAAATTATTTGTGAAATTTTTGATATCCTGTTAATTTGGCTGGTTGACATTTTCATGTCTTTGCAAGGTGAATCAAAAGTGCAAGGTGGCTGTGTGTCTGGGTGGCTAGGATCTTCAAAAGTGCAAGGTGGCTGGGTGTGTTAGTCATTCAACCTCAGGTGAATCAAGTGAATTCAAAATTATTCAAATTGAAGGGTTCAAGTTGGTGTTTTGGACTTTTCATCTGTGAAGAACTTTTCATATGTGAATAATTTTTTTAATATAACCAACTTGAACTTTTTGATCTTTTTGCACTTTTTGAACTTTTTGAATATACCATAAAGGGTTCAAGTTGGTGTTTTGAACTGTTTGAAAATTTTGACCTTTTTGAATATAACATTTGAATATAAAACTTGAAAAATCAGTTTTGAACTTTTTGAATAATTTTGAACTTTTTGTAATTTATTAAAATTGAAATGTGATCTAATTAGAGTTGGTGTTATATTCACAAAAGTTGATAATGTTATCTAATTAGATAACAGTTGATAACTTTAACATTCACTCTAATTTTTTGAATTCACTTTGGTGAAACTTCTGCAAGGTGATTTGAACCCTTCAAAAATGTTGATATCCTGTTAATTTCAACTCATTCAAATTTTGAACTTTTTGGTATAAATTTTGAAATTTTTGAAAATGTCCTGTGAATTGCAACAGGAACAATTTTGAAATTTTTGGTATAAATTTTTTAATTGTCCTGTGAATATAACAGTTGAATATTCAAGTGAACTTTACCATTAAATGCAATATCTGTGAAAATTTGAATATTAGAATTGCTATTAGAATCCATGATTGCAGGATATTTGATTGTTGATTGGATCACATTGTCCATGATTGTAATTCTAATATCAAATGCAAATGAACTCATGGATATTAGAATTGATATTAGAATCCATGATTTGAATATTTTTGAAGCATAACTCAAAGTCCTGCAACTTTGAAATTTATAAACTTGGATTAAGTTTATGATATGCTTGTCTGCAAATTGAAACTTGGATAATCAAAAAATTGAACCTTGCATTTTTTGATATGGATAATCAAAGGCAATTTTTATGTCTGTCTTCAATTTTTATGTTTCCTTAAGAGATTATAAATTTGGATTTGGATTCCTGATATCAACAATTATAAATTTGGTTTCCTGATTATCAAACTTGGATACTCAAAGGCAAAATTGCAGAAAAAATTGAACTTTGCATTTTTCACAAACTTGGATAATCAAAGGCAACAATCCAAGACTATGTGAATTGCAAGCATAACTCAGATTGAAAACATATCCTGAGTGTGAATTGCCTGAAAACACAAACTTGAAAGCATTCACATATATAATTTTTTCAATCTTCAATCTTGAAAATTATATATTGAAACACATATATAATTTGGCTGATTATATAATTTTTGAAACACATATATAACTTCAATGTGAATGTTTTAATCATTCAGCCAATGTTCTGAAAACATTCACATTGAAGATTAATCATTCACATTGAAGTTTTCAGAATGTATTCAAGACTATATTCAGAATGTATATATGTGTGTTTTCTGAAAACATTCACAGCCAATTTTTGAAGATTAATCATTCACATTGAAAACATTCACATTGAAGATTAATCATTCACATTGAAAACATTCACATTTCTGAAAACATTCACATTGAAGATTAATCATTCACAGCCAATTTTCAGAATGAAGTTATATATGTGTGTGTTTTCTGAAAACATTCACATTGAAGATTAATCAGCCAATGTGAATGTTTTCAAGTTGCCAATGTTTTAATCTTCAATGTGAATGTTTTCAGAATGTATTCTCATTGAAGTTATATATATGTGTGTTATCAATATATAATCTTCAATGTGAATGTTTTAATCATTCAGCCAATGTTTTAAACACATATATAATTTTTTCAATCTTCAATCTTCATATATAATTGCAAGCATAACTCAGATTGAAAATATATAATTTGAAGATATATAATTTTTTACTCTTCATTTACGATCAAAAATTCCAAGACTATGTGAATTGCCAATGTGAATACACCCATAACTCAGATCAAGGAAGACCATCAAGCAAGCATCAAGAACTCATCTTTTAATTTTCTTCTTTTAATTTGCATTTTCTCATTTTCTTCTTTTAAATGACCCTCACATTTTCTCATTTTCTTCTTTTAAGATCACGGGAGAGCTCAAGCACCCTCTTGGTGAGCTTTGTGGGTTTGAGGCCTTCATTACATCCTTTGTGAATTGGTGAGCTTTGTGAACTTTGCCTTTTAGCTGTTTGGTTATGTGCAATAAACATTTATATTATAGGAAAAAACAAATTTTTGCAATCTTATAGCCATGAAAAAATTGTAATATAAATGTTTCCTATTTGTTTTTATATTACAATTTTTTGCCTGTTGAGTTAAACTATACATAAAACAGGACATATAATCTTTCAGCTGTTTTCCTATATGAAGATCTCATGTATATGTCCTGTTTTAAAAAAATTATATATGAAGATCTCAAGATTAACATTTATATTGTTTTTGTATATGTCATGTATATGTCATGTATATGTCATGTTTTAAAAAAATTATATATGCAGATCTTAAAATTATATATGAGTTAAATTATATATGAAGATCTCATGTATATGTCCTGCAATGAACATTTATATTGTTTTTTTCATATTCAGAAATTGGATGAGAGCTTGATATGAAAGAATATTGGATGAATATTGAAAGAATATTGAGAACTGAGTATTGGTATGAGATTTGTGAAAGAATATTGAAAGAATATTGAGAGCTTAATTTGTGGATAAGAGATTTCAGCCAAACATTTCAGCCAATATGTTATGGGTGTATAACAAAAGAAAAAGTTTGCTTATGAGTGTATTTGAGTGTATTTGAACATTTCAGCCAATATTTTTAGTTCAGCCAATGTGAATACACCCATAAGCAGATTGGGTTAATTTTCATCACATACATATGGGTGAACTAAAAATTTCATTGGCTGAACAAAAATACACCCATACACATGTTCAGCCAATTTGAGTGTATTTGATATATGAGATCTTCATATATAATTTTTGACTGTTGGGTTTAGTTAATCTTGAAAGACAGTACATATACTTGAGTTTGAAATTGAAAGAATATTTTAAGAATAACTGAATTTTATAAACTGAATTTTATAAACTGAATTTTATAAACTTAATTTTTGAATGTTGGGTTTGAGTGACAGTCAATATTGAAAGAATATTGAGAAATGAGTTTGAAAATGAAAGCTTGAGTATTGTTTTTTTCATATTCAGAAATTGGATGAGAGCTTGATATGAAAGAATATTGGATGAATATTGAAAGAATATTGAGAACTGAGTATTGGTATGAGATTTGTGAAAGAATATTGAAAGAATATTGAAAGAATATTGAGAGCTTAATTTGTGGATAAGAGATTTCAGCCAAATATTTCAGCCAATATGTTATGGGTGTATAACAAAATAAAAAGTTTGCTTATGAGTGTATTTGAGTGTATTTGAACATTTCAGCCAATATTTTTAGTTCAGCCAATGTGAATACACCCATAAGCAGATTGGGTTAATTTTCATCACATACATATGGGTGAACTAAAAATTTCATTGGCTGAACAAAAATACACCCATACACATGTTCAGCCAATGTGAGTGTATTTGAACAAAAATTTCATTCAGCCAATGTTCAAATATGTTCAAAACCCTTGCCATCAAATACACTCAAATTTTTAGTTCAGCCAATATTTTTAGTTCTTTGAACATATGGGTGTATTTGAACATATGGGTGTATTTGAACATTTCAGCAAATATGTATTTGAGTGTATTGGCCAACAATTCAGCAAACATTTCAGCCAAACATTTCAGCCAATATGTTATGGGTGTATAACAAAAGAAAAAGTTTGCTTATGAGTGTATTTGAGTGTATTTGAACATTTCAGCCAATATTTTTAGTTCAGCCAATGTGAATACACCCATAAGCAATTTCATCAAATACACTCACATTGGCTGAACATTTTTAGTTATGGGTGTATTCACATTGGCTGAATGAAATTTTTGCTTTATCAAATTACCTTGATGAAAATTCATCAAGAAAAATTTAACTGGATGAAAATTTTTCACACCAAGTTAACACATGAATGTTGGTCTGCAGTTGGGTGTATTCACTGTGATTTTTGTAAATGTTGAATGTATTCTAATATCTTGATTTTTAATATCATTCACTGTGAGTCTTTTAATGTCATTGGGTGTATTTACTGTCATTTGGCTGAATGATATTAAAAAAGTCTATGCTGAAATTTGAATGTATTCAAGTTAACATATAAAAATTTGATTAAAGTTGAATGTTACTCACCAATTTCATTTCTTATCCATTTCCTCATAACAAAAGCTTATTTCAAGTTTCAAACAAATTTCATTTTCTCATCAAGTTTCATCAAGTTTCATTTTCTCATCAAGTTTCATCAAATTTCATTTTCTCATTTTTTCATCCAGTTTCAAACAAGTTACAGTTGAAAGAGAAAAATTTCAAAGAGAAAAATTTCCACTCATATCCATTTTCTCATAACACAAGCTATTTCCCATAACAAAAGCTCATTTCAGATAACAAAAGCTCATTTCAGATATTCTCAAAATGAAATAGTGATGGTTCATTAAAATTTTTCAAACCAATTTTGTATTAACAGGACATTGCTATTAGCAATATTGCCAAGACTGAAATATTGAATATTGAATATTGAATATTGAACCTTGCATGTGATCAAATATTTTTAGATGATTGTAATCATCTAGATGACTGAGAGATTGTAATCATTCATAATAGGAAAAAATTATGTTGCATATTCTCTGATTTGTTTTAAATGTGATTTGAAATAAATCAAATATTTAGACGTTAAGATTTTTTAAGGGAAAGAAGTAAATTTAATGACATAATTGAGATGGAATTAGACAACCTTAATTAGTGATATTTCTTTTATTGACCCCCAAAAAAAGAAAGAAAGCCCCACGCCGAAGCGAAATTATTGTTCGTTTAAATTTTGGAGGGGGAAATAATTTTTGGTAAAAACAAACATTTTGAGAGGATATCTTAAATGAACCGCGCCCGAAGGCGCTCGCGCCCGAAGCTAAATTTTTGTTCGTTTAAATTTTGTAGGGTGAATAATTTTTTGGGAAAAGAAAGATTTTTTGTTCGTTTAAATTTTGGAGGGAGAAATAATTTTTGGGGAAAACAAAGATTTTGAGGGGATATCTTAAATGAACCGCGCCCGAAGGCGATCGGGTCTGCTAAATTTTAAACGCTAATTTGTTGTTCCGAGCCGAAATTGTTGTTCTATGCCGAATTTGTTGTTCTGTGTCGAATGTGCCTATGTCGAATTTGTTATTTTGCGCCAAAGGCGCCCATATCGCTAAATAGTTTTATGCTAATTTGTTGTTCTTTTAAATTTTGGATGTGAAAATAATTTTTTGGGGAACAAAGATTTCGCGGGGGAAAATCTTAACTGAACCGTGCCCGCGGGCACGGGGTATGACTAGTACATATATATATATATATACACATACATATACATATATATATATATATACATATATATATATATATATATATATATATATATATATATACATACATATATCTATTCTATAAAATAGGACCTTTTTTGAATTTTTATCCTACTAGGACAAAGTTAGTCCTACATGGACAAACAAAAGATGACTAGGACAAACTAAAATTACTGACTAGGATAAGTTTGGGGATAAGCTTGGGAAAGGGAGGGAAATTTAAAACTTGAAATTTGGTTTGAATAAAATTTGAAATTTGCATATGAGAACAAAACTTTGGGGGGAGATTCTCAGCTGACCAAACTTTGGGGACCCCCTCTCTCTACATCTCTTCCTCACTTCCTCTCAAATCTCTCAACATCCTATGCTCGCAATCGAATAGGAACAGGGCCGCCCCTGGTTTAGAGGTGATGGCATCCTCAACTAATGGCATCTTTCGGCTGATGGCATCCTCGACCAAGGGAGCCCAACGACATGCAATCAGGCTTTGTGACATCTTCATCTTCTTTCTCGCCAATGGGCTTTGGTCGGATCACACCTTCAAAACCCTAAGCCCTAACAGAGCTTGATGGTGAGAATTATTTTTACTTTGCATGTAGATTTGCAGGTAAGGGTCTCCCATTTGCAAGTGAGAATTATTTGCAGGTACAGGGCTCCCATTTGCTGGTGAGAATTATTTGCAGGTAGATTTGCAGGTGAGAATTATTTTTACTTTGTAGGTGAGAATTCTTTTCTCCTTGTAAGGGGCTCCCATTTCTTTGTTATGTGTAATGTTAATTTGCAAGTAGAATTTTTTAATAAGCCATAACAGACCTCATCTTCATCTTCTTCTGTGTATGAACCATGACCCTTACAAGGAGAAGCTTGAGTAGGTGAGAATTTTTCCCAACAGTAGGAGAAGCTTAAATTTATCGTCTTCCCTCGCATTTTTCCAACAAAATTTGTGTTTTTATGCTCTTTGTTTCTTGCTATGTAATAAAATTTGTTCTGTGAAAAGCTTTAGATTTTTTGTAAAAAGATATATGTACATGTTAACCCAAAATGATTTATTCTTCTTGCAAAGCCAAATTTAGTCGTTGCACTGTAAAATATGTGTCTGCTGATAAAGGTATTATCAAATACATGATCGTCTATGCAAAGTTATGATAATGTTTGAAACCTACTGTAGCATGATGAAACCTTCTGTAGCTTGCTCTTTGACTAGCTCCAAATTTTGGGTAGTCAGATATGTCATTGCAATATTTTGTTGTTAGTACCCTGTGTCATTCTGCAAGATCGAGAGATTGGCCACTGTTTTCTGTAGTGGCCCAAGAAGTATTCACCTTTTACAAAATAGCAAGTGGAAATTGATTATACTGGAACCTCAACTTTAATGACCAGATAAAATTGTATTACAACTGCTGACTGATTTTCTGCAGGCTCCCAACATGCAGGAACCTGAGTTTCTATTTGGCTCATTGTGCTAATTGATCTTACTGCAGAAGGCACGTGGCAACCAGTCGTCCTCCACCCAACACCAATCCATGGTTTTAGCTTTCACAATTCTTCCGCACGGAGGATTTTACATGGAAATCTTGGCTCCATAGATGATGTTTACAGTGGCATGTGTGGTTCTGGAGGATCATTCTCAGAGCTTGAATATCGTGAGGATCCTTCTCCACAACTTCTTCAAAGAATATATATCTTGAGGATCATTCTCAGAGCTTGAACATTCTCCTATGATTATATATTAAGATCATTCTCCACATCTTGAACATGTGTACACTGTAACCACAGCTTCTCCACAGCTTCGTCAAAACTATATGTTGACACCATTCTTCAAAGCTTGAATATGCTTCAAAACTATATGCTTCCAGGTAACTTGATGCACTCGCTGGTACCATTGCAGTCAAGGTATCTCAATTTTTTCAAATTTTTTTACATGTGTTTATTTTTCAAGATATTTGTGGAAATTTGTGAAATTGTACAGGATTAACGATTCTAATATAATGGAATTTTGGGAAAAAAAATTTTGAGCAATTTTTTTATTTCGAAGCCTATCTATGTGTCTCTTGAACAATGTGTCTCTTGAACAATGTGATTTTGAGTAGAAAGTCATGAATTATTAAGGAGGCTTTGAGCAAAAATTTCCTAAAATCATGAATTACCAATATTTCAAAGCCTTTGATCAAATTTTGAGCAGAAAGTGATGTCCTTTGGCGATGTTTCGGATGTTAGTATGTTTCATTGGGATGTATGTGCCTCTAAACCAATGTGTCTCTTTACCAATGTGATTTTGAGTAGAAAGTCGTGAATTGTTATTTAAAACTGCTATTTAAAACTGCAAATTGTACTGACAACATTCGATTTATAAATACCTTTAAAACTACTATTTAAAGCATAGTGAAAACATATTGAACTTCTACTCCATATTCGGTTTTAAATAGAATATTAACAACTGCTATTTTAAAACTGCTATTTAATACTTTTAAAATAGCAGTTTCATATTTGGTTGATAAATACTTTTAAAATTGCTATTTAAAACATATTTAAAACATATCAAAAACATATCAAAAACATGAACTTCTACACCATATTCTGTTTTAAATAGCAGATTAACAACTGCTATTTAATACTTTTAAAACTGTTATTTTAAAACTTCCACTGCAAATTAAATATGTTTTATCCTGTGCTCCTGAAATATCTGACATTATGCAAGACACTTTGGTTCAAGCAAAATATACACAAGTATTTCATCTGAGGTATTGTATCATTGTGTTGGCAATTTTATGATCATATGTTTGATTGGAACTTAAAGGGTGATATAAGCAAGTTGGTGGCTATCATATCAAGGAAAGGTATTCAACCAACACAGTTATCTATTAAGGGGAGTTACATTTTGATCTTTAAAAAATTTCTCAATTGAAAATCTTGGGGTAAGAGTTGAAAGCCCTTTAAAATAACTTTTCTCAAGCGGCTATCATCATTCATTCTGTGTTTGTTTTCATCAATTCTGTTATAATTTTTGGTTGTAGCATCCCCTTGAGAAAAGTTCATTTGGTTGTAGCTCCCCAACTGAAAAAATTCTTGAGTTTTAGCTTCCCATTTGATGGTTTTCATTAATTCTGATTGTAGTTCAAGCTCTTGGGGTGTGTTTGGCTCCTTGAATAGCCCCTTCAACTTTCTGGATGGAGCTGGAACGGCAGCGATCCCTGCAGTTGTTACTGCAAATCTCAATGGAACATCAAAACAATCTTAATGGAATATCAAAATAATATCTGCGGTTGTTATTGCAAATCCGTTAACAGTCAAATTCCTGAGTTGGGTTTCAATGGAACTCTTGGGTACGCTCTCAGATTTATTGTCCTTGAAAATCATGAATATGCATTTATTTTATTGTGATAATATCTGTGAGAAGAATTGTTTTACTTTTGTTTATAATTGATAAAGATCATGAATAAGCATTTGCATGATAGTTATAGTTATAGTTATATTATTATTATTTTTATTATTATCAATATTTTGTTGTTAGTGATTTAAGCAACAACAATATACACGAGACGATTCCGAATCAGATGCCTCCAAATGCCACATACATGTATGTGTTATTCTTTATTGTTTTTTTGCAATTATTGCGTAATTGTGGTGACTTTTGATTTGTATGTGCTAGGCTTCATTTTAATGGTGCCGGAATTCGCTAACAACAACCTCACTGGGAATCTTCTTTACTCAATATCTATAATGGTTTCCATTGTTTATCTGTAAGGTTCTTGCATATACTGTGATAGTCGTTGGTGCGACAGTATTGGTGATGACAATATTTGGTCGGACCTAGCATGACAGTATTTGTTTATGAAATCTATGACAGTATTTGGTCAGACCTAGCATAAATATGTTAGGTTCTCAGCGTGACAGTATTTGGTGATCTTCTTGATGGCCTTTGTGTGATTAATTTATCAAAGGTAGAAATGTCAGCCATAACTTTTTGTCTCAAACCATTAGATATTTTTTTTCTAATACTGGATACATTGTTTGTTGTTGCATATCTTTTGGAGATAATATATACTGTGATAGATTCATATATAAATGAAATCAAGTTTGAATTATAACTAAATAGTTCCCATGCTGCAAAAATGATATGATTAGTATTCATGATAATAACATCTGAAAAAGGCAGGATAATAATGAATGAGAGAATTAATTTGTATTAGGAAATATGCATATTAGGAATTTCAATGTAATATAAGGTAATATGCATGAAGAATTAATTTGTCATATTAGGAATTTCTCTTCACATAAATTTTAGGAAATATTTATGTCATATTAGGAAATATGCATGAAAATTAATCAGGGAATTATCAGGATGTTTTTGAATCATGAAGTTTGATGCATGTAGTAAAAATAAACAATTTTTCAGTTCATTTTGATCTAGATCATTCACAAAAAAGAAAAGTTTATTTTTACTCAAAAATTTTGCCTAAACATTTTTGTTGTCTTGGATCAAGCTGACCTACATATCCTGCCATAACAATTCCTGCAATAACAATTGTGCCTAAACACTTCCTGCCATATAAGAATTGTTATATCAATTCTGTATATCCTGCCATTACAATTCTTAAATCAAGCAATTCTTATTATCCTTCCATATCAAGTTATCCTGCCATATATCAAACAATTCTGATATGAAACAATCATGTGATCAATATTTTTGTGATCAAGTTAATAAAATATAGCAGGATGTGGCACATGATATTGTTAATAAGAATTGTAAAAATTCTGTGATATGGCATAAAATTGTTAATAAGATTGTTTATACAATTCCATTTTTACATATATGGAAGGATATGTCAGGAATTTGCAATGGGATTTGAATCCTTTTATATGCACAATTGCATTTAAATAGTGAAAAAATTTCCTTTTAATTCTGTGATCAAGTTATCCTGCTATATGCACAGAATTATAGAAAATGACATTGTATACTCTTCCATATATGCAAAAGCCACGTATGCATCCATGATGTGTAAAAAATTCCATTATATTCACGTTGATGGTTATAATCAAGTGAAATGGGATTCAAATTCATGTTGTGTATATGCCATTATAAATTTTGACAGAATTTATAATCAAGTTAAATTATCCTTTTGCGACAGGAAGAGTGATCAAAACACATATCTCCCAACAACTTGGCAGATTAAATTCTAGATGGACTTGGTTAACCAAACTGGAATGTACAAACTACAGATGGAACTTGCATCAGCTACGCTTTCAGATTTGCAAGTATTAATTTCTTTGTGTACTTCCAGTTACATTTTTTCAGAACTATAAATCTCAATTCAAATTAGTAAGGTATGCTTCTCTTCATATAGGTTCGTTTCATTGACTTGAATGTGAACCTCCTCACTTTTCAATGGGGCTAATTGATAGGGACAATACGGTTGCAAGACATGGAATTTATGGCATGTACTGGCTGTACAACATAGATGTGTAGAATCCATGGCTCCTCAAAGGCGAGAATGTTATCTTTCTAATGCAAGCAAGAAGTACAACAAGCCCTTGGAAACTGGTTGTGTATGACTACATTCGCTTAGAAGGGACATCTGACTGATTCAAACAGAAGTGCATGATCTTGCATTTCAAAGTTAGCATTGATTTCATATCTTTCTGATCTAGCGAAGGTGTTTTGTGCATAAATGCTATGTAGATAGGCTGATCATATCACTACTTTCTGTTGCTGCTGATGTAAAATAGGGATGGATGGATGGATGTAACTGTGTGTTAACGATTTTAAATGCTTATCATGAGTGTTAGTTGTAAATTGTAACTGGCGGTTGATCGAGTTTATTGTTTAGATGATTGAATCTAAAAGGGTTTCGTGAACTGTTTATGTGATTGAGTTAGATAGCTAATAGGAGTGTTCATGTATTAAATGGTGAGAACCAAGGATGTTTTGGTATGTAGAATGCAATATAATCACTTATAATCATATTCACATAAATATGATTCTCATGCTTTAGATTCCTTAAAATATTATAATATTTAATTTGGTCCATCTCTTATGTTCATGTATTAAAGGGTGAGAACCAAGGATGTTTTGGTATGTAGAATGCAATATAATCATTTATAATCATATTCACATAAATATGATTCTCATGCTTTAGATTCCTTTAATTTGGTCCATCTAAGAGAATTTCTAGGAATCTTTCATTATCATGATGTTCGTGTGAAAGTTGGTTTGATTGAGGCGCTGAAGGAATACTGGTTGGTAGGCGCTGAAGGAATACTGGTTAGTAGCTGAGCTATCTTGCATTTCCAGAATTTTTCTTGGAAAATTTAGATTTTTGTATGGTTTTAATGGTTTTATTGAGTTGGAGACGACATGGACGACACAAACAAGTTGAACATTTAGTTCATCAGATTATTAACAATTTAGTTCCAAGTTTCTTGACAATTTAACAACTCCAATGCTATACACACCACATACTATCGGTATGCTTTCCATATTCGTTCAATACAAGTTGAACATTGATAATAAAAAGAAACTTACAAATAGTATTTATAGCGAACATACACATCAATTATGTAACATGTTCTGTTATTCAAAATACATCATACTGTAACAAATGCTGATCATGAACCGACATTTGAGAAAAGTTCTGATTTATGTACTTCTTGAGAAAAACTTGCCAATGATAAACTTAACATAGTAAACAACAACATCCCAGTATGGCGTACTCTTCTATAACAAAACAAGAGTAGCTGGTCTTGAACATCTGTCTGTAAGAACTAGCGCTCTCAATGAATTCAATCTTGCAAATCATTGATGAGCTGGAAGCTATAGAAGTCAGTTTCTTCCCATTGAAGGAGGATATATCATGTAATGCCTGCAGAAAAAACATACAATTGAGGTAATATTACATTAGATTTATATTCCTGTATTTCTTGGCATTTCAGGGAAATTGTTTGGTACCATGGAGATGTCCAATTCAAAAATTAAATAATCCCAAATTTTTTCACTTTCTTTCACTGCGTAAAGGCAAAAGATCTAATATTGTGGCAAATACTTGGAATGAGATTCTGTTCAGAAGGTGACTTGCAGTTACATCAAGATGAAAATCATTCATTCATGACCAAACAAATCAGCACTTGAAATGGATGATGAGCCCAAGGCAAGTAAAAGTTAAGTTGTCAAAAAAGTTTTAAAATATAATTCGACTTTAAAGTTCCACCAGTAAGATGTCCTAATATTAACATAATATTGGAATGGACATAAATAACATCTTAACTCGAGCATGCATACATTTGAAATAACCTAAAAGCCAACATGAAGCGATGGACCAACATATGAGCTGTTTTGATTCCAACAAAGATATCTCACAAGAAAGGACATATTGAATACTTTTACAATGAGATTTGGGCCTCAATATTCCCAGGCTTCATCTGATCACCAAAAAATTGGGCGAATGAAATTGATTTTACATTTGAAAATTTTTGTTTGGCTTCATTACTTTTTGGATCTGAAAGCACATAATAACATATCTTAGTGTGATCATTGTGTTGAAAATAATAGAACCAGAATAATGAATTGGTAAATAAAATGCGATCACTTACCACCATTAGAATCTACATGCATAAAAATGGGAATATATGCTAATTTAATCTGGAATACAATTATATGTATCAAGAGTGATTCTAATTAAACACCAAACATTAGATTGGTATGTGCTCATCAGGGACTGAAAATGCATGGCAACATTCAAGGGAAGGGCAGCTCTATGTCACTGGGATAACCGCATTTATTTTTTAGTCGTATAACATTTTACATATATATAATTTTCAATAACAAAGTCACATTCCTTAAATAATTGTAACTCAGACATTAACTACATTACTTTTTAGATCACATTTGGGCTGAAACCAACAAAGGAAAGGTTTAGGTTGTTTGAACAACTAAAACGAATCTGTTACAGGGACCAAGCAAAATTTTGGAGGAACTATAGTTTTTGTAGTGAACTAAATTTTGGGAGAACTATAATTTTTGGTGGAACTTAATTTTATTATAAAATTTTGAGCGACTAAATTTAAAGGGAACTAAAATTTTAAATTTTTAGGGAAAACTAAATATGAAAGAAAATAAACTTTGGAGTGAACTACATTCGGGTTTGAATGTGGTTAAAATTTTTTGTTAGAGGGAATATTTTGAAGGTGGCTGTAATTTTTTAAGGGCAGATTTTTAAGAGGGTATAAATTTTTTGGGATGATATTTTAAATAATTTTTTTGGAAAATTTATTTTGAATGCAACATGACTTATGGTCATGAATTTGATAAAACTTTTGGGGGGACTAAATTTTGGGGGGAACTAAATTTTTTTGGGGAACTAAATTTTGGGGAATCTAAAATTTTAGGGGATCTAAATTCTCTAGGGGAAGTAAACTCTGGGGAAACTAAAATTTATATGGGAACTAAATAACAATTATTGTGCTTTAATTTTGGGGGAACTAAGAATTTAAGAGGGGATATCTTAAATGAACCGTGCCCTACGGGCACGGGTTATGACTAGTATATATATATATATGTGTGTATATATATATATATATATATATATATATATGTATATATACTAGTCATAACCCGTGCCCGCGGGCACGGTTCATTTAGATTTTTCCCCCGCGAAATCTGTGTTCCCCAAAAAAATATTTTCACGGCCAAAATTTAAAAGAAAAACAAAGTAGCGTAAAAATATTTAGCGATACGTGCGCCTTCGACGCGGAACAACAAATTCGGCGTAGGCGCCTTCGGCGCGGAACAACAAATTCGGCGTAAACGCCTTCGGCGCGGAACAACAAATTCGACGCCGGCGCCTTTGGCACTGGCAAAAATTCGCCTTCGGCACAGACGCCTTCTGTTGGTTCAAAAATATATATTGCATGTGGATACACATATATGTAAATGTGTGCGTATTTATAGTGAAACAATTCTTTTAAACAATCATTTTAGGAGCATGTTGTGTTGTTACGATGGAACGTTTAGGTGGCTGCGGGCTCCATCGTGTGCACCATTACTCCACAGATATTACGAAAATAGCCTTGGCTTTAGCCATGAATGATCAAGGGACAATGGAGGTTCAGTGTGATGTGAGCACAGTGACGATGGAGGGGTTTTATAATGGGTGGAACGTGCATCAAATATGTGTATGCAGGTTACAACTTGACAAATGTCTCTTTGTTTTCCAGCTGGCTTTCAATCTCAGCCCGCACAAAACAATGGGACCTGCAATGTGCCTCTGCATATTCCTCCTCTTTGAGAAACGTGTGGGTATTAAAGCACAGCATGCCTCTTTGCTGAATGTGTGGGTATTAAAGGCTGATGCATTCAATTTCAAAAAAGCAATTTGTTCTCCCAACAAATTTTCTCCCAACCCAAAAATTTTCCCTCCAAAATTTGATGTGACATTGCCACATAGGATAAGTTCAAAAACAGCTCTCAATTGTAATATAGATAGATATATATATTCTATAAAATAGGACCTTTTTTGAATTTTTATCCTACTAGGACAAAGTTAGTCCTACATGGACAAACAAAAGATGACTAGGACAAACTAAAATTACTGACTAGGATAAGTTTGGGGATAAGCTTGGGAAAGGGAGGGAAATTTAAAACTTGAAATTTGGTTTAATTTGAAATTTGCATATGAGAACAAAACTTTGGGGGGAGATTCTCAGCTGACCAAACTTTGGGGACCCCCTCTCTCTACATCTCTTCCTCACTTCCTCTCAAATCTCTCAACATCCTATGCTCGCAATCGAATAGGAACAGGGCCGCCCCTGGTTTAGAGGTGATGGCATCCTCAACTAATGGCATCTTTCGGCTGATGGCATCCTCGACCAAGGGAGCCCAACGACATGCAATCAGGCTTTGTGACATCTTCATCTTCTTTCTCGCCAATGGGCTTTGGTCGGATCACACCTTCAAAACCCTAAGCCCTAACAGAGCTTGATGGTGAGAATTATTTTTACTTTGCATGTAGATTTGCAGGTAAGGGTCTCCCATTTGCAAGTGAGAATTATTTGCAGGTACAGGGCTCCCATTTGCTGGTGAGAATTATTTGCAGGTAGATTTGCAGGTGAGAATTATTTTTACTTTGTAGGTGAGAATTCTTTTCTCCTTGTAAGGGGCTCCCATTTCTTTGTTATGTGTAATGTTAATTTGCAAGTAGAATTTTTTAATAAGCCATAACAGACCTCATCTTCATCTTCTTCTGTGTATGAACCATGACCCTTACAAGGAGAAGCTTGAGTAGGTGAGAATTTTTCCCAACAGTAGGAGAAGCTTAAATTTATCGTCTTCCCTCGCATTTTTCCAACAAAATTTGTGTTTTTATGCTCTTTGTTTCTTGCTATGTAATAAAATTTGTTCTGTGAAAAGCTTTAGATTTTTTGTAAAAAGATATATGTACATGTTAACCCAAAATGATTTATTCTTCTTGCAAAGCCAAATTTAGTCGCTGCACTGTAAAATATGTGTCTGCTGATAAAGGTATTATCAAATACATGATCGTCTATGCAAAGTTATGATAATGTTTGAAACCTACTGTAGCATGATGAAACCTTCTGTAGCTTGCTCTTTGACTAGCTCCAAATTTTGGGTAGTCAGATATGTCATTGCAATATTTTGTTGTTAGTACCCTGTGTCATTCTGCAAGATCGAGAGATTGGCCACTGTTTTCTGTAGTGGCCCAAGAAGTATTCACCTTTTACAAAATAGCAAGTGGAAATTGATTATACTGGAACCTCAACTTTAATGACCAGATAAAATTGTATTACAACTGCTGACTGATTTTCTGCAGGCTCCCAACATGCAGGAACCTGAGTTTCTATTTGGCTCATTGTGCTAATTGATCTTACTGCAGAAGGCACGTGGCAACCAGTCGTCCTCCACCCAACACCAATCCATGGTTTTAGCTTTCACAATTCTTCCGCACGGAGGATTTTACATGGAAATCTTGGCTCCATAGATGATGTTTACAGTGGCATGTGTGGTTCTGGAGGATCATTCTCAGAGCTTGAATATCGTGAGGATCCTTCTCCACAACTTCTTCAAAGAATATATATCTTGAGGATCATTCTCAGAGCTTGAACATTCTCCTATGATTATATATTAAGATCATTCTCCACATCTTGAACATGTGTACACTGTAACCACAGCTTCTCCACAGCTTCGTCAAAACTATATGTTGACACCATTCTTCAAAGCTTGAATATGCTTCAAAACTATATGCTTCCAGGTAACTTGATGCACTCGCTGGTACCATTGCAGTCAAGGTATCTCAATTTTTTCAAATTTTTTTACATGTGTTTATTTTTCAAGATATTTGTGGAAATTTGTGAAATTGTACAGGATTAACGATTCTAATATAATGGAATTTTGGGAAAAAAAATTTTGAGCAATTTTTTTATTTCGAAGCCTATCTATGTGTCTCTTGAACAATGTGATTTTGAGTAGAAAGTCATGAATTATTAAGGAGGCTTTGAGCAAAAATTTCCTAAAATCATGAATTACCAATATTTCAAAGCCTTTGATCAAATTTTGAGCAGAAAGTGATGTCCTTTGGCGATGTTTCGGATGTTAGTATGTTTCATTGGGATGTATGTGCCTCTAAACCAATGTGTCTCTTTACCAATGTGATTTTGAGTAGAAAGTCGTGAATTGTTATTTAAAACTGCTATTTAAAACTGCAAATTGTACTGACAACATTCGATTTATAAATACCTTTAAAACTACTATTTAAAGCATAGTGAAAACATATTGAACTTCTACTCCATATTCGGTTTTAAATAGAATATTAACAACTGCTATTTTAAAACTGCTATTTAATACTTTTAAAATAGCAGTTTCATATTTGGTTGATAAATACTTTTAAAATTGCTATTTAAAACATATTTAAAACATATCAAAAACATATCAAAAACATATTGAACTTCTACACCATATTCTGTTTTAAATAGCAGATTAACAACTGCTATTTAATACTTTTAAAACTGTTATTTTAAAACTTCCACTGCAAATTAAATATGTTTTATCCTGTGCTCCTGAAATATCTGACATTATGCAAGACACTTTGGTTCAAGCAAAATATACACAAGTATTTCATCTGAGGTATTGTATCATTGTGTTGGCAATTTTATGATCATATGTTTGATTGGAACTTAAAGGGTGATATAAGCAAGTTGGTGGCTATCATATCAAGGAAAGGTATTCAACCAACACAGTTATCTATTAAGGGGAGTTACATTTTGATCTTTAAAAAATTTCTCAATTGAAAATCTTGGGGTAAGAGTTGAAAGCCCTTTAAAATAACTTTTCTCAAGCGGCTATCATCATTCATTCTGTGTTTGTTTTCATCAATTCTGTTATAATTTTTGGTTGTAGCATCCCCTTGAGAAAAGTTCATTTGGTTGTAGCTCCCCAACTGAAAAAATTCTTGAGTTTTAGCTTCCCATTTGATGGTTTTCATTAATTCTGATTGTAGTTCAAGCTCTTGGGGTGTGTTTGGCTCCTTGAATAGCCCCTTCAACTTTCTGGATGGAGCTGGAACGGCAGCGATCCCTGCAGTTGTTACTGCAAATCTCAATGGAACATCAAAACAATCTTAATGGAATATCAAAATAATATCTGCGGTTGTTATTGCAAATCCGTTAACAGTCAAATTCCTGAGTTGGGTTTCAATGGAACTCTTGGGTACGCTCTCAGATTTATTGTCCTTGAAAATCATGAATATGCATTTATTTTATTGTGATAATATCTGTGAGAAGAATTGTTTTACTTTTGTTTATAATTGATAAAGATCATGAATAAGCATTTGCATGATAGTTATAGTTATAGTTATATTATTATTATTTTTATTATTATCAATATTTTGTTGTTAGTGATTTAAGCAACAACAATATACACGAGACGATTCCGAATCAGATGCCTCCAAATGCCACATACATGTATGTGTTATTCTTTATTGTTTTTTTGCAATTATTGCGTAATTGTGGTGACTTTTGATTTGTATGTGCTAGGCTTCATTTTAATGGTGCCGGAATTCGCTAACAACAACCTCACTGGGAATCTTCTTTACTCAATATCTATAATGGTTTCCATTGTTTATCTGTAAGGTTCTTGCATATACTGTGATAGTCGTTGGTGCGACAGTATTGGTGATGACAATATTTGGTCGGACCTAGCATGACAGTATTTGTTTATGAAATCTATGACAGTATTTGGTCAGACCTAGCATAAATATGTTAGGTTCTCAGCGTGACAGTATTTGGTGATCTTCTTGATGGCCTTTGTGTGATTAATTTATCAAAGGTAGAAATGTCAGCCATAACTTTTTGTCTCAAACCATTAGATATTTTTTTTCTAATACTGGATACATTGTTTGTTGTTGCATATCTTTTGGAGATAATATATACTGTGATAGATTCATATATAAATGAAATCAAGTTTGAATTATAACTAAATAGTTCCCATGCTGCAAAAATGATATGATTAGTATTCATGATAATAACATCTGAAAAAGGCAGGATAATAATGAATGAGAGAATTAATTTGTATTAGGAAATATGCATATTAGGAATTTCAATGTAATATAAGGTAATATGCATGAAGAATTAATTTGTCATATTAGGAATTTCTCTTCACATAAATTTTAGGAAATATTTATGTCATATTAGGAAATATGCATGAAAATTAATCAGGGAATTATCAGGATGTTTTTGAATCATGAAGTTTGATGCATGTAGTAAAAATAAACAATTTTTCAGTTCATTTTGATCTAGATCATTCACAAAAAAGAAAAGTTTATTTTTACTCAAAAATTTTGCCTAAACATTTTTGTTGTCTTGGATCAAGCTGACCTACATATCCTGCCATAACAATTCCTGCAATAACAATTGTGCCTAAACACTTCCTGCCATATAAGAATTGTTATATCAATTCTGTATATCCTGCCATTACAATTCTTAAATCAAGCAATTCTTATTATCCTTCCATATCAAGTTATCCTGCCATATATCAAACAATTCTGATATGAAACAATCATGTGATCAATATTTTTGTGATCAAGTTAATAAAATATAGCAGGATGTGGCACATGATATTGTTAATAAGAATTGTAAAAATTCTGTGATATGGCATAAAATTGTTAATAAGATTGTTTATACAATTCCATTTTTACATATATGGAAGGATATGTCAGGAATTTGCAATGGGATTTGAATCCTTTTATATGCACAATTGCATTTAAATAGTGAAAAAATTTCCTTTTAATTCTGTGATCAAGTTATCCTGCTATATGCACAGAATTATAGAAAATGACATTGTATACTCTTCCATATATGCAAAAGCCACGTATGCATCCATGATGTGTAAAAAATTCCATTATATTCACGTTGATGGTTATAATCAAGTGAAATGGGATTCAAATTCATGTTGTGTATATGCCATTATAAATTTTGACAGAATTTATAATCAAGTTAAATTATCCTTTTGCGACAGGAAGAGTGATCAAAACACATATCTCCCAACAACTTGGCAGATTAAATTCTAGATGGACTTGGTTAACCAAACTGGAATGTACAAACTACAGATGGAACTTGCATCAGCTACGCTTTCAGATTTGCAAGTATTAATTTCTTTGTGTACTTCCAGTTACATTTTTTCAGAACTATAAATCTCAATTCAAATTAGTAAGGTATGCTTCTCTTCATATAGGTTCGTTTCATTGACTTGAATGTGAACCTCCTCACTTTTCAATGGGGCTAATTGATAGGGACAATACGGTTGCAAGACATGGAATTTATGGCATGTACTGGCTGTACAACATAGATGTGTAGAATCCATGGCTCCTCAAAGGCGAGAATGTTATCTTTCTAATGCAAGCAAGAAGTACAACAAGCCCTTGGAAACTGGTTGTGTATGACTACATTCGCTTAGAAGGGACATCTGACTGATTCAAACAGAAGTGCATGATCTTGCATTTCAAAGTTAGCATTGATTTCATATCTTTCTGATCTAGCGAAGGTGTTTTGTGCATAAATGCTATGTAGATAGGCTGATCATATCACTACTTTCTGTTGCTGCTGATGTAAAATAGGGATGGATGGATGGATGTAACTGTGTGTTAACGATTTTAAATGCTTATCATGAGTGTTAGTTGTAAATTGTAACTGGCGGTTGATCGAGTTTATTGTTTAGATGATTGAATCTAAAAGGGTTTCGTGAACTGTTTATGTGATTGAGTTAGATAGCTAATAGGAGTGTTCATGTATTAAATGGTGAGAACCAAGGATGTTTTGGTATGTAGAATGCAATATAATCACTTATAATCATATTCACATAAATATGATTCTCATGCTTTAGATTCCTTAAAATATTATAATATTTAATTTGGTCCATCTCTTATGTTCATGTATTAAAGGGTGAGAACCAAGGATGTTTTGGTATGTAGAATGCAATATAATCATTTATAATCATATTCACATAAATATGATTCTCATGCTTTAGATTCCTTTAATTTGGTCCATCTAAGAGAATTTCTAGGAATCTTTCATTATCATGATGTTCGTGTGAAAGTTGGTTTGATTGAGGCGCTGAAGGAATACTGGTTGGTAGGCGCTGAAGGAATACTGGTTAGTAGCTGAGCTATCTTGCATTTCCAGAATTTTTCTTGGAAAATTTAGATTTTTGTATGGTTTTAATGGTTTTATTGAGTTGGAGACGACATGGACGACACAAACAAGTTGAACATTTAGTTCATCAGATTATTAACAATTTAGTTCCAAGTTTCTTGACAATTTAACAACTCCAATGCTATACACACCACATACTATCGGTATGCTTTCCATATTCGTTCAATACAAGTTGAACATTGATAATAAAAAGAAACTTACAAATAGTATTTATAGCGAACATACACATCAATTATGTAACATGTTCTGTTATTCAAAATACATCATACTGTAACAAATGCTGATCATGAACCGACATTTGAGAAAAGTTCTGATTTATGTACTTCTTGAGAAAAACTTGCCAATGATAAACTTAACATAGTAAACAACAACATCCCAGTATGGCGTACTCTTCTATAACAAAACAAGAGTAGCTGGTCTTGAACATCTGTCTGTAAGAACTAGCGCTCTCAATGAATTCAATCTTGCAAATCATTGATGAGCTGGAAGCTATAGAAGTCAGTTTCTTCCCATTGAAGGAGGATATATCATGTAATGCCTGCAGAAAAAACATACAATTGAGGTAATATTACATTAGATTTATATTCCTGTATTTCTTGGCATTTCAGGGAAATTGTTTGGTACCATGGAGATGTCCAATTCAAAAATTAAATAATCCCAAATTTTTTCACTTTCTTTCACTGCGTAAAGGCAAAAGATCTAATATTGTGGCAAATACTTGGAATGAGATTCTGTTCAGAAGGTGACTTGCAGTTACATCAAGATGAAAATCATTCATTCATGACCAAACAAATCAGCACTTGAAATGGATGATGAGCCCAAGGCAAGTAAAAGTTAAGTTGTCAAAAAAGTTTTAAAATATAATTCGACTTTAAAGTTCCACCAGTAAGATGTCCTAATATTAACATAATATTGGAATGGACATAAATAACATCTTAACTCGAGCATGCATACATTTGAAATAACCTAAAAGCCAACATGAAGCGATGGACCAACATATGAGCTGTTTTGATTCCAACAAAGATATCTCACAAGAAAGGACATATTGAATACTTTTACAATGAGATTTGGGCCTCAATATTCCCAGGCTTCATCTGATCACCAAAAAATTGGGCGAATGAAATTGATTTTACATTTGAAAATTTTTGTTTGGCTTCATTACTTTTTGGATCTGAAAGCACATAATAACATATCTTAGTGTGATCATTGTGTTGAAAATAATAGAACCAGAATAATGAATTGGTAAATAAAATGCGATCACTTACCACCATTAGAATCTACATGCATAAAAATGGGAATATATGCTAATTTAATCTGGAATACAATTATATGTATCAAGAGTGATTCTAATTAAACACCAAACATTAGATTGGTATGTGCTCATCAGGGACTGAAAATGCATGGCAACATTCAAGGGAAGGGCAGCTCTATGTCACTGGGATAACCGCATTTATTTTTTAGTCGTATAACATTTTACATATATATAATTTTCAATAACAAAGTCACATTCCTTAAATAATTGTAACTCAGACATTAACTACATTACTTTTTAGATCACATTTGGGCTGAAACCAACAAAGGAAAGGTTTAGGTTGTTTGAACAACTAAAAAGAATCTGTTACAGGGACCAAGCAAAATTTTGGAGGAACTATAGTTTTTGTAGTGAACTAAATTTTGGGAGAACTATAATTTTTGGTGGAACTTAATTTTATTATAAAATTTTGAGCGACTAAATTTAAAGGGAACTAAAATTTTAAATTTTTAGGGAAAACTAAATATGAAAGAAAATAAACTTTGGAGTGAACTACATTCGGGTTTGAATGTGGTTAAAATTTTTTGTTAGAGGGAATATTTTGAAGGTGGCTGTAATTTTTTAAGGGCAGATTTTTAAGAGGGTATAAATTTTTTGGGATGATATTTTAAATAATTTTTTTGGAAAATTTATTTTGAATGCAACATGACTTATGGTCATGAATTTGATAAAACTTTTGGGGGGACTAAATTTTGGGGGGAACTAAATTTTTTTGGGGAACTAAATTTTGGGGAATCTAAAATTTTAGGGGATCTAAATTCTCTAGGGGAAGTAAACTCTGGGGAAACTAAAATTTATATGGGAACTAAATAACAATTATTGTGCTTTAATTTTGGGGGAACTAAGAATTTAAGAGGGGATATCTTAAATGAACCGTGCCCTACGGGCACGGGTTATGACTAGTATATATATATAGGAGGGATCAAATGACCCCCAAAAATGACCCCCTATCAAAAATCCTATGCCCCCCATTTTTTCGGAAGATCCGAACCGTTCATCTTGATCTCCGCCCTCTAAATACCCGACCCACCAATTTTCAACCCGATCCCATGTGTTTTGCCTGTTCATCCATCCGACCCAAATTTAACGGTTTCACATGAACAGAACTTTTGCGAATGGTTGATGAACGGGCAAAACACATGGGATCGGGTTGAAAATTGGTGGGTCAGGTATTTAGAGGGTGGAGATCAAGATGAACGGTTCGGATCTTCTGAAAAAATGGGGGGCATAGGATTTTTGATAGGGGGTCATTTTTGGGGGTCATTTGATCCCACCTCATATATATATATATATATATATATATATATATATATATATATATATATATATTACTCTGCCAAGTGCCGTCAGGTGCTGGAGAATATACAATCTCGCAAGGATCTTGATTTTAATACTGAATTTCAATACCAAGAGCAGCTAGCGTCCTTTGCTCTTGCCCGTTCACTAGATGTGGAGGAAAGTGACTATATGCAGAAAAGTAGACAAGAGTGGCTTCAATTGGGGGATCGGAATACGAAGTTTTTCTACAATGCGTCTAAGGCAAGGAATAGTCATAACAACTTATGTCACCTGTTGAATGTTGATGGGTCCTCACATGTGAACACTGAGAAACTTAGAGATGATGCGGTCTCCTATTATATGGACCTGTACAATCAAAGCGACTATTGGACTGTTTTCCCTAATGTTATACCGAAACGGAAGCTCACTGTTGAATCTGCAGGATGGATTGAGAGGAATATTACGGATGATGAGATTAAGGAGGCGGTATTACAATTGGGCAAAGATAAGGCTCCTGGCCCAGATGGTTTTAACGCTCATTTTTATCAGCACGATTGGGACATCATTGGTAAGGATGTGAGTTTGGCAGTCTCTTCTTTCTTCACATCGGGAAATATGCTGCGGCAAATCAATCACACTTTCCTGACCCTAGTCCCAAAAAATACCAAGGCATCTGATATGGGGGACTACAGGCCTATCTCATGCTGCAATGTTATTTATAAGATTATCAGTAAAATCTTGTGCAACAGGTTGCAGCATGTGATTAATGACTTGGTTTCAGCTAACCAATCCGCTTTCCTATCAGGTCGCTTACTCTCTGATTGGGCCCTTCTTGCCCATGAGCAGATACGAGATTTTAGTAATCCTATGGGATCCCGTGCCTGTTTAAAGCTGGACCTGCGGAAGGCATTTGACAGTGTTAATAGAGAGTTTGTGCTTTTTATACTACATCAAATGGGATTTCAAGGGAGATTTATAAATTGGATTTCTGAGTGCTTAACTACCCCCTCCTTCTCAGTGTTGCTTGAGGGAGCTCCTGCAGGGTTCTTTACTTCTAATCGAGGATTGAGGCAAGGTGACCCTCTCTCCCCCTATTTTTTTGTGCTTGTAATGGAAGTATTCTCCCTGCTTATGGATAGAGCTGAGGCCTCTAGTGCCATCCACCCTATGCGACGATCAGGCTCTATCTCGCATTTGCTGTTTGCGGATGATCTGCTTGTTTTCTGCCGTGGTAATCAGCATTCTTTTAAGGGATTAAGGGATTTGTTGCGCTCTTTCCACCTGCTATCTGGGCTACAGGTTAATTGGGCAAAAAGCTCTTCTATTTTTAGCAAGGGTTCTAGGGACCCAGCCACGCTTGCTTCTTTCCTTGGAGTGAAGAAGGTATCTACTCTCTCTGTTTATCTTGGCTTACCTCTCTCCTCTAAGTATCCTAAGGCATCCATGTATGCACGTTTGGTTGATAAATGCAAAAAGAGACTCCAAGGTTGGTCGTCGTCTCTCCTCTCTATTTCTGGTCGGATTGAATTGGTGCGAACTGTTATTTATGGCATGGTGGGATTTTGGATGTTCGCTTTCCGCATCCCCTCCTCTGTTCTTCACACCATTTCCTCAGCCTGTAGGAGGTTTATTTGGGGTAATCAGCATATTTGGGCCTGGCGTGACCTATGTAAACCTAAGAAGGAGGGAGGAGTTGGGCTTAGATTACTCTCAGAATTGAATGTGGCTTCTGGGGTGCGGCTGACCTGGAGACTCTTAACTTCTGATGGCCCCTGGGCACGGTTTATGAGGAGGCATTACATTACTAAGACATACTGCTTTTACAATGCCACTTCTAAGCCTACACATTCTGGCACATGGAAATTCTTAATCAAAAATCGTGGCCCGTCATTAAGACTTATTAAGCGGATTGTTAGAGATGGTGCTTCTACTTCCTTCTGGTTTGATAACTGGCTTCCTTGTGGCCCCCTTGCCCTACTTCATGCTGTACCATCTGGTGAAGAAAAGAGATTGGTCAGTCATTATTGGTCCTTGAATGGTTGGTCACCTTCTATTCATCATCTGCTTCCTCACATTGGTCAGTTTCGTCTCACCCCAGGCATGGATACTTGGGCATGGATTTCTTCTTGCAGCGGATCCTTTAGGGATGCTTGGGAAAACTCCCGCCAGCAAGGTACAATTTTTCCTTATTACAGTGTTGTCTGGTACAGCAAGCATGTCCCAAAATGGTCCCTAACTCTGCTACGTGCCTTTCATGGGAAGCTCTTGACTAGAGACATTTTGTATAAGTGGGGGGTGACTTCAACCCAGAGATGCGTTCTTTGTGATGAAGGATCAGTTGAGAGTATTGACCATCTTTTTTTGAATGTCCATACAGTTGCTATATTTTATGCAGGAGCTTCCTAAAGCTCAACATTTCAGGTCCAGTTCCTTCTACCCTTGCTGGGGTGGGGAATCTTCTATCTCATTACCATAAAAAGGATTGTTTGGGCATCCTAGCTAAAACTGTGCTTGCTTCCATGGTGTGGCATATTTGGAAGCAACGTAACAGTAGGATATTTGAAGGTAAGGGTGTGTCCAAAACCTACATCTTTGAGGCTATTTCGATTGATATTCTCATAGTGTTGCGAGGCATCGATCATGACCAACCGTGGGCTGCAATCCCGTTTGCTAACTGGGGTTTTGATGATATTTGACTTATTGTAATATTGTTGTACATATTTGGCCAAAGGGTCTCCCTAGGGGGATGTCAGTGTGTTGTGGGTGACGGCGCTTGTGCCCTATCCCCACTCTCCCTCTCACCTTCCTAGGCCCCTTGTGGATTCTCTGTATTGTTTGTTTTGTCTTTAATAAAGTTACTCTTTACTCGTCAAAATATATATATATATATATATATTACCCTGGGTGGTCCAGCTGAGGGCCGATCTTCAGATGAGGGGACTAGGCTGCGCAGGGAGGTGGATGCTTCTGATGGCAGTGCGGCGAACGAGGGCTGGGTGGAGGTCCGTCGTGTTCGGCATAGAAAATTTAATCTTCCTAATCTTGGACGGCAGAGGCCGCAGCCTTGGAGGCGCCCACCTGTGGGGCGGTCTTCGACGTTTAACATGCCGAGGGAGTTGGGGAAGAAACCGCCGGTTGCACGCAAGGTGCTTGCGGAATTCCCTCTGAGGCATGTTCAAATTCCTCCGAAGCCAAAGGCTCCGATTTCTATTGATGCTAATGCGGAGAAGAGATCGTGGCTAGATGTTTGCGCGGATCGACGTTCATATGGGGCGGGACTGGCAATGAAGTTGGTGCCACCAGTTATTGGTGTGAATGGTACCCCTCGCGCAATGGTTTCTGGGTCCTTGGTCGAGCGAGGGGCCGAGATGTGGAAGAACACTCTTGTGGGGTATGTCTTGGGCGAGACCCCTTATTATGGTCAAATTGTGGCGTGGTTGGAGAGGCTCTGGAGGCTAAAGAAGAAGGTGCAGGTCTACTCCAAAGACAATGGGTTCTTTTACTTCAGATTTGAATCTTCAGAAGATTGTGACAGGATTCTGCGGGGGGCCATGGTTATTTGATGGCAGGTTGGTGGTGTTGAAAAAATGGAGTATGAACCTTCGGCATGACAGAGACATTCTCACTGCCGTTCCGGTTTGGGTCCAGTTACATGGGCTGCCTTTATATTTGTGGAATTTGGAGACGCTTAATATTATTGCCTCAGTGATTGGTACTCCTATGTGTTTAGATCGGGCGACAGCTAATTTGGAGAGGATTTCATATGCGCGGTGTTTGTTTGAAGTGGATGCTTCTTTACCTTTATGGAAATCAATTGAAGTGGAACTGGATGGGGGGAAATTATAAGCCTAGAGGTGAAATTCGAAGGAGAACCACCAAGGTGTAGTAAATGTGTATGTTTTGGCCATACCGATTCCCAGTGCACTGTGGCGGGAGAGCCCCCTTCAATCCAAGGTGAAGGAGCGGCAAATGGGGATGACCTTCATGATCCGGTTGATGGAGTCAGTGATGTAGGGCTCGAAGTGGTTGCCCCGTATGAGTCAGATATTGGGGAGAGGATGAAGGCTGTTTCGCCAATCGCAAATGCCCCAGAGAAGGCAGCTTCTCAGCCAATTGTACCGCCTGTGGTCCTTTCTTTGGCCACTCCAGAACTTGTGGGGGAGGATGGAGGTCTTAACCTAGATGGGAACACTATTGTTGATTCTAATGATGGTCCTGACGAGGGTCCATCGGTACAGTGCCCTGGGGATGCACCGGGCGAGAACTCTCTGGAGAATACAGTCCATGCTCATGTTCTTCAAAGCTCGGTCTGTAAGCCTGGGAGAGGGCCGGGGGAAGCATCTGTAGTGTCCTCTCTCGAGACTTCAGGGGAAGCATCTGTAGAGTCCTCTCTCGAGACTACGGGCCCTGCTCCGGTGGCAGGTGAGCTATACCCGGCTGTAAAGCCGAGGAGAGATTCTTCACTTCCTTCTCTTCTGGAGTGCACTGGGGGTGGCGATATTGATAGGATCCCCGAGGTGCTGGCTATTGACAACCCGGAGTGGGTGGCAGAGGAAATTCGCCTTAAGCAGGCTGATGAGGGCAAGAAGGTGAGAAAGAGAGCTGAATGTCAATCTGAATCCGTTGCTAGGAGGAGCTCCAGGATTCATAGTGGCGTTCCCAAAAATGCTGCTAGTCAATGACGGTCTTCATTTGGAATACTAGGGGGTTGAATAACCTGGTTCGGCGTCGGGACCTGAGGGACAGAATCATCAAAATTAAACCGTTGGTAATCATTCTTCTAGAAACTAAACTAAGTTCGTTGGAAAGGGTTTCTGTGCTTCCTAATCACTGGACTTCTTTCCATAATATGGACAAAGCAACGGGCGGTCGGGTTGTGATATCCTTGGATCCGACAGTTTGGAAGGCTGTGCTTTTCTCCTCTTCGGATCAACATGTTACTATTTCTTGTACTAACAATGGAGGTCTTTCATGTGCTATTACTGGAGTGTATGGCAGGAATATGGTGGGTGAGCGCAAAGCCTTATGGAAGTCTATTCAATGTGATGCAGCTATGTTGAATAAGGGGGTGTGGATGGTTGGTGGAGATTTTAATAGTGTTCTAACTTCTGCGGATAAAGTTGGAGGTAGGAGGTTGGATCAAAAAGTCCTTTTTGATTTCAATGAGTGTATTGGTACTAGCCACCTCCTGGAGCTCAAGAGCAAGGGATGCAAGTACAGCTGGTGCAATAAAAGAGTGGGTGGTGGCCGTATATCTGCACGTCTAGACAGAGTCTTTGTAACTAATGAATGGCTCAGCATGTTTACTGATTCTTATTTGGAGTATCTGGACCCGATCACTAGTGACCATGCTCCAATGGTGGTCAGACTTCATACTCAGGTACTTTCCGATCCAAAGCCATTTAAGTTCTTTAACTATTGGAGCAAATGCCCTGGGTTTTCTGACATTGTTGAAGAGGGCTGGGGGCTATATATGGCGGGCACACCTATGTATTGTGTCTGCCAGAAGCTAAAGATGTTGAGGCCTTTAATTCGCAAGTGGTCTGTTAATCACAATGCTTCTAAGCTTGTGAATTTGGCCCGTTCTAATCTGGAATCTATAAGGAAAAATCCACAATTGCATTCTGAGGCTTCTCTGCAAACTATTGAGCAGGTAGCGTTGAAGGAGTTGACTAGGGTAATGAGTTTAGAAGAGGAGATGTTCCGCCAAAAGAGTAGGCAGGATTGGATCTCCTTGGGGGATCGAAATACTAAATTCTTTTATAATGCAATGAAGTCGAGGGAAAGTCACAACAGTTTGTCTCATTTGGTGGATGCTAGGGGGAGGCTCTCGAGTACCATTGATGGGCTGAAAAATGATGCTATTGATTTTTATGTGGGGTTGTATAACCAAAATAATTATGCTACTACTTTCCATCCCATTACACCTAAACGCATCCTTACTGCGGAAGCATCGGCATGGCTGATCAGGAGGATTTCAGTTGAGGAAATCAAGTCAGTGGTTTTTCATATGAACCCCGATAAGGCCCCGGGCCCTGATGGATATAATGCGCATTTCTTTCAGCACTATTGGTACAGGATTGGTGATGATGTTTCTTTGGCGGTAAAGTCCTTCTTTGCTGCGGGCTCCCTTCTAAGGCAAGTAAATCATACCAATCTTACTCTAATTCCTAAGAACTCTAATGCTACCACTCTTAGCGACTATAGACCCATCGCTTGCTGCAATGTCTTGTATAAAATTATAAGCAAGATTATCTGCAATAGGCTCAGGGTGGTTATTCATGAGCTTATCTCTCCTAATCAGGCAGCCTTTCTTAAGGGGAGGTTGTTGTCGGATAGCTCCCTTATTGCTCATGAGCAGATTAGGGACTTTAGTAGCCCTATGGGGGGAAGGGCCTGCCTTAAGCTGGATTTGCAGAAAGCTTTTGATTCTGTGAATCGTGCTTTCATTCTTCACTTTATGGGTCAGATGGGATTTCCTCAGGTCTTTATTAGATGGATCAGTGAATGCATTAATTCGCCCACTTTCTCTGTGATGGTAAGGGGCTCCCCCGTGGGATATTTTGAGGGCAACAGGGGTATTAGGCAGGGGGATCCTCTATCTCCTTACCTATTCGTTATTGCTATGGAAGCCTTCTCTATTCTGATGGCTAAATCACTAGGTTGTGGTGCTCTCCTGCCTATGCGACGTTCTGGTTCCATTTCACATCTTCTGTTTGCTGATGACCTGCTAGTGTTTTGCAGAGCCAATCTTAAATATTTTAGGTGTATCAAGACCATACTTTTGGAGTTCAAAGACTTGACTGGGTTGCAGGTAAACTGGGACAAGAGTTCGGCTATTTTTAGTAAGGGAACCAAGGACAGGTCTACACTTGCGGACTGTTTGGGTATCAAAATTTCCTCCACTTTTACTACTTATCTTGGTCTCCCATTGTCTTCCAAATATCCAAAGGCGCCTATGTACGGGAGATTGATAGATAAATGCAGGAAGAGGCTTATGGGATGGACATCTACTATGTTATCTACTGCTGGGCGGATTGAGCTGGTAAAAGCTGTCATTTATGGAATGGTGTCATTCTGGATGCAAGCCTATCGTATGCCATATACAGTTGTGCGAGAAATTTCTTCCCTATGCAGGTGTTTCATTATGGGGCCCTCGCGTGCATGGTCTTGGAAGGATATTTGTACCCCTAAAATGAAGGAGGAGTTGGCATTCGTTTATTAGAAGACCTCAATGTGGCCTCGGGGGTTAGGCTAACATGGAGATTTCTTACCTCCAAGAGCTTATGGGCAAAGCATATGAGAGCTAGATATGATGGGAATGCTGGGTTCTATGCGGCTAGTGGATTATTGACCCAATCTGGCACTTGGAAACATATGCTTAACTGTAGAATAGTTTCCAGTAAACTCATAAGGCGTGTGGTGAAAGATGGACGTTCTACTCTTTTCTGGCATGACTCCTGGCTTGATTGTGGCCCACTCAAGAATCTTGTTGCGGTTCCCTTGGAATCTTATATGAAACGAGTGTGTGATTATTGGGTCCAAGGGACCTGGGCCAATGACCCTGATTTAAACAGCATCCGGCATCACCTACTTAGTGTGACCCTCTCCCAGGGTTCTGATTCATGGTGCTGGGCGCCGGTTATGTCAGCAAATATTTCGCAGGCAGCGTCCATGCATGGCTCTGGGCCTCATGCTGCAGGGGATCCAAGCTCCGCAGGGCGTATGGGGGCTGCTTCTAGCAGCAGGCCTTGTCCGGGGGTGTTACAACTGGATGTGTCGAGACCTCCGGATGTGTCCGCAGGGCGTATGGGGGCTGCTCCTATTTGTAGACCTCGCTCGATGGTAGAGGATGATCCATTCACTTTTAAGGCGGCCTGGGAAGGGGTTCGGATGCGGGGGAGGCCATTCCGCTTCTATAGGTTGGTTTGGTTTCCTGGTCATATTCCGAAATGGTCCATAACACTTCTGCGTGCTTTTAGGGGTAAGCTTCTTACTAAAGATGTTATTAGTAAATGGGGTCTTAACACATCAGTTAACTGTGTTCTTTGTGGAGGTGATTTCATGGAAGACTTAAATCACTTATTCTTCTCTTGCTCCTACATGGGTTACCTTCTCAAAAGGTGTATGCTAAAACTGAATGTCAAAGATCAGTTTGGCATCTCTTTGACTGATATTGGTGATTATTACTTGGAAAATTTTGGGGTTAAAGGAGCTCTGAGCAGAATAGCTAAAATTGCTCTTTCTTCCTTGGTGTGGCACATTTGGCATGAAAGGAATGGCAGGGTTTTCGAGGGGAAGAGCAGAGGTAGAGCTGATATTTTTGAGGCAATTGCTGCTGATGTCAGAGTGGCTATGGTAGGCCAGGAGTCTTCCTCCTCCGTTGAGGCGACAGTTTTTGCAAATTGGGAGATTGGAGATTTGGGCTAAGGCATTTTGTTTGTTTGATTGCATTCTTTGTATAGTATGCGTAGGGAGAGGAATCTCTAATTAAGAGTGACGGCGCTTGTGCCCTCTCCTCTTTTTATTGATTCCCCCTCCCTGCTTGCTGTATACCTTGTAAATTTCTCTTTTAATAAAGATTTACTAACTTTCCAATATATATATATATATATATATATATATATATATATATATATATATATATATATATGGGGATGATATGGTGAGCAATTGAGCAAAATCCCTTAAAGTGAGCAAACCAGCCTGGACCGTCGGATCTGATCGGCTGGCTCAGATCAGCCCCGCCCAAAACCCGAAGTCGCGTGCGCCGCACGTGAGCTCGCAAATCCCTACCAGCGCTCGCATCCTCCCTCCTCGTGGGCGCCCCCATCACGATGATCTCTCCCTCGCAAGCAGCTCTCCCAACCGAGCTCACGAGCACCGCCATCTCGTGAACATCTCTCCCTCGCGCGATCCTCCAGCCTCAAGAGTGCCCCGGCCCTCTACATCTTGCGATCAACTGTCTCCCTCTCCAGCCGCCCGAGCATCCCCAGAATTGAACCTCTCGAACCCTAACAAACCCTAAAAACCCCTAACATCATCGGTTCTTCAGCGATCCCCAGCGACGATTGCACGAAGGTAACCACGTATACCCCATCAGCTCATCAGCTTCAAGCGAGATCTTCAATTGGATCAAAACCCCAGCTCAGCTTTGATATCCTCAAGGTATTTTCAAACAAATAACAATTTTTTTGCTTCATTTCAGTTTGAACTGTAAAATTGGAACATTGGAAATGTTAAAATCTAATCCCTGAAATTGCTTCCTTTCAGGTTGAATCACATTTTTTGATTTCTTTTAGATGGTGAAAAAGACTTTCATCATTTACAAAAAAATAAGACATCAAAAGGATTTTGTGTGCTATTGATACTTGCTAGATAAAATCAGCTTGACTTCTAAAATTGCAATAAAAATGGAATTTAGGCCGACTAGGTTAAGGAGTAATAAGCTAATTCTTGTTGTAGTTGTGAGTTATTTAGGAATCAGATTGACATTATTGATGATGATCTAACTTCTTTTACTGTTCTTGTTGATAATACTAGAAGGATTTGATGTTTCTCTCCGTTAAAAAAGTAAAAAAGAGAAGAAAAATACTTAATGTTTGATGCACCATCTAAGGTAGAAAAAAAATGAAAAGGAACTATTTACATTCCTGTTGCAATTATGGAACTATTTACATTAGAGAAACGCTACTGTAGGGAAACATGTATGCATGTTAATAATGTTAATTACATTTCTTGTTTATGAACATTCTGTAGGATCCTGTCAAAACAACGACGTTAGGATCGAATAACATAGACTTACGCTTGCGTATGCGGCACCGTAGTCTCTGAACTTCATCCTCGGATTCGACACATCGGTCGGTACTTCGTCACGGAGGATCGAAGCAGCGTTTCACCGCCTAAATCTCTATTTAGAAGAGGATTTTAATGGAAGGGAGAAGAAGAACATAAGTTTCCTTATGCAAACTTATGGCATGGAAAGTGTAGTATGAATGCCTTACCCTTGGGTCCTATTTATAGGCTTTAGGGGTAGTTATTGTAGGAAATAACTAAATATAAGCTTATTAGCCTATATTAGCACATTCATTTATCCTCTTCTTCATTCACTTATCAAGTGCCTTTATGCACTTATAAAGTGACTTTTTTCACTTATCGAGTGGCTTTTTCCACTTATCGAGTGGTCCTTTTCACACGAAAAAAGGTTCCCTCCGTACACGCTTTCGTGCACGCGACATCTGAGGTCCGTATACCCTCATACATCCCCTCATGGGTGTATTCATATCGTCCATATCCAACATCTCCCACTCACACTTGAGGGGATCGTAAGGAAACATCTTTTCCTTTAACTGTTCTGTTTATCATACCGAGAAATAGGCCGTGTGACCGTCATGCGCATAGAGTCCGCTGTTGTGCACTTGTTAGAGATACACAACACTCCTCGAGGTGCAAAGTTGAGTAGATCAATGCATGCTTTACCCTAGATTATTTCTTCACATTTCTTATACTTTATATTCAACAATTGAATCCCATCTGGATTATAATTGGCTGGCCAGCTTTGAATCTCTAAAGTCCAAATGTGAATATGAAATTAATCTTCCTCTTCTTGCGATCCTTTCGATCTTGACTTGACTTGCTTTTCTAACATGCCCCGCCGGACCGAATTGACCATAGTCCATAAGCAACATGCTAAGATAGCAATCACCTAGTCAAATCTAAAGGAACCAATTAGCGTCCATAAGGGTAACGAGTTAAGACCCATGTGGTCTTTGGGTCTCACATAATAGTAAATACTATTACTATTCTAACCCAATGGTCAAAAATGCATACGTAGTATGAATACGTATTACAACATCACTCCTTTCCCAGGGAGCGTATGTCTTAATGATGTTGTAAGGATGATGATCAGACACCACAATGTCTGATTTTGAGTCCCTTTTACTACTCAAATGATCTTCTGGACCCACATCCCGCATAAGACAGATAGGATTTAAGAATCCTCTTAGATCTTTTGTAAGCATCCATATGATGCAGATCTTTCATACGACCATTTTGTTTAAGTCATGACTCTAAATCATCCGTCTGACGATTTTGACTTTAAACAGGTCTCATCTTTATTTTACCCGTCTGATAAAATAAAGGCGGTTGCTCATGTGAGAGAGCCAACCTCAATCTGTCCGACATACCAAAAACCAGCTGAGATTTAAAATGTACACAAACATTTTCAAGAAAGTCATATGCAATGTTGAAAAAGAACTTATTCTTTTATTAAATTTGATCTTTTACAGACATGGGAATTTACATTGGTACAACTCAGCTCTTACGCAATCCTTGAGATGATAAATGTTTGTAAAACACATCTCTGGGGATCGCTTTCGTAAGCGGATCCGCTATCATCTCATGCGTAGATATGTACCTTATGTCTACCTTCTTGGTCTTATCATAGTCTTTTGCAAATTTGTAGCGGATATCTATGTGGTTGGTCTTACAATGGAATTTGGGATCTTTGACATAGGCTATAGATGCTTGACTGTCGCTGTGTATAGGTACAACACCTGAGTCACTTGCATCAATTAGCCTGTCTAAGAACTTCCTAAGCCAAACAGCTTCTTGGACTACCATGCTAAATGCTACAAACTCGGCTTCCATAGTTGAAAGTGCGATGCAGGATTGTTTCTTGCTACTCCAGGATATTGCACCAGATCCGAGTAGAAAAACGTATCCTGAGGTCGATCGTCGCTCATCGAGATCACCCGCCCAATCAGCATCAGTGTAGCCTTCGAGCCTCAAGGCATCTCCTTGATAGCATAAAGCATAGTTTGCAGTTCCTTTAAGATACCGCATTATCCTCTTAACCGCTTTCCAGTGTACTTACCCTGGGTTGGATTGGTAACGACTTACCATTCCAACGGCAAAACAGATGTCCGGTCTTGTACACATCATAGCGTACATAAGACTACCAACTGCACTAGAATATGGAACTTTTTCCATAATTTCCTTTTCCTTTTGGTTCTTTGGACATGATTTCAGACATAAATTATCGCATTTGCTTATAGGAGTATCAATGGACTTGCAGTCCTGCATATTAAAACGTTCTAGAACCTTCTTTATATAAGTCTCTTGTGAAAGAGAAAGAAGTTTCTTCGAACGATTCCTTGAAATCTTAACTCCAAGGATATATGCAGCTTCTCCCATGTCTTTCATCTCAAAAACTGATGAAAGCCAAGCCTTGATATCCATCACAAAGCCCTTGTCATTTCCGGCTATTAAAATGTCAGCTACATATAGAGACATAATAACATACTTGCTCTTAATCCTCTTGATATATACACAGTTATCTTCATCAAGCATGGAAAAACCATTTGATAAGACAACCTCTTGAAATCGTATATACCATTGCCTCGAGGATTGTTTAAGACCATATATGGACTTACGAAGTTTACAAACCTTATGTTCGTTTCCTTCTTTTACAAACCCTGTTGGTTGTTCCATATAGATCTCCTTGTCCAATTCTCCATTGAGAAAGGCAGTCTTTACATCCATCTGATGTAATTCGAGGTCTAAGCAAGCTACCATAGCCAGAATCAGGCGAATCGAGGTAAAACGAACAACAGGTGAGAAGGTCTCTTCGTAGTCTATCCCTTCCTGTTGCGTAAAACCTTTCACGACAAGGCGAGCTTTATATCTGTCTATAGAGCCATCAGCCTTATGCTTGATCTTGAGAACCCATTTGTTCCCAATAGCTCTACGACCTCTGGGTAAGTCAACTAAGTCCTAGACTTGATTAACTTTCATGGATTCCAACTCTTCCTTCATCGCTTCCATCCATTTGTCTTTCGCAGGGCATGATACGGCATGTTTGAAAGTAGCAGGCTCGTCATCATCTTGTAGTAAAGTCATAAAGGTTTGCGGAAATTCATCCTCAAATCTTAGAGGAGCCAACCTTGTACGACTACTACGTCGTATTTGAGATTCTTCAAGTCCTTTTTGACTCGAATTTAGATCAATTCTAATATCACTCCCACTTGGAATGAAGTTAGAAATGCTCCTACTTGGATCATTATTCCCGTATGGAATAGGATTTGCATCATTCGTATCATCCATTGGTGAAGTTTGAAACATATTTTTGTCTTCACCAAGAATTCTCCCATTCGAATGAGGTAATCCTTCTTGATCATTAATCTCAAATAGAGATAAGTCCTGACTTATCTCGCCCTGTCTTGGAAACTCGTTTTCCAAGAAAGTGACATCCATCGACTCAAATTCAATTAGACCTCCATTGTCTTCCTGACCAATGAAAACATAACCTTTGGAGTTTTCAGCGTATCGTATAAAGATACATTTCCTTCCCCGTGGCCCAAGTTTTCCATACTTATGGGAGGAAATATGTGCGTAGGATGCACAACCTCAAGGTTTTAAAATGTTTAAGTTAGGAGACCTTTGGTTCCACAACTCATAAGGAGTGGAGCTAACTGATTTCGAGGGTACGCGGTTCAAGATGAAAGCGGCCGTCAATAATGCATCACCCCAAAAGGTGATTGGCAAGTTAGCTTGCGCCATCATTGAACGGACAATTTCCATTAAAGTCCTATTTCTCCTTTCTGCAACACCATTTTGTTGCGGAGTATAAGGCATAGTTACCTGATGTACTATGCCCTTTTCATCACAAAGTTCCTTAAAACTTGTTGATTGATATTCACCGCCCATATCGGTTCGCAAGACCTTAATCTTGCAATCTAATTGATTCTCCACTAAACTCATATAGTTTTTAAAGCAGGTTAATGCTTCATTTTTGTGGGATATCAAATAGATATGTCTGAATCGGGTGAAATCATCAATAAAAGTGATGAAATAGGACTTCCCGCGTCTTGTCTTGATATTCATCGGACCACATATGTCCGAATGGATGAGCTGTAATGGAACCTCTGCCCTTGTGCCGGTTCCAAACGGCTTGCGACAAGATTTCCCTACAAGGCAATGTTCGCAAGTCGACATTTCGACCTTTGAAACATTGGATAGAAGGCCACTTTTGGCAAGTCTATCCATTCGTGTTGGTCCAATGTGACCAAGCCTTGCGTGCCAACAAATTATATCAGACTCATAAGTCGAAGAATTTGTAACAAGGAAATTTTCATTACAAAATGAAGAGTCATACATTGTATTTAATACAATAAATCCTTTGAATACATACCCAGTACCAATTAAGGAATTATTACAAAACAAATCCACTTTACAATCATGAAAAAACCAGCTGTAACCAAGACCCATTAACACGACCACATATATTATATTCCTTCGAATATCTGGAGCGAAGAGAACATCATGAAGTAGGACAGTGCGGCCGTTGTCCAAGACTAGCTTGCAAGTCCCAACGCCTTTCACTTCAACACGTGTGTTGTTTCCTACATAGATCCACTTCGTTCCTTGGGGTATCCGGTGATACTCCACGAAGGACCGTCTGTCCCTTGCTATGTGGTCGGTGGCACCTGAATCAATTATCCAAAATGGATTAGATTCCACAAGAAATATTGAACTAGAAACACATATGTAACTAACATAATTACAAGTTACCTCGTCGCTTCCACTCGTACACGAACGAGCATAGTGACCGAGCTTGTTGCACTTGAAGCACTTGATCTTCTTCAAGTCTTTCTTCTTGTGCCATTTCTTGTGCCCACCCTTATGTTTGGGTTTCTTGGTAGACTCAGGTTGCTTATTACGTTCATTAGAAAACTTCGAACGATCTTTCTGTTTCTTTCCCCCGTGTGAGGAACTAGCAACCATGTGCACTTCTGCACTTGGCTTGGCGGCCGCAAGCCGCTCTTCCTCTAACTCGAGGTGCTTAGAAACATCACTGAAGTTCTTGATGCTCTCATTGTGAGTGAGATGCATATTCATTTGGTCACACCCATTTGGTAGGGAACGTATGACTGATTGGATTTGTTGCTCATCAGTGAGCACATGACCTGCATCCTTTAACTCTGAGATAAGATTCGCCATATGTCGCAGATGTTTCCCCATGGAATGATCTGGACGTTTCTTGTATGAATCAAATCTTATAGTTAAGGCGCGAAGTTTAGACACCGATGTGCCACCAAACTTCTCCTCTAGCTTGGACCATATGTCCATGGCTAGGTCATGCTCTTGGAAGATGCGCATTATGTCATCTGCCATACTGGACAATAACGTAATGCGGGCTATCTTGTTCTTCCGAGACCAAGCATCAAAAGCTTCCTTGTCTCGTCTGTGTTGGGCCGTAGTGCCCAACTCGGGTTCAATCATTACGTTCTTCAGAGTTTCGAGCACTTCTTGCTCCTCTAGAATGTATTGTATCTTAATGGACCATAGTTTGTAATTATCGCCGTTGAGTTTTTCACCTCTGTTTAACTCAGCGAAGATATTCTTTGAAGCAGAAGACATTTTACTTTTAAAATGCTGCAAAAGACACAAAACCGAAGGTTTGATCAAAAACATTGCATTAAAAATTCTTAAAATATAATTCCCATTTGAAATGATAATAGAATATCCCATTTGGATAGTTCTAATTTCAACTCCCACTTGGAATGATATTTATAATTTGATAAGTTACTTTCGAAAAATATTGAAGATGTTACTCTAGAATCGGAAAGGTTCCTACGTTTCCAATCACAATCTAGAGTAACTTTCAATATTTCCCCATCACTTTATCAAATAATAGTACTCTTATAGTACTTTGCAGCGGAAAAGCGTTTTCGAAAACGTATTTTTCAAAACGTGTATTTTAATCTAGTACCCTTATGATACTAGCGAAATATTCGGTAATCCCTGGCCATTGCCGGGGTTGAGCCGTTGCTGTGCCAAGGCAGGACCCCCCCCTGAGGGGATTTTTCTGCAAGCCACCATCGCCGGCTCCCGTATGGATCCAAGCGCTTCCCCCCTTATAGGAGAATTTTGCCGCAGACGACTTTCGTCGGCCCCGTATGGACCGGTCATGCATGTCACATTCATGCAAGCTCCCCCCCACAAATACAGGGTCAACCGGGGCTCGACTGGGGCTCGACACTGGCCGAGACCGGGGCCTGCAGTGGCCGAACACTGGCCTCGGCCAGTGACGGCAGGCCTTGGCCGGCCCTGGCCGCTGCCAGGGCCGGCCGGCCGTGGCCCTGGCCTGAGGTCAGGGCGCCGGCCCTGGCCTCTGCCAGGGCCGGCCGGCCGTGGCCCTGGCCTGAGGTCAGGGCGCCGGCCCTGGCCTCTGCCAGGGCCGGCAGGGCCCTGGCCTGGCCCTGGCCATGGCCCCCTAGCCCTGGCCGAGGCCGGCCAGGGTCTGGCCCTGGCCGGCCAGGCCCTGGCAGAGGCCAGGGCGTCGGCCCTGGCAGAGGCCAGGGCCGGCCAGGCCGGCCCCTGGCTCTGGCCAAGGCCGGCCAGGGCCTCCTGGCCCTGGCCTGGCCTGGCCTCGGCCAGGCCTGGCCCTGGCCGTGGCCGGCCAGGGCCGGCCATGGCCCGGCCATGGCCCTTTGGCCATGGCCGGCCACCCCATTGCATGGGGTTGGCCGCACACCCCCGGAGGGGTGGCCGTGGTGGTTTTTGGCCGTAGCCAACCCCCTCCGCATGGGGAGGGGGGATGCATTGCCTCCATGCACCAAAATTATCATCTTCTCCGTTGAGAATAACCACCATCTTCTTCTCCGATGAGACACCCGTTCGTCGAGAAAGTAGTTATTCTCTAATGGCCGTGTGCCAAAATGAAAAATAACATACTCTAAAATTCGCAAACTACACGCTCCACATGAAGAGAGCACTCATTCTCAATTGAATGGAGACTCAGCATCCATGAAGAGTGCAAGCTTGGCGATATGAACGGTCGGTTCTTCCCGTCACGGAGAGTTCCTGCCATATCCGTAATGACAGAAGACCATAACGTGAAAAGAACAACCACTGCGTTCTCTCCGTCACGAAGGGTTCCTACCATATCCATAATGGTAGGATACCCATTCGTGAAAAAGACAACGCCTCGTTCATTGGTTCGACGGGGCGACGGTTTGACCGGGGCGAACCCATATGGCTCCGATACCAATGTAGGATCATGTCAAAACAACGACGTTAGGATCGAATAACATAGACTTACGCTTGCGTATGTGGCACCATAGTCTCTGAACTTCACCCTCGGATTCGCCACAACGGTCGGTACTTCGTCACGGAGGATCGAAGCAGCGTTTCACCGCCTAAATCTCTATTTAGAAGAGGATTTTAATAAAAGGGAGAAGAAGAACATAAGTTGCCTTATGCAAACTTATGGCATGGAAAGTGTAGTATGAATGCCTTACCCTTGGGTCCTATTTATAGGCTTTAGGGGTAGTTATTGTAGGAAATAACTAAATATAAGCTTATTAGCCTATATTAGCACATTCATTTATCCTCTTCTTCATTCACTTATCAAGTGCCTTTATGCACTTATAAAGTGACTTTTTCCACTTATCGAGTGGCTTTTTCCACTTATCGAGTGGTCCTTTTCACACGAGAAAAGGTTCCCTCCGTGCACGCTTTCGTGCACGCGACATCTGAGGTCCGTATACCCTCATACATCCCCTCATGGGTGTATTCATGTCGTCCATATCCAACACATTCTTGTTTGAAATGTTAATTCATTAGCTATGTTTTTGCTTGATTATTTTGTAGGTTGAAATGACAAAAAAAATTTATGTTGTGAAGAATGGTAGGCAGTGCGGGATTTATGGAAGTTGGGAAGAATGCGCATATCAAGTTCTTGGATTCCCTAATGCGGTGTTTAAGGGATTCAAAACGTATGAAGAGGCTATTGAGTTTTGGAATGGGCAATACAGACCAATTCGCTCAGATGCGGGGTGTCGAGACATGTTCACAAGCTTAAGGGAACGTCAAAGATCGGGGGTGTATCTACGGGGAGAGTCTTCAAATCACGGTGCGATTGGAAACGATGACAAGGAGGATGGCAAAAGGCAACAAACTATACGACATGATACTGTCGTCTTTCAGTTGTGGATGTTTAATATGTTTAGTTACATTTAATGTAGTATTTGTGATCATTAGCGTTTTAATTATCATAGCGTATTTGATCTGATGTTTTCAATATTGGGACAGCCAAAAGAACAAATGGCTACGCTTTTGAAAGGTGAATGTCAACTGTCTTTCATATTCTCTGTGTCCCAAAATTTTCATATTCTCTGTGTGCAAATGGCTAAACTTTTCATATTTTGCCGTTGGGCATTTGCCGGATATATTGGTTTCACCTCTGAATGATTATGGATAATTATTAGTTTTACTGTTGGGCATGCACAAGTTTACCTCAAAGCAAATTTTGTTTCATCTTTGCGAAATAATTGATATGGGTTATCCCCCCCAGGAATATGCATTTGCCTTTAAGCATTTGATATGAGTAATGACAGGTAATATCTCTACCTCAAAGCATTTGCATGTTATGTTGGTTTCACCTCTGGGCAATGATGGATAACCATTGGTTTGCCTTTAAGCATTTGCATGTTATACTGGTTTTCCCTCTGGATGGTGATGGATAATTGTTAGTTTTGCATTTAGGTGATGATGGATAATGGTTTAGTCTCTAAGCATCTGTATGTATGGATAATGGTTTAGTCTCAAATGTGCAAGTTGTAGGATTAAAAGCATGTTTTCATGCAGCTTATCTTCCACCAAGGAAATGCTTGGTAGGAGGCTGATATAGATGAGGAGATAAAATAATTTTTCATGGTTTCAATCATCTTACTGAAAATGGAGAATTGGTTTTGAATATTTCAAGAATCCATGGATGCATCAGCCATCATATTGGCTGCTGAGTTTTTCATGTTTTCAAGAATCCATTGATGCATCAGCTCATATTGTCACATGATAATACAACAAGATCACAAATGCACCACATATTACAAGCAGATGTTCACAGTAATACATGCACCACATATTACAAGCAGATGTTCACAGTAATACATGCACCACATATTACAAGCAGATGTTCACATATTACAAGCACATGATACTGAGTGATCTTCTGCAACAATAACAAAGAAATTCCCATTCAGCATACTGGCATGTACACAAATCATACCAGAACTCGTTTCACCTGAAAACAATGAGCTGATATGGCAAAGTCGTTGGACAATACTTAATATACATGTTGTTTACATAAAACATCATACAACAAATTGCAAAGGAGCAAAGCTCTCAACAACCCAACACAGAAATCAGTAATAAGATAGTTTTACATGCACACGCTGATTGAATGCAGTTTTACAATGTCGATAAAAACAGTGTTGATCGGTGTTTACAATGGGAATATATTTCAGGCCACGGCCCATCTTCTGCTCCGTTGGTGGCAGCATAAACATAAGAGATCGCCCGTTGAGCCCTGGGCGAGGCAGCCTTCGATGCAGCTCTCGCCCTTCCTGGCACATGGAGCAAGAGTGCAAGTAGAAATGGGTTGCAAAATCACATGCCGATTCTATCTGCTCACGTTTTTCTTCATCCTCGAAGACACTGGAGCATTTGTTTTATGTGTGATCATGATGCTTGCCTCCAGAAAAGGGATAGAATCTGGAGCATTCGAATTTATTGCCTTGTGGAATACCATCAAAACACCCCTCTGCAAAAAATGGGATCATGTGTAATGTACTTTCAGTTGAGACAAGCATCACAGAATGCGAAATACAACTGACCTCAAATTGCTCCAATGTTGTGTAAATCTTATCTGTGTGCTTTTGCCTTAGTGTGGCGAAGTCGTCAGGTTGCTTCATGCTTTCTTCATAATCATATGTCTACAGGCAAACGGAAGCGCATATTTGCATAATTGGAACAGCAAGGGTTGAAACTATAAGCAGATTGTTTACAAGCATACCTGCAGGTTATCGGGCATAGAGAATAACTCACCTGTGTCTTTCCTGCAACACAAATTGGTAGATACCTGTTTAGATGATCCTATATCTTGCATGAGTAAGATAAGAAGGATGAATCTCCATAAGTGATTCAAGGAGAGTCTTCACATATATACAAGCTCACATGCAACAGCTGTACGCTCACTATATAGTCTGTATTGGAGAACAATAATCATACACAGCCAACAATAATCATACACTACCATGCACAGCCAACAGAAACCTCAAAACTAAAAAGAATGAAACCTGTGAACCTCAAAACCCACTGCAATTGGTACTGTGATGCTACTGTGAACCTCAAAACCCACTGCAATTGGTACTGTGATGCTACTGTGAACCTCAAAACCCACTGCAATTTCTAGGCCTCCAGAATCCTGATTGATAAATGAGCATCCAGAATCCAGAATCCTGATTGATAAATGAGCATCCAGAATCCAGATCTGTTACCCACAAAAACATTGCTTCCAGCTACCTTTCATGGCTGAGTGATGGAATTAGCAATTAATATAATATTTTTGCAATGAAAATTTATAAAAATGAATTTAAACAATGATGGAATATAGATGAAAGATTGTGTCATACCGGAGGCATATTGATAGACGATTGTGTCGCGGTGACATCACTCACAAGTTCTTGGGTTGAAACACTAAAAACGGAGAAAATATAATTAGGAAAAATAACACCTAAAATGAATCAAAAGTTTAATATGAAAAAATTACCTTTCTTTCATTGGGCAATTACGCCTATCGTGATGCACAAACTTGTTACAACATCGACATTGTAGGGAAATATACCCTCGGATCATTTGTATTTGATACAAATAATAATTTAAGCCTAGATAGGGACTAATTTGCATATGATACAAAAGAGATTAAATGTGTCTTAAATTGTTTAAGACTATATTTGATTAAATAAATGTGTTGAAAAGGTTACCTAGATGACGGAATCGTCCCGCTCTAAACGCAGGTTCAAACCGCGTCAAAAACGGAGTCCAAATGCACAAGTTATAGCCAAAACAAGTTAGCCCAAACTGTTGGGCTGAAACCAGCGAAAATGGAGGCCCACCAAGCCCGAATTTTCTGGTTAGGGTTTTTTGAAACCTGGGATTTTCTTGACGGCTACATTTCTAAGAGAAGCATGACTTTTGGCTAACTTTGGATAATTGTTTGAAGGGTCAAACGGACTCGGATTGACGAGCCGTTTTTTCCAACACGTTCACCGTTGAACCCTCTTCGATTTGGTAGGTTGTACCAACATTGAAGCTCAACGGTGAGGGAGTTAAAATTCGAGGAAGTTTGCCCTTTGTGAAAGACAAACTAACTTGATTTAATTAATCCCAAATTAATAGTCCCACCTCGGTTGTGGAGAAAAAGGCAGAGTCAGCCGCCTCTATAAATAGAGGCCCTCCCCCTTCCTCATAACTCGTCCCAAGCTCTAGATCTGAGCTGCTCTCGTAAATGTTGGAGCACGCTCGGATCTAAGATTAAATTAATATTTCTCCTCTCACTATAAATTTCTGCCTTGCTCCTGAGGGCTCTAGCAAAGCCGCAAAGGAGTTCGGATTCGGATCCGAAATCTAGGCGGAGGTTTCACTTGCGTGAAACTTTCTTCGACGCGTGGTTGGCCCGGTGACACAGGATTGATCACCTCGGGATGCGGAGCGGTTCGAGGAACGGTTCGGGGAGCGGTTCGAGGAGCGGCTCGGCATGGGACGGGGAGCAGCTCGGAAGACGGTGCGTAACATCTCGCCTGCCCCAGGGCTGAGATTCCGGGTATGTGTTTAATTTAGCATTAGTTTAATTTAATCGCAGTAGGCTAGATCCTTCTTGGGATGGTCAGACTCATCCCAAGTCGGCATAGATCTTGGTTTAGGGTCTTGGACCTTAGGGTTACATGTTAATTAGATTAACATGTTTAATTTTCCGCTGCTTTTCTGTTTATGTTCCGTCCGACTTAGGACATGCTTAGAGTTTTTGTGCCCTAAGGGTCCCTGAAAACCATACAGTGGTATCAGAGCTTGTTGAGCTTGAATACGGGTTCTCGGGTTATGAGCTGACCCGAAGTAATCGCTCTTACCGTACCAAATCCCGATAAGATGGTGATCTTATAATGGGTTGGGCATTGTCGAGAGGCATGCCGTAAAACAAGTTTCTGAGGTATCTTGTGACGGGTCTAGGGTGCCATGGATGATGGGCCTTAACAGCGTCGCAATGATATCAGAGTGATACCCTACAGTGGTATCAGAGCGTAGGTCTGTGACACGATCTAGCCTGCGATTTCTTTAAACTTTAAAATGCTTTTAAATACTTTTAGAAAATGTTATTTAAAGTTATGAGATAATTTTCAAAATTTTTTTAGATGTTCAAATATTCTATTTGATAATTTTTGAACATGGAAATTTTTAAATGACGTTTTAATATTTATGTGATAAATTTTTAAAACTAATTTTAAATCTTTTAAAATTTATGCGATAAGTTTAAAGTGCCTAAAATTTTATATGATAAATTTTTAAGCATGAAAGTTTTTTAAAATGATGTTTTAATTTTATGAGATATTTTAAAACTGATTTTAAAGGTTAAAATTTTTATGCGATAAATTTTTTAAAGTAGCATGCAAATATGTGATTTTAAAAACCAAGTTTTTATGAGAGAAAAATAAAATAATTTTAAAATAATATTTTAAATTTAAATGTTAAATTTATGTATGCATGATAAAATTGTTTATGCGATAAACTTAGTCTATTTAATTGTTAAATAGTTGTGCACTATCTTTATGCGATAAATTAGTGTAGCTTTATTTTAATGGCTAGTTCTTCTTATTCCTTATTTGATAACACAAGACAACCTTTTAGGTTAGCCATTAAAAATGATTAAAATTTATTACATGAATTTTAATGACATGCTATGTTTTAATAAAATATTAACAACCCTTCAAGACCTAATTCCTGATTAGGGTAGTCCTTTTAATGAAAATTTTAATTCTAATTGTTATTATTAATTCTCATTAAAGGACTTCTCTTTTGGCGTTGTTAATAAAGTTTATTAAAATCCTAATAGCGATTAGGATAGCACGTGAACCTTATAGTTGATAAGGACTTAATAAAAGTTATTAAACAAATCCTAAAATTTTGAATTTAAGGATGCAACTAGTTGATAGGATTGATTAGTTGTTAATAAAAGCTGTTTAGTCTATGGCACACATACAAAAATGACAAGCTTCATTCAATGGACCATGATCCAGTCAATGTGCTTGGCTAAGAGTTCTGGATCAACCCTAGCTAGTCTTAGGGGTAGTGATCCTGGCTTAGTCAATTCCTTAGCTGAGTTCCGCTGGACCTCAATGTCGTGAATCATGATTGTATGACACCCTGGACTATATCTAGTCAATGCGTTATAAATCTTATTAAAGATTAATCTGTATCCCTCCTTGATTTTAGAGCTTAGTAACTCAAAGAAGACAATTATAGTTGTTGAGTCTCCTCAAGCTATGACATGTTTATCTTTAAGGAACAAACTCCAACATACATGTGATGTAGTCTAGACTTGACCCAAATCGATACGTCGGGTCTCCTCGAGCATCGATCTAAGTCAAATCTGGACACGAAATCAAGAGTCTGACTAGACCAGTCATTATGATTTGTTGAGTCTCCTCAAGATCATAAGTGACTATGGGTAAAAAACGATAGGGAGTCACATGTGATGTGATTGACTAAGAGTTAGTCTACCAATCATGGAACCAATCAACTTGTTGAGTCTCCTCAAGGTTGTGAGGTTCAGGATGATTGGATCCCTCTTTCACTAAATTTTAAATATTTTAATTCGATTAAATCGTTCGTTATTAAGCTTTGAAACGATCGTAAAAATAGTGGGAGGATATAGATAGATGAATGCCAATCTACCTATATTTAATATTGAACTTATGCTAAACTAGGGCAAGACTATGTTTACCGAAGGAATCGAAATATAATATTTTAATGGAATAAGTTAACTGGTCAAATAGGTTGATTAATTGAATATCAAGCTAAATTCTAATTGATAGAATCAAAACTATATTCTCGTTGACATTAAAATGACATTCTAAAGAACAGACTTAAGAAATATGATTTCATTAAGTTCTGGGTCCAACAAATAAATTCACGGTACATGTCACTCGTTTCTATATGAGGCAGCTTGAGCATATAGGATATTCGAAATATGTTTCTCCCTACAACTTGTCGAGCTACCCTCAGGTTGTATGGACAAACAATTCTGATCCGCAAAGTTCGAGAATTCGATCAAACCGTTTGAGTCGAATACGAGTGCATGAGCGGTGCAAGACTATGTATCCCAACCAGATCTTGAGACAAGCAACTTCTTGAGCTACACTCAAGATTGCAACTCTCAGGCTTTTGGATACATGAGATGCTTGCATATCTATTTATTTATGTTGGGCTATTTATATCTAAATGTGATTTAGAAAAGGAAGAAGGCACTCCGGAAAGTCAGTCGAGTTAGTTAGTTTAATTTATCATTAGTAAAGGCATAAGGAGGAAGGAACGGAAATGTGACATATTTGGTGTCACGATTTCATAATTATTGTTATACAAAAGGTTAACACATTTTGACGAATGTCGTCACATTGCTTCTGAAGCAATGAGTGACATGTATAACGATAATATATATATATATATATATTAAATGTTAATATATAAATACACAAGATAGTAGCAAACTTATATGGCTAAATAGACTAGGCCGTATCGAGAGACTAAGCTTCACAATTCACATAAAGAGGGGTCTGACCTCTCGTATTATGAAGTCTGCGGACACTTGTGAGTCTTATCCTCTTAGATATAATGGCCGAAACTCATCTGTGAGACAGTGGGAGAATGAGTTGTCGAACTCAGTCAGGTACATACTGATGTACCCGAGTCTAGATTAACCAAATTAAGTTATTCGTATATTTTATTAAGACATGTGTTCTTGATGAAACACAAGTCTGATAAAATAAAGAACGACATGACTAAAGTATTTAAATTGATTCGATTAGATCGAATGGTTAAATACTTAGCTACATTAAATCTTGCGAAATTAAAAGAAAATGTGATTTTCTCTCAGGTCAAGTCTGTTAACACATCCGTGTGTTAAAAGGTATGAATCACACTTAGTTAGACTTGGTGTGATCCATTGTAAGTGACTCTGAGTTAAGTCCTCCTTCTGGGTTAAGTCCCAGATAGTAATGCCTAGGTTTTGATAATGTTCTGTGAGGACATTATCAATACGATATTCATAAAATCAATCATTAAGAAGTTGTATAATTACTCGAATCTTGTGAGACGAAGAGTCAAGTTAGACATCATAGTTGATGATGACTTAACCAACTTCTAGGATGAAAATTCGGAGTAGTAACTCCGATTTAAAATTTGATGCAATCAGAATAGGTCCGTGTGCGTAAATAAATTTTGGAATTTAGTTTACGTGCACAATGAAAATTTTTCCTCACTTTCTGCAAGTAAATCTTTAAGTTGAAAGATTGGTGCAGAAAGGAATATAGTGAAGTGCAATCATGTTGGTCGAGAACGGGTTTTCCATACTAATTCCTATAAAACGGATTATAATGAAACCGTTTTCCACCAACAGATGTGTACAAAACTACTCGGACCAAACTCGATGTAAACGCTTAAGTTGACCATGAAAATTGGAGCATTCACTTACAAGTTCGTTTTTCTAAATATGATTTAGACGGACCAACTTATATGAATTAACCAGAAAGTTTTCAAGGTCAGTGGGAGCGTATAAATTACATGCGAGGCATCAAAGGGATGGAACATATATTTTGATAAAGTGATCAAAAGAGTTTGATACTTTATCTGAAATAAATATGAGCCATTTGAAATGACCAGTAACTAATTTAAATGATTATCGTAAGGTACGATGAACTGGATAAGATCCAAGTAAATAAAAATATTATGGATTCCGAACGACCAAGTGAATTATTTGAATGAGATTCAAATGGTTGGTCTAACATGAACATAGAAACCCCTTAAGTCTATAGTGTAGACGGTTTTAGCAGATCCACTCATGAAGGCTCTATCACATGAAGTCGGGAAAACTTATGTGTAAAAGTGGTATAAGATACCGAGATAAATGGGCCGTAGTGCAAGTGGGAGATGTTGAGAGATGATACCCTCGAGGCTATCCATCTTCATATGTGAATAGCACAAACATCTTGTTCGAAATAACAGTAAGCTGTTTGGTAATAATTTATCTAAAGTTATGTTATAATGTAGTTAACATTAGATATTAACTTAGGTAAAGTCCTGAGACTTTATGCAAGGTCAAACATGTATCGAGATGAGTATCTCGATCATGGAGAAATGTTTGACCGTCTGTAGCATAAGTCTAAAAGGGTTCGTGGTCGTAGATGTTTCGAGACAAAGATATCGAAACATCGGATAGACCATTGTGTCTTAGTCTTCACCGTTTAGCGGTGGCGATGATCTCATGATCGCTTGACTTGGCGAAGTCGTAGATGAAACACAGGTGCTCATTAGAGAATGAGTTCACTGAACGATCCACAAGAGTTAGCATATGGTTATATTGACCAATCTGTCAATGATGACTCTGAGTGATGATAGGCTAGTTGGTCTTTTGACTTGAGGTCATTTTGACGAACCTGTGCGTGAACGGTGCCACTTAGATCAAATGACCTAGCTTCGAGGCAAGGCCTGTCGAAAGGTCTTTGATTGGGTGACACTTGAAGCGTATGAGGAGAGTAATGACCAAGAGAGGATTCGTCTCTCCCGGTCAATGGGAGTTAGTGTCGTAGGGTTAGTTCGGTCTTTAGTAAAAACTCTGGCCAGAGTATGTTGGAAGAAGTCCAACATTTTTGACTAAAAGATCGAAAGAAACTAACCGGAGTCAAGTTATTGGGGTTGATAGTTTGACCCTACCCTAGACTTGATCTACACGACATAGTTTAGATGAAAAGACTATAACTGCGGAATTCATCACGGAAACAGTCAGGGTGGTCCCGACAATACTCATGTCAATGAGTCAACCACATAATGATGATTCCTGAAGTAGGGACGGCAACCACTGCTCGTGGTACACTGCCGTATAGTGCTTCGAGCCCAACCTGTTGTAAGGGTCAGGCTGTAGGGTCTCACATAGAGTGCGATCTTCGTCTAGTAATAGGTAGAAATCAGTTAGAGAGAATAATTTACATTTGATGCAAGGGATAAAATATTGCAAAATTGTTTGCAATAGTCTCCAGCATTCGGGATAAATGATCCTGAGTGCAAGTGGGAGATGTAGGGAAATATGCCCTCAGATCATTTGTATTTGATGCAAATAATAATTTAAGCCTAGATATGGACTAATTTGCATATGATGCAAAAGAGATTAAATGTGTCTTAAATTGTTTAAGACTATATTTGATTAAATAAACATGTTGAAAAGGTTACCTAGATGACGGAATCGTCCCGCTCTAAACGCAGGTTCAAACCGCGTCAAAAACGGAGTCCAAATGCACAAGTTATAGCCAAAACAAGTCAGCCCAAACTGTTGGGCTGAAACCAGCGAAAATGGAGGCCCACCAAGCCCGAATTTTCTGGTTAGGGTTTTTTGAAACCTGTGATTTTCTTGACAGCTACGTTTCTAAGAGAAGCATGACTTTTGGCTAACTTTGGACAATTGTTTGAAGGGTCAAACGGACTCGGATTGACGAGCCGTTTTTTCCTACACGTTCACCGTTGAACCCTCTTCGATTTGGTAGGTTGTACCAACATTGAAGCTCAACGGTGAGGGAGTTAAAATTCGAGGAATTTTGCCCTTTGTGAAAGACAAACTAACTTGATTTAATTAATCCCAAATTAATAGTCCCACCTCGGTTGTGGAGAAAAGGGGAGAGTCAGCCGCCTATATAAATAGAGGCCCTCCCCCTTCCTCATAACTCGTCCCAAGCTCTAGATCTAAGCGGCTCTCGTAAATATTGGAGCACGCTCGGATCTAAGATTAAATTAATATTTCTCCTCTCCCTATAAATTTTTGCCTTGCTCCTGAGGGCTCTAGCAAAGCCGCAAAGGAGTTCGGATTCAGATCCGAAATCTAGGTGGAGGTTTCACTCGCGTGAAACTTTCTTCGACGCGTGGTTGGCTCGGTGACACAGGATTGATCGCCTCGGGATGTGGAGCGGTTCGAAGAGCGGTTCGGGGAGCGGTTCGAGGAGCGGCTCGGTGTGGGATGGGGAGCGGCTCGGAAGACGGTGCGTAACATCTCGCTTGCCCCAGGGCTGAGATTCCGGGTTTGTGTTTAATTTAGCATTAGTTTAATTTAATCGCAGTAGGCTAGATCCTTCTTGGGATGGTCAGACCCATCCCAAGTCGGCATAGATCTTGGTTTAGGGTCTTGGACCTTAGGGTTACATGTTAATTAGATTAACATGTTTAATTTTCCGCTGCTTTTCTGTCTATGTTCCGTCCGACTTAGGACGTGCTTAGAGTTTTTGTGTCCTAAGGGTCCCTGAAAACCCTACAGTGGTATCAGAGCTTGTTGAGCTTGAGTACGGGTTCTCGGGTTATGAGCTGACCCGAAGTAATCGCTCTTACCGTACCAAGTCCCGATAAGATGGTGATCTTATAATGGGTTGGGCATTGTCGAGAGGCATGCCGTAAAACAAGTTTCTGAGGTATCTTGTGACGGGTCGAGGGTGCCATGGATGATGGGCCTTAACAGCGTCGCAATGATATCAGAGTGATACCCTACAGACATAACCGTAGAGATTTCGATGCTATTTCTCTTGCTTTTTCCCCTCCTCCTTTAATCCGTTTTCCACTACCTTTGGTCTTTGCAATAGATGATGGATGAATATCAACTGTTTCAGGTAATGTTGGCCTTTTCTCTGTTTGCGAATTTTATGGATTTTCAGATGTCAGTCGCTGAATATCTTCGAAGGCATTGTCCATCAAAATCGCTCCCATGTCAAGCCGTTCGGTTGAAGAGCGAACAAATTGCAAAAACTTGTGAACTTCATTTGAAAGATTGGTGTACTTCAAATCTTGTTCCTTGCCGTAGCTACCTTGAATTTCGACATCATTATTATCTCGAACTATTTCATTTGTTACCAAGGATGTCCATCTTTTTAAAATATAACATTGCGGCAAAATATCAACAAATTCATTGCGCAATAAAATAAGAATATGCCTACAAGGAATACCAATGGTTTCAAACTTCTTGCAACTGCATATTACGGCTTCTTCTGGACCTTTATAAACAACATCTCTGGGTTTATCTGGATTCTTCATTTTGCCCATCCTTTTTACACAATATTGCCGGACATTGCCTTCACACCCTCTCATCTGCGATGCATAGCTCAAGCTTTGAAAAGCTTCTTCCTGAAAAACATAAAATTTCTCCTGTGTATATATCTCTGCCATCTGCCCCTCCATTTCTAGATCTGTAAGCAATTTTGGTTTTGTATGCATAGTCTCGTAATCCGCCGCCAACTCATTTTGCCGTTGTTTCCTTATGGCTCTTTCAAATCTCGAAACAAACTCATTCAAGGTATTCTTTTTATTCACATACTTATCAATGAAAGAATTCATGCTCTCCGATCTTTGAGTTGTACGAATTCCAGCCGTGAAGATATTTTTAGAATATGCCGGTATCCATTTTTCACAAAATGAGTATAGATCGGCAAGCCATTCATGATTATTCAAATGGTTATTACATAAAACATTCTCCCATTTGATTTCAAACTCTTCAAGAGTCTCAGAATTCCAAACACAATCTTGAAATGGAATATTAAACTCACTTTTGAATGCCGTCGCACCAAGTTTATCTGGAAGTTTTTTTAGAACATGCCACATGCAATACTTATGAACGGAAGCAGGAAATACCTCTCTAATTGCAGCTCCCATGACAGAATCTTGATCGGTGATTATCACGCTAGGGAAATGACCACACATAGCTTCTTTAAACTTGTCAAACAACCAAATAAAAGATTCTAACCGTTCATTACACATGAATCCGGCCCCGAAATTTACCGTTTGTCCATGGTGATTTACCCCGGTAAAAGGTGCAAAGATGAGACGGTATTGATTGGTGTCATATGTTGTGTCAAATATTAACACATCTCCGAAATGTTTGTAATACTTTCTACCAAGAGCATCTACCCAAAACACATGTGTCAATTTATTTTTATTATCCACTTTATATGCATACTCAAAAGATGGATTCATCTCTTTCTCCTCTTGCAAATGCTCCATCAATAAGTGAGCATCATACACTTTCATCTCATCCCTCTCCCTTTGCAATGCATTCCTAATATCCCTTTCGGTGCATTCAATATCTCCATAACCACCACTTTCAACTGATAAGACTGAAAAACAATCTGATGTCTTTAGGTTAGCATCTTTTAGTGTGTTTAGGAGGCATTTTTGTGCTTCAGTCACGTTTCTATTGTTTCTTAAGAATTGTTGTTTCCTTGGAGTGACACACACATGATTATGTGATTCATTAAACCTCCGAATGGACCACTTTCCATCAGAGTCTCTTTGAAGCCTTATACTTGCCAAGCAATTTTCTCGTGTTATGGCCCTTTTCCTCTTTGCTTGTCCATCCGTTACATTTTTTTCTCCATTGGTAGCCCTTGTTTTGAGCACACAAATTGTTGAGAACACCTTTCTCCTGTAACTTTGTCAAGTATTGTTGCATATTTTCTAACTGAAAACCCTGCTAATTTTGCATACTGTTTGTAAAATTCCTTCCCTTCTTTCAATTAGTTAAAATTCTTCCCTTTTACTGGCTTATACATCTCCTCAACATTTTTCCAACCGGATGCACAGTTCGGAATTGAACTCGATGCATCCATTGAATATATGATTTCTACGCAAGCAAAGAAGACAATTCGGAATTCACAATTTTTTCATATAATTAAAAATTAATGCACGAAAATCTGACATCATTAAGTACTAATTGCAACAAAGGAGAAAACATGTTACTTCACTTAGCATACCACTCAAGCAAAGAAACATATTCAAGGTAAGCATCTTAGCAATTGGTAAAAGTTTGAATGGAAATTAAACATCAATGATAGCTAACATAGACTACTGGTAGTTATGACATCTTTGATACTCTTATTCTAAGATATTTAGAACAGTAGCCAAGTTAATATTATGCAATAATCATACCTGGAAAAATGCAGAATGAAATATAACCAAATTGAAAGCAAAGTATATGTTCAGTAATTGAGGAACATGAAAGAAAATTATCAGTTGATATAAACCAATTACTGAGTTTATATTACAGAGTTTATATAAACCATCACATTGAGGTAGTCCACAGCAACGGAAATCAGTAATTGAGGTAGTCCACAGCAACGGAAATCAGTAATTACTGAACACTGAGTTTATATAACCTTATGTATAATTCATGTTCAGTAATTGATAGGAACATGAAACCAAGTTTATATCAACGGAGATCAGATTCAAATTATATGTTCAGTACTTGTATATGTCCTCTGCTTCTGTATAATCAAGTTTATATCATGCAAAGTATATGTTCAATAATTGAGGAACATGAAAGCAAATCAAAGGGGGAAAAACAAATTTATACCTGCAACTTGAAACGACGAGCTAGGCCACGGCGGGATCGGGCGAGATATGGCTGGGATCCAACTTGGAAGCGGGGAATGTGCAGACCGAATGAGGGCGCTCGGATTTTGGGGCGGATTTTGAGGTTTTCTCCAGCGACGGGGTTGTCGCCAGCGACGGGGTTTCGTCCGCGTGAGGGCGAATGAGGGCGCTCGGATTTTGGGGGAAAACGGGCCTAGGGTTAGGGTATTTTGGGGGAAAACCGTTCGATCTTCGGGGTATGCTGCTATGTACGGGATGGGTTAGGGTTTTTTTGGGGAGAAGAGAGGGAGATGATGGCCGCCGAAATTTGGGGATTTCGACTGGGAAACTGGGTGTCCGTCCGCGAGAGGGAGAAGGGGAAGATCGCGACGGGGATTTGCCCGCGGGAGAGAGCAGCGACGGTGAGAACGCGAAGGCGAGATAGTGGGAGAGGAGGGAGCTCCGAGATGAGGGATTTCGACAAGGGGGTTTTTTTTTTCCGTCCGTGAGAGGGAGATGAGCAGAGAACGCGAACAGGAGGGGGGGCTTTCAGCGATCACGTGATCTGCGCGTGATGTGAGAAATTGGAAAGATCTGAGCCAGCCGATCAGATCCGACGGTCCAGGCTGGTTTGCTCACTTTAAGGGATTTTGCTCACTTGCTCACCATATCATCCCCCTATGTGTGTGTGTGTGTGTGTGTGTGTGTGTGTGTGTGTGTGTGTGTGTGTGTGTGTGTGTGTGTGTGTGTGTGTGTGTGTGTGTGTGTGTGTGTGCATATAAGCAGAAATACATTTACCCAGGGCATACCGAGATACACCAGGATGGACAACCCTATAGGATAGATCAGCAAGTAAACAAACAAGTCATATATAAGTATATATTTTTTTTGGAGAATATGCTTTGCATCTTTATTGAGTCACACGAAAAAAATACAAGACTCTCATGGATGGAAGAAGGATGCGAGTAATGTGGGATAAAGGCACAGGCGCCATTTACCCCAAACAATACATAGCACCTTCTGCTATCCATAGGTCAAATCAGAAAGCAAAATACATGAATATACAGCCTATTCTAATAGACCCCAATTCAAAGGGGCAATACCATCATCCTGGTCCCAATCCACATGCCTCATGGCAATTCTGACATCATCCATAATGTTCTCAAATAGCAGAGTCTGCATCTGACTAGTACCCTCAAAGATCCTCCTGTTTCGCTCTCTCCAGATATGCCAAGTCAAAGCAGCAAGAACCGTCCTGACCAACCTACCCATATTGTCCTTGGTATGAAACTGTGAAAGAATCAGATCGCCAATACCTACTAGAGAAGTAGGCAAGAGAGTAGTGACCCCCATTTTAAGGAAACTCCTGCAAAGGAGGTAGTTAGTATAGCTGCATTCAATAAATATGTGATCCATATCTTCATGAATATTATCAGAGCATAATGCACAGAAAGGAGAAGTAGGCACTCCCCATTGCACGAGCTTATCCCGGGTAAGAAGTTTCCCGTGGAAAGCTCGCAATAAGTTGATAGCCATCTTGGGGATGTGCCCCTGGAACCAGACCACTTTGTAGTAAGGGAAGAGAGGTTTTATTGCCCGTGATCCATCCCAAGCATTATGTAAGGTAGGAGACTTATTAACCCAAGACCAGGAGTCATTGCCAGTAATCAAATTCACCGTATTGATAATATGACGAACAGTCAGTAGAGAAATGTTGTCCGCCCAAGCCCCATCAGCCCAATAGTCACTAATCATATATCCCTCCTCCCCCGCAGGGACAGAATAAGTATCGCTAAGAGGACCACAGTGCAGCCAGTTATCATACCAAAAAAGAGTAGAAGTACCATCCCTGACAATGCGCTTGGTAAGTTTTTTGGTGAACTCACGACAATGAAGTATAAATTTCCAGGTCCCAGATTGCATATGATGAGCCTTGGCCTGGAAGAGCCCCTTATTACTCAGATACTGGTTTCTCATATGGGAAGCCCAAATACCTTTATGAGTAAGCATGCGCCATGTCAATTTAACACCATAAGCATTGTTAAGCTCATCAAAGCTTCTGATCCCCACACCCCCTTCATGTTTGTGGGCACACAAATCATTCCAAGCCCAAAGATGATTTTTCCCCCAGATAAACCTTCTGCATATGGAAGTAAGAGTACGAAGAACAGGCTTAGGCATCCGGAAGGCCTGCATCCAAAAACTGACCATGCCATAGATTACAGATTTGACAAGCTTAATGCGCCCAGCAATGGAAAGCAAGGATGAAGTCCACCCCTGAAGCCTGCTCTTACATTTATCAATCAACCAACCATACATGGAGGCATTAGGATACTTGGGAGAGAGGGGAAGACCCAAGTATGTGGATAAGGATTGCACACGACGAATACCCAAAATATCAGCAAGAATACCAGGTTCCTTAACACCCTTGCTAAAAATGCCAGCACTTTTATTCCAGTTAACCTCAAGACCAGTGAAGGAATTGAACGTAGTGAGGAGGTCTCTCAGTCCCTCAAAAGACTTAGAATTAGCACGGTAAAAGACTAACAAGTCATCAGCAAATAGCAGATGAGTGACCGCCCCAGCTCTATGCATAGGCATGATGGAACGGGTAGCATTGGCCTTGGCCATAAGGAGGGAGAAGGCCTCCATAACAATCACAAAGAGATAAGGGGAAAGTGGGTCTCCTTGCCTTAGCCCCCTATTCGACTGGAACATACCATAGGGGGATCCATTGACCATGACAGAGAATGAGGGAGTAGAAATACACTCACAAATCCAGCTTATAAACCTGTGTTTGAACCCCATCCGATGGAGCATATAATAGACAAATTCTCTGTTAACACTATCAAAGGCTTTGCGAAGATCTAATTTGAGACAGGCCCGAGCTCCCATAGGATTATTGAAACCCCTTATATGCTCATGAGCAAGCAACGTACAATCAGCCAGCAACCGATCCTACAGAAAGGCCGCTTGATTGGGAGAAATGAGCTCGATAATGGCTCTACTCAAGCGATTGCAAAGAACTTTGCTTATGATCTTATATAATACATTGCAGCAAGATATCGGTCTATAGTCCCCAAGCCCAGAGGCATTGGCGCTCTTAGGAATGAGAGTAAGGAATGTGTGATTAATCTGCCGAAAGATTTTTCCAGATTTGAAGAAGTTGAGGACAGCATTGGTAACATCATTGCCAATAACATCCCAAGAATTTTGGAAAAAGAACCCATTGAAACCATCAGGACCATGGGCTTTATCAGCCCCAATTTGAAAAACGGCGTTTTTGACTTCCTCAGCACGCACAGGTCTCTCAACCCAATCAGCAGCAGTTGTAGTAAGCACCCTTTTGGCGGTAAGACAAGGAAAAACCCTCCAGTAATTATCTTGATTATATAAGCTAGAGTAGAACTTAGGAGCCTCAACTTTCAGCAGCTCAATAGACTTATTCTGGGAGCCATCAGCAGAAATAAGATGCCCAAGATTATTATGACTTTGCCTTGCCCTCATAGCGGTATAGAAGAAACGGGAGTTACAATCACCAAGATGAAGCCAATCTTGCCTACTTTTTTGTTTAAGAATAGATTCTTCAATATCAATAGCTTCAGCAAGCTGATTAATAAGAGTATGCTCCTTTTTTTGCAACTCATCACAAGACCTCAGATTGGGATCATTCTGAATCTCATCAAGCTCAGTACGCAGCCTAGAAACATCATTGGCCTCCCTAAAAATAGCCCCAAAACTTTTAAACCCCATTTTCAGGTTCTTGATTTTGGTCACAAGTCTTATCATCGGGCAACCACTAACCATGATATGCCAATGCTCCTTCAACACTTTAAGAAACTCAGAGCGCGCTGCCATGCATTGAAGAATTTGAAGGGTTTAGGATCAGACCCCCCAACTCTATGGGGATGTATGATGAGGATAGAATGATCACTAGTACCACCAGCACTATACTCACAATAAGAGGATGTGAGCACATCGATCCAGGAGCTATTGCAGAATGATCTATCCAGAGTGGCCGTAATCCGACGTTGACCAATACTACGATTAGTCCAACTCAGGGTGTTGCCAACGGTTTTGAGATCCATTAGGGCGCTGGCGTTAATGCAATCATTGAATTCATCAACAACATGTCCCTCAATCAACCTCCCTCCCACTTTCTCCATTGAGTATCTGACACAGTTGAAGTCCCCAGCAATAATCCAAGGGGTACTTCTATATTTAGATGCAGCAACCACAATGTCCTTCCAAAGGCTTATACGCTCTTGATATGAATTGGAAGCATAGACCATAGTTGCTACCATAGTAAAGCCCGCAGTGTTGCTACATATTAAGGAAATGTGTTGAGCCTTCGACTCATCAACCATGCATTTCCAAATATCAGGATTGTATAAGATGACAATGCGCCCGTTGTGATGAGAGGACCGATTGTCAAAAGACATCCAATTCTTGGGAAAGCACTTAGTAATTCTATGGGCGTTATTGCTAACAACTTTCATCTCAAGGAGGCCAACCATAGAGGGTGTATGCTTGCGAACCCGGAATTTGAGCTCATTACGCCTAGCGGCGTCATTGAGCCCCCGAGTGTTCCAAACGAGCAAGGTCATTGTGAGGTGGGAGAAGGATGCCCAACATCCTTATTAATTCTAGCGCTTTTACATGTGCCTTTAGGAGCCCCCCCCCATTACTCTTTAATTTTTTCCTCTCCGTGCTTCTTTGCTTTATTTCGGCTTGTTCCTCATACCAGGCTTCATTGATGATAGTCATATCATCAGGTTCTTCGTCGGAGTCTATGCTATCACCCGAATTATTAAGTAATGATGCTCCTGTTCGGGGCCTATTCCCTCTTAATAAGAGATTAAACGGATTGGCGTCCTTCTGCTTGGTCTTGCTATTATCGTGTGGTACCGTCGTCTTAGTGTTAATGCTAGATGAGGGAGGCTTGGCATATGCCGTGTGCCCTATGGCCTTTGAGACCCCCGACCCCTCCCCCCCATTATCATTAAAGGTACATCCCTCATTATTACACGGGTCTCCATTCACCCTCACACAGCTAGGCTCCGCTAGCAGGATTTCTTTATCATACATCGTACAGTCACCCCCCGTCCTGCTCGTCGCATCACGGACTGACTCAGCACCTGAAGATCCCGTATTGTGTCACATAGCCTTGCTGCAGCTACTCCCATCAGCCAAGCCTCCGCTGCATTCCTCAGTCAGGCCTCCGCTATTCCCATTAGCCTTTCTCCCCCTGCTCCCATCAGCCAAGCATCCGTTGCTCCCATCGGCCTTGCATCCGCTGCGCCCATCAGATATGCTCCTACTGCTCCCATCAGGTTCAGCAACTGATCCAAGATACCGCATCGCACTTTTCTTCAGAACCTGGTTACTCTGTCGATCTCCGAGCATAGCCATGACTTTCTCCGTCTCATTACATCCACCCACGCTGGCACTGGACGCAGCCAGGCTCTTTACATCAAGTCCAGCAGCAGCGACATCGACTGCTTTGACAACATCACCCAAATCCTCCCCATTTTTACAAGAGTACAAGCGATTCCTCTCCTCGCCTTCAACACCCGACAGAGCCCCCTCTCCGTCTCCCGTATATGACCCCATTTCTCCATTACATGATATTCTCTCCTTATGGACATTACCTTCAATACTGCCCCCTATCACCTTACTACAATAAACCGATCCCTTCAGACTAACAGGTGTCTGAGTACCCACCCCATCTTCAGTACCAGTCGTACTCTCCCTATTACACACACCCTCCGCCTGTTTTACATTGCCTTCAGCAACCGATCCCCTCTCCTTATTACAAGCTTCGGCATCCTCCAGACCAACAGAAGTCTGGGTAACAATCTGAGTAACAATCTTCCATTCAACAAATCGAATGTCCTTCGTCTTCTCCTTTTTGACAGAAGGACATTGCCCAAGATTGTGCCCAAAACAAATACAATTGGCGCAGCGAGGAGGTTCACATTCGTACCTGACTCTGACTTCAATAGACGCTTTATCTCCGAGCTGTACAGTAATGGACCTTGGGAGCTCGATCTCAGCTTTGACCTCAATCAAACATCTGGCATACGAGAGCCTCTCCAGCCTCGCCGTCGCCTGATCCAAGCAGATGGGGATGCCGACGACACTTGCGATGGCGTTGAGAATACGAAGTGTCCACAGATTGGTAGGGAGGTTGGGGAACCGGACCCAAATAGGCACTGCTGTGAGCAAGTCTCGCTCGAAACCCGCCTCCGCGCTCCACCTCTGCAATACGACAAGCCGTCCGTCGAACAGCCAGGGGCCGCCATGAAGGACCACGTCCTTGTCTTCCTTGGAATCAAAACGGAAGAAAAAGAAACCGTTATCACGAGAAAAGATGGTAACCTCACCCTTGATCTTCCACGTCCGCATCGCCCAGGCCTTTATTTGCCCGTAGTAAGGGATGTCGCCCACCACGTATCCTACAACGGTGTTCTCCCAACGTTCCACCCCCTCAGCCAGCATTTCCTCAGATAGCACGGCTACCGCAACTCCGTCTTCATCAAGCTCTGGAGCAATGAACGTCATACTAAGGGAACTGGACATGCTCTTGCTGTTAAAGAATATTTCAGACCACGATTTCTTTTCAGCATTGGCACTGATCATTAACGGGGTCTTTGGCCTCAGCGCCCTCCGCTCGAACACCTTACGTGCATCCATTTTCTTGTTAGCTTTCCCCTCCAGATTCCTCGCAGCATCTCGCATAGGTCCTGCAGCAGAGATTCTGTTGCTTATCTTTGTCACTTCTTTCCAGCCTCCAGCTAAATCGTCATTCTCCATTGATGATCGGAGCTCACCGTCCTAGGATCAAGATCAATAGATAGATCTTGATCCTACAACCGATGAAGCACAGGGATGTAATTCTCCAAGAGGATGCAGTGACAGCTCCGAGCAAGAACTCAGCAACCACCACAGATCTCAGAAGCACCAAACACCAATCGAAGTAGAAAAGAGATTAGCGGGATCGAGATCCAGGAAATCACCGGAGAAATATAGCAATCTGAGAACTTACCACCGGATCGAGATCTCACGGCGAGATCTCGATCTGACCAAAAGCGACGGAAGATCCCGAACACCGAAGACTAGACTCAGCGCTCCACAGAACGCAAGCCGCCTTCAACGACTCCTTCCTCAAAATCACCCTCTCGAAGTCGCTTTCCTCAAATCTAGATCAGAAGCTCAGATCCAGATCGAAGCAGCAATCACGCCGGTCAAAGAACGTAGATCTGAGAGCAGAAGTCGAAAGCAAAGGCTTATATAAGTGTGTGTGTGTGTGTGTGTGTATATATATATATATATATATTCATTCATCCAATATACACACCATTACATATGCTCCTACTGCACACTACATATACATGAACACATCCCTACATTTCATTGTGACACGTATAATAGAAATTTATACAACTATGATACATATTTACGTATGCGCAACAAGCAATACCCTACATAGATGCTCCATAAGCATATACTCATTATACCCACAGATGTATAAGTATAAATACCATACATAGATTCCTGAATCTACATATAGCCAAATACATGTACACACATATCCACAAGACAATAATACTAATAGTAGATACGCACACAAACATGCATATATACTTATTAGGTTCCATGCAACCATGCACATAAATTTCCATGTATGGGCACACACACCCATTTACACATGGTATACATATCCAGCTATCACATACTCATACAGGCAAGTTATCCAACGATACCAACATGTAGCCAGTAGCTATCCATACTATTATATACAGAGCATTCAATATATCCTTACTTTAACTAACATACCGGTATACATACAAATAAGTGTATTTCAATATTCATACACATTCAGTAGATAGCCACACCCCATATACGTATACATTCATATACTGATACATGCATATCAGAATTGGAATCATTCACATCTATTCTATAAAACATGACCTTTTTTTAATTTTTTCCCAGTCATATGTCCAGTCATATTGCTTTGTCCCAGTCACCAAGAACATGGGTCCCACAGTCATGTGCATGAGAGAAAAAAATTGCCCCGCAGCGCACACGAGATTCACACAAAGATCGATAAAATTGGGGGGAAATGAAAATTTTGTGGGGGAGCTCAATATCTCTCCCTCAACCCTGGATCTTCAAATCCCAGACCTCCGGCATCTTCATCCCAGCATCGCCATCCTCAAACCATCAACCCCTCCTCAAACCCCAGACCTCCGGCATCTTCATCCTCAAACCACATACCTCCAGCATCGCCATCCTCAAACCCTAGAGGATGCAAGCTCAGTCTAGATTCAATCTGGGGAAGGCCAAGATGAAAGCCATTTACGCGCGTGGGTCTCGCAGGCCAGAGCGTGACAGATTTTGTGGGGGGGGGGGACTCATAAAAGGGGGGAGCTCAAATTTTTTTGGGGGAAAATCAATATATGTGCCTCAACCCCAGATCAAGTTGTCCCAAACTTTGGGGGGACCTCTCACTCTCTCTCTCTTGGCCCCCTCTCCCCCAAAATTCACTGCCTAATCGCAAGAAAAGGTGGTCGATCCCCGATCTATCGCGGACAACAAATGTCGTCATGGGTCGAAGGAGTTCTGCTTCTTGATGATGGTAGTTCTGCTTCTTGCTGATGCCTGCAAGGGATTTTATCCACTTTGATGAGCTCTTCTACAACAAATGAAGTAACGAAGAAGAAGGTATAATTTTTGATCTGTTTGACTTGCTCTCATTCTTGGCATCATATTGAGAGAAAAATGATCTTGGCTCCAGATTGACGAAATAATAGGAAGAAAGGAGAACACGTGGCCTCTACCACCGCTTGACGGTGCTACCTTCATCGTCATCGGTGCCACCAGCGGCATAGGCCTCGATATCGAAAGGTTGGTTGCCACGATGTCCTCCAAGTGTTTGTAGTAATTCCTCAAAGGAGAAAGTTAATTTTTTGTTTTTGATTGAAAGTATGCAGCTCTCTAGCAATGGCTTTCAGTATTTGTGAAGGAATGTGTTCGGGAACTGGAAATATTATACATCATTTGAATTTTGAATTTTAATGATTAATACATGAATTTTAAATGTGGGTAATTTTTTTCCAGGATTTCTACACATTGATTACACATTGCTACACATTCAAAATTACACATTGCTTAATGATTGATTATCTTAATTGTGTATCATCTTCTGACTTTCATTTTTCTTTTGTAATGTCATATCCATGCCATCAATTACTCTCATATATCTAAAGAAGTGACTGTAAACACAAGTTTGATGCAAATTTTAAGCCATTTGCTTGTGTTTAATAGCCAGAATCTGTTCGGTAGTTTATGGTTTAATTTGGTAGATTTTAGAGTGGAAATCTCTGTGGAATGTGCATGATAATTTTGGAAGGCTGCATGAGAGAAGCAAAGATGATCCTAAGAAAATGAAACAACTAACTAAGCTTTTCCCAAATAAAATCTCCATTCATCTTCCGCAGGTTTACATTAGTGATGCTTTATACATTAATAATGATTTTAACATTTGTCTTCATTGAAACTGTTTTCCTGAGTTATTTTGAAACTGTTGCAGGATGAAGCCCAGCTTTTAGACTGGAAACAACAATTAGATCGTGATGTCAAAACTCTTAAAGCGAAGTCCAATATTTTGAGTATTCACGATGTAAGTAGATCTTACTTGGAGAACAACAGCTGAAATTTCTGATCCAATTTCATCTAGATTATTTGTTGAATCCTTATCCAAATCCTTATCGTGATGTCAAAACTCTTAAAGGGCTTGATCGATGACAAACATATCTTCTTAGAAACACATGGGAAGTATGTTTTATACATGTCCGTTTAATTTTAGGAGTTTTTGGAATCTACATGAAATAGAATCTAGCATGAAAGCCAGTGCATGCCCTGAATTTTCTTATTGTTCCAGTTGTCTTGCAATGACATCATGTTAATTGTTCATATTTGATTGTTTATGTTTATATGATATTTAAAAAAAATCCACTAATGAAAAGTTTGCATGTTTGATGGAAGAGAACACAACTTTGTTGTCCATCTGATGTTCGAGGCTTAAAATGATGAAATGAGCCAGGCGTTTGTAATTACTCTCTTAGGGTTCATACTAAAGATGGCAGTGAAGTAATTATCATTGACCAAATGTCTTAGTTTATGCTTTTTGGAGTTATGTTTTGTTCTATATCTCATACTGCGATAAATTCTGTTGGCAGTATTTTTTGGTAGTTTATTTTGTAGGGTAAATTAACCATTGTTTATATTTTTTTACTAATCTAGAATCTAGATTAGGAAACCTACCAAGTTAGTAGGTGAAATTCATTGATAATCATTATATGTATACCATGCATATTAGCACCAAGATGTAAAATTACTAAAAAATTGTGATAATATCATTGCTCTAGGAAGATCAGGTCATTTCCTCTCAAAAGAAACGATGCAAACTTTGTTTAAATTTTTTTGGCTTTTAGCCAGTTTTCATCAAGAATTCGAAATTTTGTTAAGTATACAGATTATTAATTGCAATGTCATTTTCTCTCAATACAAAAGATGCAACCTGTGTTTATTTTTTCGGCTTTTAACCAGTTTTCATCGAGAATTTGAAATTTTGTTATGATACATGTTGTTACTCTCCATGTCATTTTCTCTCAACACAAAAGATGCAACATTTGTTTTTTTTCTCGCTTTCAGCCAGTTTTCATCAAGAATTTGAAATTTTGTTACTTATACAGAATGTTAATCTCCAGTACATGCTCAATAAATCAGTTGTGAATTCAAAGAGAGCGAGAGGCATCAAATTAAAAAATTGAGGAAGAAGGTGGACGACTACATTTGGATGCTGATTGAGATCAGGGTCAAGCTCAAGCATCGCTTGATGTTTGTCATCATTGGTGACAAATCTCGAGATCAGGTCATTTTTTCTCAATAGAAAAGATACAACCTTTGTTTAGTGTTTTTGGCTTTAAGCCAGTTTTCATCGAGAATTCAATTTTTTGTGATGTATACAAATTGTTAATCTCCATGTCATTTTCTCTCAACAGAAAAGATGCAACATTTGTGTAATTTTTTTGGCTTTTCGACAGTTTTCATCGAGAATTTGAATATTGTTATGTATACAGATTGTTAATCTCAATTACATGCTCAGCAAATCAGTTGTGAAATCACGTCCTACTGTACTGTGGTGTTACAAGGAGAAGGTCGAGCTTAATAGGTGAGAATTTTTTTCTCTACTTAAATTCATTGGCCTTTTACATTTGACATTTCTTTAAACAAAAATTGTAATCCTTTCTTGCTTTTTTCCAGCAACATTTGTGTTTTTATGCTTTTAACTATTTCCATTTTGTTTCTTGCTTCATAAATCCTCTTTATCACATATTTAAATTTGTAACAAGGAAAGTGGTAGTGTGCAAGAACAATTTTCAAGCTTCTATTCAGTGTAAGATTTGGGATGACTATTAACATTTCTATATTCTATGATGCATTGTGTTACTTTTCATTTGCTATTTTTAGTTTTTTATTATCCATGTAGTTAATTGGGAGATACTGTAGTTTTTCCATGTGATCCAGTTTCCAATTGGTCATTGGTGATCCCACAATCTTTCACTTTTTAAAAGCAAACTGTCTCCTTTCTCCCAGACAATATAAGTGTTTGTGCTTCAATATATGTAAATTTATAGCAATACTGCATCCTTTTTGCAAGATCTACAGTGGGGGTTTGCTGTAAATCTTGAAGTTGATGATAGTTGTTCTGTTTTTCAACTGTTTGTCTAATTTATATGTTGTTTTGGATCATTCAAATTGTTTTCGATAGCTTAATATTATAAACATTTTGGAATAAAAGAGCATTGATATGTTTGTGCATGTCGTTTTCCCTCATTTTTTAACTATCTATAAAAGATCCACAATGTACTATTTATAACTATCTCATATATGAATATTTAATTCAACAAGCATATAAGCCTAAAGCCTATTTGACCTGCATATAGAATGGAATTAAATTTTCTCTATTTATTGAAAAGCATTTGTAGTTTCCACTAATCAGAATAATTCATATGATTTTATGCTATGACAATGGATGAAGATAGTACATTGCACCACCATGAAAAGAAAGATGTAGTACCGTCAAGATATATTTATAAAATTTCTGGGCAACAGAATTAAGTATTAGCAATTGATCATATCCCACATGTTGCCGCCTCTGACTTCTTTAGATTATCATTTCCAAATATGTCAATGCATCATACCATGTTTTCCAGAAAATCCCTACCCTAATCAATTGTTTGTTTTACATCCAGAGGAGAAGCTATCAGCTGCATGGTCACACAGATTATGCTTTCAAGAATTAATTGTTTAGGGGTAAGATTTTGGAATGCGTAAAGATATGGAAAATTCAGGAATTGTTTGAGAACTTTTTTTGGCATAAATAGATGTGAGTATAATAAAATAATCAAATTATATAATAGTTGTTTCATTCTGCATACAACACAAAAAACATCAGGTCTAATGGTTGAGACATTCTTTTAAAGACTAAAAACCTTGGCAAGTGCAAATCCTGAAATAAAAATGATATAACTTATTTTGAGAAAAAATTCATAAAACATGAATTATGCACAAAATTTACTTATCCTTCATAATTTATTTGCACATCATCGGGATTAGTCCATTTGCATGAATTAATCACAAACACATTTGACTTGCATAAATTTAGAAATTATATGCAAAATTTTCAAATAATTCAATAATTTATCATCTAGAGTCAAGTTATTGCTCCTCTAGGACTCCATGTACATATGTGACATGAAAAGTAGTCATATTTTATTGAATATTCAATGCGCATATCATTGTATTCATCATGGAGTTGTTTTTGGTAGAATTTGTGTTTATTATGGGGAAATTAAGAAGGTGATGGGATTTCTTATCTTGGGATATGGAAATAGCTTAATGACTTTTTGAGTCTCCTTTTTTTATTTTAAATGGGTGGGACATTTAAATATAATATCGTTTTTAACTGACAATTGGAATCTATTATACAATTGAGTGATGTTTTTGAATGTGGTTGTTGACTATAACAAAATGATATCTAGAAGGACAGTTGAAATTTAACCTTGAGGAATCAATAAATATTAGAGGGAAAATCCTATAATTCTTGGGGGGACTAAATCATGAGGGAACTAAATTTTTGGGTGGACTAAAAATTTAAACTTGAACTAAATTGGGGGGGGGATAGGGAGGAAATTAAATTTTTGAGATGAACTAAATAACAATTGTTACGCTTAAGTATTGACGTTTGTTTAACATTAGTTGATCCTAGATTTTGATAAGGGAATATTTTAAATTAAAGTGGAAATAAATTTTGGGAGGACTAAAATTTTTGGGGGACTAAATAACAATTATTGCGCTTCAATTATCATTGTTCGTTTAAAATTAGAGGATTGAAGATTTTGAAAGGGGCAATATTTTAAATGAATCGTACCTTTAAAGCATGTGTTAAATCGTGATGAAAATAAATTTGAGAGGGGGAACTAAATTTTTTGGTGGCAACTAAATTTTGAGGAGACAAATTTTTTGGAAAGATTATTTATGCTGGTGTAGGGAAAAAGAATGATTCAAAAGAAAATTTGCATTCAGAAAAGGAAAAAGTAAAAATGAAGATGAAGATGAAGATGAAGTTTTGTCGGTGTTTCGGGCTATTCTACCTTCATATTTGATGCATATTCTTTTCTAAAATTTCCATAATTATATTTCTACTCCTTTGTTTGTTTATTTATATGACATATTTTTCAGTCCTACTTTTTCAAACTGCTTTACTTACTGTTATATATAATGGAGTCTTGCACTAATTTCTTTGTTGTCCCTCCGATTGAGTGAAAAACTCCAGGTTAAGTGCAACTTCCATAGTCTCATGCTTTATTACTGAAATTATCTGATTCTGTCTTGGCATCAAAGTGAAAGCCTATACTTTCCATTTCGGCTTTAGATTTACGCCTGATATATTGTTCTCATGCTGAGATTAAGTGGTGCATTGTTAACGTCGTAGTTCTTGTTTGATTTTGGCTTCTGCTTTTATGATCTATACTTGATTTAATTGTAATATTCTAGATGATCAATGCTAATCCCCCGGTTACTTATGCATTGCATACTTTTATCATGTGCAGCTGGTGGCAAAAACTGGTTTAGATTTCTTCTTCAACTTTGTATGTGCCATTCTGGGGGAAGGATCATGACAGTTCTATCAGTTGCAATCGTTGATCCAATCACGCTTGAGCATTGGGAGCTATGTGCAGAGTGGATGATTATCTATCCTTCCACCTTGCCGCTGAATTAGGTATGTCATCTTATTCTTCGTAGAAATCTATATATGGGACATAAGGGATGTTTGCTCGGATTTTGCGACCCTGTCCAATCATAGACTGACAATCTATATATTGGACATAAGGAATCAACCAGGGATTTTGTTCAGTTTCTGTATCATTCCTTGAATATTGACAAGGTTATGTTGTCTGTTGATCTTTTTTATAAGTTAGTGTTAGATTTTTAAACCTATTGTTAGATTTTTAAACTGGGTTGTAGTAAAAAAAGTTGACATATTCTGTTAACAATAAATTACCAAAAAAAGTTAAATTATGTATCCACTTCCAGATTTGTTTACAGATTTTTGCTTTTAAGTTCCATATTCCAAATGAAATATGTTAACTTTTTTTTGTTTTTAACTTCCATATTGCTTTGAAATAAGAGAGCACATGAATATGCAAAGTCAACAAATAACCAACAAATATGCTCTCTTCTTTTTCTCCCGAAGCCGCAGTCTCTCTGTATCATCTGTTGCCATTGTTTAGGTTAGTTTATTGGAAAGCTTTTGATTCTAAAGTTCTAAACTGACTTGGATTTTTAAAGTTCCTAAATCAACACAAATTTCTTTATATCAGCGATAACCCAGAGATTTAGGGTGGGGGTGCAAAAGGCGAAAGCTTTTGTTTGGGCTTTGAGCTTAGATTCTATTGTATGCTCATCCATGCCTATATGAAGGGCCAGAAAAAATTAATTGGAAGTATGATGCACTGTTATATTTTTAGTACAAACCTCCATGTCTTATTTTTCCCCCCAATTTTCTACAACTGAAAGTATGATGCATTGTTATGCACTTTTTTTCTCATTGCATTTTTTTCTACAGAACTGGAAGTATGATGCATTGCAATGTTTATGGTTTAATTTACACTTTTTTCCTCTTCCAAGCGAGCAATTGGTGGATGATTAGGGTGCCCACATTGTCTATGCGATGGTGCAATAGAGAACAATCATGCCTTTTTAGGCCATTTCTGTTTCTTAACATCCTATGAAACTTCGGTGAGCTGATCCTTCCTCAGTTGAGGGTTTTGTAGTTTGTACCATTTTGTTCTTAACATCATGTTGATTAATTTTGTTTTTTGACACGCCGTTGATTAATTTTGTTCTTTGACATCCTGGTGATTAATTTGTATAGTTATGTTATTTGTACAAAAATTATTTCTTGACATCCTGTTGTACAACACATGTTTCTTGACATAATGATGTTTTGATCCTAAGCTTTGGTGAGTTTCCAGCGATGCCGTTGAGGGTTTGTATTGTAGGCTACATAATACATTGCGTGATGCACATGATTTATGTGTGTATGGAGTACAGTGGAAGGGGGGTTCAGGAAGCTCTGACTTGGACTCTTCGAGGGATAATGAACAAAATTTAAGGTAAAGAAACCTGGCTCAATACAGATGAACATGCCGACAACAACATCAACATCAAGGCAGGCCGGCAACAACACACGGGTTGGAGTATTATTATCACCGATGTCAATTTAACAATGTAAGCTAACAATATCATCACTTACATAGAACTGAAATCTGTTTAATTTTTCAGACCATGTTACTGTTAGTTATGCAAGAAGTGGGGGACCTAGTGGTCAGAATGTAAATAAAGGTTTGTAAGTTTATCATTTTTCTCTTGCCATTATATGTAACCTCACTGCTTTTAAATTGCTCCTCTGTTGGATAATAAATTTTATTCTGCCTTTATCAGCATTTTTCTCCTTAAAACAGTGAGCTAAAACAATGAACTATATATCTTTAACACTTAACATCAAATAATAACCTTGGGGAGAACAATTCCCCACGTTCACTGCTAGGCATTTAGTTGGTTATCCAACCTGGGCTGATTGCACAAATAGTGAGCTATGTATTTTGAAAAGTTACAAAGCTTTTCAAAAAAATTGCACAAAAACCTGGGCTCATTTCCCCCCACGTTTCAAAAATAGGCATTTGCAAAAATATGGGCTCATTTCAAAAATGTTACAAAGCTTTTCAAAACTGATTGCACAAAAACCTGGGCTGATAGAACATATAAGAATAACCTTGCAAGAAAAAGCACTAAGAACAGATTTCCTAAGTGAAAATGGAACTCCAAAATATTCATGTTCATTGCTTCACAATGCACTGACATGATTTTTTTATTCGTACAACTAGAACCCAAAGTTGGCAGGAGCATGTTTTAAAACTTAAGTGAAAATGGAACTCTAAAAGACTCATGTTCCCTGTGGTAGGAGCATGTTTCAAGACTGAAGTTAAAATGGAACTCCAAATCGAGGAATTACTTTGGTTAATTGCTGCATTGCATTGCTCGCAGGTCTATTTCATGTTGTAATATGTTGTAGTTTAATTTTAAAGACCTTTGAGGGTTAATAATTGTGAAAAGATTCTCAATTTTCGTTTCTTTTGATTCACAAGAAGAATAAAATGAATGTATCATTCTAGAATCAAAGCACTGAATGATCTCATCGATGAACTTAGTGTGAACTCAAAATCAACTCCAGAGAAATTGAATTTACAAGTAGTGATGCAACATTTCGTTCTTGAGGAGGTGGGTAATACCTTGCTGTTAAGCAATCTTTTTAACTAATAACTACTCCTTGAAGAAATTGACCCTGTTTATAACATCCATCTTGAAGAGTTTTAAAGGCATTGCTTCATTGGCTGGTCAGTTGCTTGAAGAGCTACAGTACAGCCCGACCAAACAAGTGGATAAACTAGACGCATTCGCAGAACAGCAACGAAAGGTTAGCATGTTTATACCAGAGTTCTACCATTAGCTTTTATCATGTTTTGAGTCGTCTTTTGATCTTCTCATCTACAAGGAAATCTCAGAAATGTGGGGAAAACACTGTACATTTTGAAAATAACATTCATTTTCTTCCATGCATTGGATGTTCATGCATCGAGATTGAATAAGATTCTGGAAGAACCATATGGGCTTGGGATGAAGTTAGAGGTATTTACTCCTTTACCCGGACTGATGTTAGTATCTTAAGCTATTATTTTTGTCGTCGGTTATGTTGTGCTTGCAGGAATCTGTGGCTAATGAAGAAAAGTAGCTGCTAGAAAAGGTAGCAGAGATGCTAGCCAGTACAAGAGCCAGAAAGAATGAAGAGGTGAGCATTGTAAGAATCCAGAATCTGCCTGCTTTTCTGCTCAAATAGTTTCCAAAATGAAGTGGTGAACATTCATATTGTTGAATGTTGATGACAATGGTGAAGGTGAGTACTAAGTGTTTTCCAGCTTGGGATACATTCTAAGAATCCAGAATCTACCTGTTGTTGTTCTCAAATAGTTATGAAGTGGTGAAGATTCATATTGTTGAGTACTGATGACAATGGTGAAGGTGAGTACTAAGTGTTTTCCAGTTATATGTATTTGAAATGTTGTGCCGAAGGGACATTTGCTTTGTATTCACTCCTTTGCAGACATGCAAAGTTCAGTTTGCTTCACAATCAACAGGCATTAGAAGAGGAGCTCTCAACAGATTACATGAATGGGAACACGGGTCGTAACACAGTCCCTTCTTCATTGAAAAGGTTTCTAGAGAAGCACAAAAATCTGAGAACTTCTTTGCTACTTGCAGTTCTATTTGGTGCTTGCATGATGATTGGTGAAGGTATTCTGACACTAGCAATTTCTGGTAACATTTGCTCTTTATTTTAGGACGTAATCGTGCTGCATATTGCCATTTTTCTACTTAAACTCAATTATGGTTCCTTGCAGTTTCTACTTAAACTCAATTATCGTTCCTTGCAGATTAGGATAGAGGTGCAACAGTTGCTAAGTAGCGAGAGAGATTAGCTGAATAAGGAAAGACGAAAAACGATCACTTTTGTGGAAGTTGATCACATTTTCTTAGCTGGGTCAGTAGACCATTTTTGTGGAAGTTGATCAAATTTTTTGCTCTGGGTCGCTTGCCATGGACTGTTTTTAGAAAAATCTATATTGCTTCTATATCACTTTGGTTCAATTGTGAATAGTCTTGGTTGTTGTAATGCAATTCTTATTCATTGCTTGAGTTAAGGTGTGATGACATTGTTCATATATATGGGTGTGTGTGTGTGTGTGTGTGTTAATGAGGTATATTTTTCATCATTGATCTTACTAATTCTATCATTTTTTGGTTACACAATAGGGGATCGATTCCTGGTGGCTACAACTAAGGGGAAGGGAATACCATCCGGCCTATGGGCCAATGGTTATTAATGTTATCATTTTAAGGTGTTATTTTGATTATTTGCGGTTTTTTGTAGTGAACTTGAAATAGGTGTTGTATTTTAACACTCCTTATGATGATTGAATATAGTGTTATTGCTTGGTGATTTTTGTAAGGAGAACTTGGAGAACTTTAAACCTATTGCGCTTGATAGCTGATATTTTGCTCGCTTACTGTAATAATGTTGGTTATGGATGCACTCTTAAGATTCATCTAAAATTTCTATTTGACATTCTATTACCTAGCCTACTGACAATGTTCTTGACAATGTTCCTGTTTTTGGTGGATGCACTTGAAACCCTAATGTTTCTTGAATGTTGTTTGTATGGAACTATCGAAAAAACTTCTTTTTTGAATTTATGTTTATTACTGTACTTTTTGTTTGTGAAGACTCATTTGATGTTGGCTGCAGTGCACGGAAAGATTACTCCCTTGGACACTTTTGTGTCTTTTTGATTATGCATGTAATGATGTTGAAAGAATCTTAATTTTTTTGATACCACACTAGCAAATTTTGGTTCCTTGCGAATTGAATTTTGGCATACTTAATAACACAATATTGCCACTTAACGAGCATATATATATATGAGATGATGCCAATTTTGGCATTTAAGCAATCATCTTTTGGAATTTTGTTATGTTAGCCTCTTGGGGTATTTTTGGAGCTGTCTATGGAATACAGATAAATTAACAAAATATTAATCATCGAGGATTAAATGAATATTATTTTGTGAGAATATTTGATATGCATTTTGTTACTTCGGCACATACATAGTTTTTGCACATCATCTTTTTGTGTTGAACATATTACTATAGGTTATTTATATATGTGATGCTACTTGCTGAGTCGTGTAGCTCATCCTAAAGATGTTGGGGAACTGAAATTTTGTGTGGAACAAATTTGGTTGTACATTTCTTTCCCAAAATTTTGGGTTGAACTAAATCTTGATGGATTTATGGGTAGAACTAAAATTTTTAAGGGGAATCAAATTCTATGGGAAGAAATTATTTTTGGGGAAACTAAAATTTTTGAGAACTAAATAACTTTTGGGGAAACTACAATTTTTAGGGGAAACCAAATTTTGGCGGGAAAATAAATTTTGGCGCCGCAGGCGCCCGCGAAATTTTTTACGCTAATTTGTCGTTCCACGCCGAAGGCGCTCATGCCATCGATGACCATGCCGAATTTGTTTTTCTCAGCCGAAGGCGCCCGTGCCAAATTTGTTGTTCTGTGTCGAGGACGCATATGCCGAATTTGTTGTTCCACGCCAAAAGCGCCCATGCAGCTAAATATTTTTACGCTAATTTGTACTTTTAAATTTTAGCCGTGGAAATAATTTTTTGGGGAACAAAGATTTTGCGGGAAAAATCTTAAATGAACCGTGCCCGCGGGCACGGGTTATGACTAGTACATATATATAACCACTCATAAGACATACACTAATACACATTCGATAACAACAACACATATACACAATCACATCATACTTCATACAATACACCCACTTACATATAAGTATCTCATACACTGATACATGATCCCCTTCATGCCACTATAAACGGAGGGGTATATGCACTATATATATACATCCAAATGGTCCTATAAGCACCATTCTACGGGTAAGCATATACACATATATATACATATACCATAACTCCACTTAACCGTGCAAACCCATAGCCATTCCACTTATACCTGCACTGTCTAATCTCAAATCCTTATATCCATCACATCCTACATTTGTTACACGTCATACTTATATCCCTATCGCATAATAGACACGGTATAGGGCTAAGGGCCTAACTGAGGGTGGACAGGTCTAAAGTATCCCTACCCTCCTTTGGGATACATCTATTCCAAACACCTGGGCATTACTCATACTACCAGTACACCGATTACTTGTCTATATCGCTACATACCCACCGTATGTGGCCATAGCATAACACCTATCTTCACGCAATAGTACAACCCACAACCGTATACCAAATTAAGACAATATATCGTTTCATATAGGCACATAGGCATCATATACACATACTCACAGTTATTCAAATCTAACACATGAGGAACTCATACACTAGCAATGCAACACTAGCGATATATATACACCAATATCCCAACATATATCTACACCACCTACCCATACAAGCACACACATATTCACACGCATGCACTTTCCCCCATATGTCCAAAGACAATATAGACATTTCATTGCTCTATCTATTCAAGGATAGGTATACACGCCTTGGTACGTTCCCTACATGGGGACACAACCATAATGCCATAGATAGGAAAACGCTTGCATGTACTCATATTTCACACGTACATATCTTCACTCACACCTCTATCAAGTATATGTCCCCACTAGCTTACATGTACCCACTAATATACATTCACTAATAAACATGTATATATCACCTATGTCTCAGAGTCACACAAGTATACCACATATCAGTATCATGTACTTTTATAAAGACTTAGTATACATACATTCAAGTATTCATCACCAAGTATATACACCCACGCGTATCCATATACTACTACAAGCATCCAGGATACATGTAACGTTCATGTCATTCAAATATACGAGTATACCGTAGCATACATAATTCAAATCTCTAAGCACAACAAATGCACTTATATCCATGGGTTCACCCAGCTACATATACACGTGTATACCAACAATATACATCTATAGTATACTCCACTGTAGGAAGTTCATCCCCTGACTTCCAAAGCTAGGAGTTTTAGGGTGGATCACTTAAGACTCTAAGGTCACTACCCACCTTAGGGATAATCTATCCCAATCACCTACTAAAGCACTACTTATACTATCCTTACACACATGGCTAATCTATCCCAATCACCTACTGAAGCACTACTTGTACTATCCTTATGCACATCGCAGTGCGGTGGCCTGCATGGGCCGCCAAAAACTGTCACGCGCCGTTCCCCAGAGTACCTGGCATTTTTTTCCCAAGTATCCTGAAGAGAGAGGGTGAAGAGAGAGGAAAGAGAGAGGAGAAGTAACTGAATAAGCAGGCCACTGCGCACATGCTGGGATAGTACAAGTGCAGCTTCATTAAAATATCAAACCACTCATAAATAACATAGTACAACAACAACAAATTTATATAACAATTTTCATTTACATACATAATCCAAGTGCAACACTACACGTACACCGCCACCCTCCACCTCCCAAGACAACTGTGTCACACTATAGGGCTACAGCTCACCCCAAAATCTACTCCTGAAACCCACTCCAAGTCACCTCTAACCAAGCTGACCCTGCTACCTGAAAAATGGGGAGGAGCACGTTAATACGTACCCCAGTAGGAACCAACTTGGATTTGGAACTCCGTTTTAAGATTATTAATCCACAAGACAAGGCAAGAGAAATAAGGCATACAAACTAAGTGTCGTAATGAAAAATAAATAACTAAGTAAGGGATCAGACCTGCGATCCAATGTCGAGCTGCTGCAAGAAAGGGGTTAGTACGAATAACGATACACATATTCATGGAATCACAATTTAAAAGGGAATCGCAAGTTTCAGAAGCATAATACAGTGTCACGGTGAAGCAAGTAAAGGAAAAAGGGAAGTACAGCCAGCAGAAGGAGTAACATGCCAAATTCTCATTTCATTATTTTATAATTGAATTAATTGGAACTTGGGTAACTGTGTGATAACAGGACCTGGACATCACCCCAAATTTGGGGGTGAATATAGCACACGATGCAGTGGACACGGGCATTGTAAGCCAGGCCTCTCAGCTCCCCCGTCCCTGGCAGGAGTGAGGCTCATATCACAACCTCCGTATGTCCACTTCCCCTCCACTCCCTGTAAAGGCGAATGGGTATAAATATTCCCATCCACTCCCGGTAAAGGCGAGTGGGTATAAACTCCACATATCACATAATCACTTCCACCTACTTCTCGGTCTAGGCCTCATATCCACAATTTACTCAAATCCCACATAAAACCCAGGTTTTACTAACTCACCCTCCTTAGAGAGGATTGAGACTTATTCAATTTTATAAGTTAACATCATAAGTGACACGTTAGGGGTCTTGATGGCATGGGTATGCACATATCACCTCAGCTGTCCATCATTAAACATAGGGTCATGAACTCACGTGACATACCCTCCATCACAAAACATCACCAATTCACAATTACAATATATCCATGCCATTCAATCCTCTAACTTCACTAATTATCAATGTGGCTCAAGACCAACTCTAACACATGCACGTTACTCAAATTATTGGATATTGCCTTCATTGAGGCATTTCATCGAACACATGACGGGCGTCATTCATATCAAAGCAACACAATAGCATTTACATGTGCCAAGGGTATGAATATTCATTTCACCATACAACCATATTAAGCAAGAATAATGATGGCCAATTAACCACAATTAATGAATAAGAATAGCACTTAAGGAATTCAGCTTGCTGAAATTGCAGAAAGTGAAAATACATGGCCATATAACATCCGTTTGCAGTGAGAATTTGACAATTTGTCCCAAATGAAAGTTATAGATATATTAGTCCTGAATTCACAGATAAATTTTCATGCAAAAATATTAAGTAGGTGATTTATGGTGAATTAATTGGTGAAGTGTGTCAAATCTGTTTTTCAGACAGATTTCAGGGCCTGTATTGAAAGCCAATTTTGGGCAGTTGGAGCCAGAAATTCGACATATAAGCACTACTGATGAATGTTTAGAAAAACTTGTTAACTTTCCAACAAGACCAAGATCATAAAATTCCATGATGTGTGCAAATGTTTAGGCCTAATTTTACTAAACTGTGTCAATACTGAAAATCAAACAGACATGTTGTAAAGATGGATTTATTTCTCCTGATTCTTGAATTGAATATATATCAAAATTTATATGATTTTGGGGTAGGACTTCAAGATCTACAAGTACATATTTCTTTCGAAGCCTACTTCGAACCACAGAGAACATAATCTAAGCATAAACACACAACAGAATTTCAGCCTTTTGAAAGAAGTGATTTTGCTTAGAATTTCAAGGGGATATTCATAAAAATTGAGACGTGGATCATGAATTTTCACCATTCCTAATACATACTAAGTAAAACATGCTATAATAACGTAATAACACAAATCAATTTGAAGGAATTCCAAGTCCAAGAAGATCCCTACCTCAAATCTTGATTTTCCTTCTCCTTCTCTTCCTCCTCCTCCTCCTCCTCTTCTCTCTTTTTTTGTTGAAGAATTTCGGCCATGGGTTATGGTTTGGTGGCCGGCCATGGTAGGGGGAAAGAGGGGAGAGAGAAAAATGAAAGGAGAAAAGAAAAGAAAGGTAAAGAAGAGAAGAGAAAAATCTATGGAATATTCTCTTCTTATTCCTTTCTTCTCTTCCAAGAATGGAATATTCCAAGGGAATATCCCATGTTGGAATGACCAAAATACCATCCCATCTTCAAAGTATTTACAAGTTTGCCACTGCTTTATGCACACACAACTTCAGTATGTACGAACAGCAGATTTGGTCCAAAAGACCGTTTTGCCTCTAATCTTTCTAAAAATTTTGGGGGGTTGTCATTGACCCATAACCCCTTTTACACTAGCATGGCTCTTCCTACACACATCCATGCACATGCATGCTTCACCCACACACGTCTAACACATTCCTGTTGTTTTACACCCACGACGTCATTTGCTCTTCTCTCGCATTCACATCTCGCATTCTCTTCCCTTGGCCACGTATTACGGCCTAATCCACCTCGTACTACGTCACATACATCGATATCTACGCTTACTTCATGCCCACATATGCATCGTAGATAGAAATACCACGCGTGTTCAGTAGAATACCCGTATAGCGCAAAATAGGGCATGCCAAGAAAAGTTGGGAAAGTGGTAGTTGAGACCACTAATAATAACGTACCAAAAATAAAGTATGAAACCAAGAGTGAGGCAAAGTGTTAATGTCGGGAGCGCTCGATCCATTCTAAAATGGGTGAGACTGCAAATGCGGGTTATGGGGGAAACACGGGTAAATTATAGGAGTTAAGGAGCGGACAGATGAAAGATTTCTCACTCACCAGGTAACTCCCGTAAGGGGGTGTTGACTAGAGTTATAGAGGCCAGTGGTGTACTCCTATTGCACCATTAGGTAATTGATGGTTTTTTCCGTTTGTCCCATGAAAAACCCGAGATTTGTCTCACTCCCGTAAGAGGGAGTTACGAGAGGCCCCTCCAGTGCTTGTGTCACTGGTTGTGGTACCACTTTTCACCCACACTGGGTGAAGTCCGGCTCCTTAGAACTCTACGGTTTACTCGGGTTTCAAAATAACCATTAAACATTTAATTTAACTAACGTAATCCGTAATTATGATCTTGTACTTTTGTTCTTGAGCTTTTACTTTCAGCACTTGTGTATTATTCATTTAAATTCTGCATTTATTATTTGGTTGTTGTGACATCTGTAGATAGATGGTTAGTTAGAAAGACCATTTCCAAAAACTGGATCCTACTGGAGTGTTAGGAGTTTCTACTGGGTCACGCGTTGACGTGTCCCACCCTGTGGTTTTCAAGTGTAGGACCCGAGCAGCCTGTGTGGGTTCCAAAGATAGAGACCGGTGACAGTACCTCAGAGGTAGAGCATATGGGCGATTTTGTCCAGTTGGACTTCCCAGGGTTAGACTAGAGGGTGTGTGGTACCGGGTGTGGACACTCTTTGTACTTTTGGTTTGTGGATTTCTCTTTTTTGTTGTACCCCACTTTTGTACCTCCATTGTACATCTGATGTATGTATATGTACTTTGTATAATATAATGTAATGTACAATGTTGTTATGTTTTCCTTTCAGTACATCGATTTTATATTCTGTTGGAGTACTTTACTTTTCTCTGCGTATTATTCCAGTGTTGTTGCAGTGGCCTGCTTATTTAATTTAACTACATGAAAATGCCTATTAATATTTAGATAAGAGGGCTCAAAGCCTGAGTTTGAATACTACAACGGCCTCGTCAGCTACGTCTCTCCGTATTTGGGAGAGCGGGGCGTGACACACGATCCTCCACCTTTAATAGGAGTGAATGTTGCTCACGTTCCCGCTGATTACGGGCTCGTCTTTTAATCCCACGTTCGAGTGAAGGGAATGCAACGGTCGACTAGCCAGTGGGCTTTGACCGAGTCGATATTGGGCTTCTCTCGTGGGCCCTGTGAGCCTTAGTCATTCATCGATCGAGTCATCTTGAGTGTCGGCCCAATGATTCCACAGTTCCATATCGTGCTAATATCTTACACATTTCGTGCTATCAAGCAAAGGCGGAACGAGGCATTTGGATTGATGGGGCCCTAGTTCATAGATATTTTTGATGGGTGTCTAATAAACATACATACACACACAGACAACTTGAGGGGAGGTAGTTCTGCCGCTGCTATCAAGCACTGCGCATTGTACTCTCATTCCCCCTACGCGAAACAACCCTAGCTCGCAAGTGATTCCTCATGACCACCGTGAGCTGTACCCTCTCCGACAAATCAACCTCCCCTCCATTCACAGCCTTCCACTCGAACTCCCTCGCCAAATTCGCCACAAAGTACTCCAAATGCAACATCGCAAGCCCGAGCCCGGGACAGATTCTCCTCCCAGCCCCGAAGGGCGCCATCTTGATCTCCCTGCCGCCAGTTATGTCCACCCCCTCTCCCTCCCCGCCGGCCAAGAACCTCTCCGGCCTGAACTCCATCGGCTCGTCCCACACCTCTCCATCCCATCCCATCTCGGCCACCATGAAATACACATCCGCATCTTTCGGCACGACGTATCCCCCGACTTCGGTGTCCTCCGTCACTGCGTGCGGAATCAGGAAGTGCGCCGGCGGGTGCCGCCTCAGCCCTTCCAATACCACCGCCTTCAGATACGGCAGCTTCGGCAATTCCTCCTCCCTGATCTCTTCGTCCGTCGGCAGGACTTCGTCGATCTCTTCCCGTAACTTCCTCTGAAACTCCGGACGTCTCACGAGCTCCGCCATGGTCCACTCCAAAGCGGTTGCCGTGGTGTCGGTCCCCGCGCTCAAGAACTCGGAGCACAGGCCGACCAGTTCGCTTTCGGTGAGCCTCCTCCCTCCCTCCTCGGGGATTGTAACTTCAAGCAGGGAATCAACGTAGGAGCCGACGCCTCGGCTTTTTATTAAAGGGACAAAGATCTCGTCTTGCCTCCGCCTTATGTCCAGCAGCGTCTTCCATCTCTTCCTGAAGACAATCTTGGTGATCTTCGGAAACACTCCGAAGACGCCGAACTTGATGAACGACCGATTCAGGCTCTTCTGCAAGCTCTCGATCTCTCGAATCTGCGCAATGTCTAACCTCTCTCCGAAGCACATGAGCAGGAGCAAGCGGAACATGGCGAACTGGAAGCCCTCGATCACTGTCACAGCCCCATTTCCGTGCTGGGCTTTTTCTTTGAGCTCATCGAGAAGTGCGTTTAGCGCCCACTTCCGGGCGTCGGCGAAGCGTTTGATTCTTGAGGGATGAAGGATCTCGGCCGCGAGATTGCGCCGGAGGGCGCGCCATAGAGGGCCGAGCGGGCCGAGCTAACGGTGCTCCGGCTGCCGGAGAAGATGCGGTTGGGGCTGGAGGACGGGGGCCGGTCGGCGAAGAGCGCGCCGCGGTGGACGAGGGCCCGGTGGGCCAAGGCCCGGTCGGCGATAAAGATTGTGGGCCGGGAGGTGATGCGGAGGGTGAAGATTGGGCCGTACTTGGAGCGGAGGTCGCGGAGGTTGCGCCGGATGTTGGCGATGAAGTTGTTCTTGGACAGCCAGGAGACGGTGGTGAGGATGGGGATGAATGGTGGGCCCGGTGGGAGCTTTTGGGCCTTTTTGGGCCGGAAGAGGAGGAGTTTGAGGGCGAAGGAGAGGGGGAGAGAGAGGAAGAGGAGGAAGACGAACGACAATGCATCCATGGGTGCCGTGAGAGAGGGATTGGAGTGGGGTGATGAGAATGGAGGAATTTGTTGTTAGGGGAATAAGTAGTAGTTTTTTTGTGTTGGGGGCCAAGGACATTCATGAAGCTTCAATTATTTGTGAAGGCTTGGAGTACTGATCCAATTAATGCAAATATAAATTAGGGACAGAGAGCTTAACCGGAAGATTCTGAGATATGTTCATTCGTTTGGCAGGAATGATTCTGAGAAAAAAGAGGAAATAATGATGCTAATTTTTTTTTAGCATTTCATCGGAAGAGATTTGGATCGACGGATATCGCAAAAGAGTATTTGTGCAAATGTTAAGGCCAAAAATGACCGAAACAATTAAGTTGCTGACATGGAACCTTTCCTGCTGAGTCGGAACCTCGTCAGCCGGTTGAGTGGGACTCTAGGTTGGAAGAACCAGGGTCGTAGATGGATGGTAGTTGACTTGTGATGCTTGATCGACCCTCGAGCAGTTTGTATGTCGATCGATCGAGTTTGAGACGCTTAGGAGCGACCCTCACGTAGTATCGAGACTTGATGATCTGCACCACAAGGAAGCGTCAGGGGGGTCGGATCTGGGTCCTGACCCAAATCACCTCCGATGCTTAAGTTAGAATGGAACTTAAGGGAGAAAGAGAACTTGGAGCAGCTGAAATCGACCCACGGAGGCTCTTCTCAGATCTGACGTCGCAAGCTTTTTTGTGGAAGAAATATAAGTTGGAGAATGTAAAGTCCGAGTATTCGATCTCGTACCTTGGGAGTTGAAACCATTTTACCATTGTCTTTTCAGGTATTTATAGGCGTCTCTCCGATGATTGCGATTAACCGTCCCTCATTGATTCGGGCGAGATCTTCTATGGGATTGGTGATAACAGCTGTCCATTTACTCGGTCTCATTAACTCCCCCCCCTGAGTATCAGCGGGAGTGTAACGGTTGAGTACTGAGCCGTTCGTTTGACTGGGTGTAACTCCGCCTTAATGACGGGTTTTGGGTTGCAGGCACTAAATGGGCCGGATATCTTGACACCGTTTCGTGAAATGTACTTGTGCACTAACAATGGCCTCCCACATACGTGTCTCAGGAAACAGCACTGATTGAGACCGCATGATATGTATTCTCTTTAAATGGGCATAGTTTTCGAAATGTTTGATTTGATTTGTGCCGCCAAAAACCTTTCGCTTCCGAATCGATCCTCGCCGCTTCTTGAGGCCGGTCTTAGACATGTGTCGCTCATCGGCCATCAGTTGGTTGAGCTCCTCCATATAAAAGAAAGGGTTGGAAAAAAAAGACTTTCTTGCTCCACGTCCATTTTCATTTCGAAAGTTGATTCCTTCGTTGCTTTCTTCGGAGTTTGCTTGAACCTGCTAAGGTACCTTCCTTAACCGATCTTGACTCCTTCCTAGATCCATATAGGCATGTTTCCACCGGTTAGGATACATGAGCCATCTTACGAAGAGCTCGTGGCGCGCCTTCGACTTCCTCAACGCGATGATGTTCTTGGTAAAGGGAAAGGGGTTTGCATTGAACCAGCTCCTCCCATTCGTCGGAGGGATCCGAGCTCAGAGGTCCCCAAAGTGATTTTGGAGATGGTGCCCGAGTTTTCCCTTGATCTGGTTGTTGAGGTTTGGTCGGGTTGCCTTTGTCCTCCTTTTAGGGTTAGGTTGCCCAGTTTAAACGAGAGAGTTTGCTTTCCTCTGAAGAGCGAGGTTGGAGTGTACCCAAAAGCTTTTCGTCTTGGGCTTTATTTTCCTCTTCACCCATTCATCATAGAGGTCCTATGCTCTTCGAGGCTTTCTCTTTGTCAACTTGCACCCCAAGCCATTTCTCCCCTGGTCTGTTTCATCGTGCTTTGTGAGCTTTATGGGGTTTGACCATCCATTTGGCTGTTTACGTATTTCTTCCGGATAATAGTCGATCCCCGCAAGGTGTGGAATCACATCGTCACTCGCCCGGCAAAGAGGCTCATATACGATCTTCAGCTTTCTGATCCTAGTTGGGAAGACACTTTCGTGTTTGTCGTTCTCCCCGACTTAGGACCGATGTTCAATGGTTGGAGTTCTCTGAGCCCTGACCTCGCTGAAGAGTCCAAGTTAGCACCGAAAGAGGTCGAGGCCAGGTTAACGCCGGGTGAGGTCGAGGCGGCAAAACTCCTTCTGAGTCGACTATGGCGAGAGAGGTCGACTTCGTATCTGTTGGATGGCCATCGACTAAAGACCGTTTTGTGGAGTCCGGGTAATGTATACCGCTTCTGTGTCTTTATCGCAGCCACTCACGATAATTATATCTGTTGTTTGCAGATATGACTAACGGAGCTCACAGAAACGTGTACCCTGGACTGGGTCAAGTTTGGAGGGAACAACGCAAGAAGAAAAGAAGCACCAAGGGATCAAGTACCTGGTCTCCCCTTCCCATCAGTCAGAGTTCTTCCTCCGAGGGAGGTGAGGCCAGGCGGACCTCGAGGTTATCTTCACGTGCCTCATTGAGGGAGGCCCCGAGTCGAGCTATCGCTTGCACTATTCCACCCATTGCCTCCATAATAGTTTTGGAGCTGCTGGTGGTGGAAGATGCTGACATCGATGTGGTTCTTGAGCCCACCAAAACTGTCAGCAAGAAACGGGGCCCATCCTCCTATGAAGAGGATGAGTCGGAAAAAAGGAGGCGGGTCGAGGAGGCAAACCCTCCGCTTTCACCATGGCAAAAGGTCGGGAGGTGGTCCCTCTTGATCCTCAAGCAATGATTGAGACCCTCGTGGTTGACAAAGTTGATCGATAACCAACTATCAGTGGATGATGGGAAAACAATGTGGTATAAGCAACGAGGAGGACGTGGGAATTCATCCCTCTTCAAACGTGTGGGGTCAATTAGCACAAAAGAGCTTTGTATTTCCCCTTATCCAAGCTCCACCGCTAGCTCCCAACTCCCAATCGCAAAAAAATCGAACAGAGGCCCATTTTGAGGCAAGGAGAGCGAAGCGGGCGCCCGCTCGCTGCGCGCTAGCGCGGCAGATGGCGCGCCCATGGATTTCTGAACCCAAAGTGAAAATATGGCTCCTCTTTTGGACAAATGGCCATGGGGCGGTATCGAGCCATCAGCTCTCTTGGTTGGCCCGATGCCCTCGGAGTTCGATCGAGTTTTGCTGCTCAACCAGCTCTCGTCTCGTTCCTCAGGACCTGTTCGAGACGAACCTCATCAGCTTCCTTTCATCATTGGAAGGGAAGAGTCGGCCCTATCGGACTTTGGGATGACTGCTCGATTGGTGGAGAACTCCATTCTTCCTCAGGATTTGGAGCTCCTTCAAGGGTTGGACATCGAAATGGTGGCCAACTTCTTTGTGGGAAGCGAAAATAAGGTACGACGTTTGCCATTTGACTATTGATTTGCAATTTGGCTGTTTCTGATTGGTGCTTTCCGCAAATGTCCATCCTTGGTGCCGTATTGTGCTGCCAGGACGTTGACGTAATTGAGGCGGTCTATCGGACTATATGATATGATAGGTGGTGGCAAGCTCTTGTCGAAGTTTTCTTTCCACGCAGTGACTCGACTTCGTCAGCAGCAAACGTCGTCAGCAACTCCACGACAGTATGCAGACTCCGGTGTCAAGTCAGTATGGGCTTTTGACGGCGACTGGGAGGAAGTCGACGGCAGCTCGTAGACATCGTCGGCGGTCTATGAAGGTGTCAGTGTTGATCTCCATGGCTGTGATCATGGACGAAGATGTCACTTGTCACGTTGATGAAGTTTTCGTCGACGTCGGAGATGAACGGCAGGAGGGCGACGAACTCAACCTCGAGGGCAGCGGCAAGGAACTATGAGAGCTTTCTCCTTTGGTTCGGGAGTAATGAAAATGTTCTTTGAAGCTTGTATGCTGCAAGTTTGCCTTGGGATATTTGGAGATGAAGTCTGCTACTCTTCTTTGTTTTTTGAAGGAGGAGTCTACAATTGGCTTTGAGCTATGGAGTTGAAGCAATGTTGAAGGGCTTGCGACAACTTGGCTTTTGGTTTGTGGCCCCTTGCGTGAGTTTCTTGCCTTTGGGAAAAATATGGCCGACTTGGTTTTTCTTTGTGTTGCCGCAACCCTCCACCCTATTTATGATGGGGGTTTTATAGGGTTTTCAATGAATGCGGCCAAGGAGATGTTGCTTGGGATTGTAGGCATGTGGATGGATGTGGAGAATCCAAGTAGAGATAGGAATTGGCTAGAGGAATATCTTTGTAATGGATTTGATCATTATCAAATAAGAATAGGATATTTGTATGGGATCTTAATTGATATTTGGATAGGAATATTAGATTGCCTAAATCTCTAATTGATATGAACAAATCCATAGTGATTCTCTCCATCTCATCCCATATTGGACCAAGTCCAATTTGCTATGTGCTAGGTGTATAGCACTTTGACCAAGCCCATTTGCTATATGAATTGCAATTCCTCCAACAATTGACTTAGTCATCACTTTGAAGAATTACGTCCTTGCCATCATTGAAACACACTTAGCACACACGTTAAATAGTAACACACGTTTGTCATCATCAAACTAAAGATCCTAGATCGTTGCTTCCAATAAATCTGACTGAGCAACCCCCTCTATGGAGGCATGAGGGGGGGTATTTATAGGGCTGAGAGGCAATTGCCCGCCATTTTGTCAGCTATCGAATTATCCCATTTGGCACTCGAGTGCTGAGGCTGTGTCAGGGATATTTACCGCATTAATGGTGTCAGGATGTGTCTGGAGCATTAACGAGACGCAAGTGGCGGCCATCAGTTCTTGCCCTAAACCCCTGGCATTAATGGAGAGTATGTGAGCCTACGTCACACTGTCAGAGATATTTTTGCTTGGTCGCCCTCAGGGGCGAGCCATAAATCGACGATTAAGCTCTGCTCCTCCAGACGATGCTTCTTGTTGTGGGTAGGCGAGCTTGTCCTCGGCATGATGAGCTTAGAGATCGCACCGACGGGCTTCTTAGTTGGCCTTGGTGGTGAGCTTGAGTCGGGGCGAGGGGAGCTCCTCTAAGTCGAGGCGATCTTCATCTCGGCAAGTGTCCCACCAGGAGAGTCGGTGAGGTGGCTGCTTGGGCCTCCAGTGCATATGGGCCTTAACTTCATGGGCCGGCTTTAGGGCGTAATAACCAATGTAATGCCCTACAAGCTACTGCACAAGTACTAGAGGGGGGGGGGGTGAATAGTACTTTAAAATAATAAGGAGTATAATTCCAAATTAAGTTGCAAACAACTACCAAATCAATTTGCGGAAGCTTAAATTGAATGACAACAACAAAATTAACAATGCTAACAAGAGATGTTAATGGGTTCGGATCCACCCAAGTCTCCCCGACTTGTTCCCGGTGATCCTACGTCCCAACCACCCGGATCCCCTCCGGATACTTGAGTTAGAAACCCTAACTCAAGATTTCCACTATGAATATCTTGTGAAAAACCTTCACAAGATCAAATCATACATGCAATAGCAATAGTGAATCCCACAACCCGGGATCACAACCTTCTCTCACAATCGAGAGAACCAATAACCAATATAAAAGAGTTTATATGAAATAAACAAACTTACCACAAAATCCTATACCTTGAGTTTTTCTTACCCAATAGGTGAAATGATGGATTTGAGGAAGATGAAGTCACCAAGACCTAGCACCAAGGAAATGACCAGCAATAGGTGCCTAGGAATGATTTGGAGACTTGGATCAAGCTATAGCTTGAAGAGCTCACCAAGAACAAGCTTCTCTCTAGATGGATTCTAGATCTAGAATGAGAGAGAATGGGTTTCTTGTGAGGAAGAGAGCTTTAAAAAAGAGTGAGAATGGCTATCTCTTTTGATCTCAATGAATCTCTTAATGGCAGCTCTAACCTGGATAGAAATGACCTAGGTTCGTATTTATAGGGTCCCATAAAAACAAGATAGGTCAATTTCCAACGGATAGAAATCTGAGAAGACTAGTCGGTCAAAGAACAACCACTGACCGACTAGTTCATCAACTAGTCGGTCAGTCAAACAACATGAACCGACTAAGTGAAGAACTGAGAAGAGATAGAATTTCAGACCTAGAAATCTAGTCGGTCCAAGAAGACTTTCTCACCGACTAGTTTCACAACTAGTCGGTCAGTCAGTGAACGTAGACCGACTAAGAGGCAAAATAAAATAGTCTGAATACAAATTGACTTAGTCGGTCCAAGAACAAAAGTTGACCGACAAGATTGTCAACTAGTCGGTCACCAAACGTTCTTAGACCGACTAACGATAAACAATAGCTTAGGAGAATTTTGGCATGTACAGTAAGTCACAACTAGTCGGTCAAAGAAGCATCACTAACCGACTAGTTCACAAACTAGTCGGTCGGTGAGTCAACGTAGACCGACTAACTGTAAACAGTAAAGTCCAAGAAATTAAGGAATCAAACTAGTCGGTCCAAGAAGAGTTGCTGACCGACTAGATCACCATCTAGTCGGTCAGTACTCCTTCTTGTACCAACTAATATGCACATACAAGTCCGAATCGAAGCGCGACGCTTCGAGGAAGTTAGAATGAACTTGTACAAGGATCCTAGAGCTACGATATGAGCGTTACGAAGATAGAAACGTAAGATATACTCAAGGCTTAACATTCTATTGATCGAAGCTAAAAGACTATAAATAAAACCTTAATAAACGGTCTTCGAGAGCTTCGATAAATTCTTCATAACTTCCAAAACGGCGCAAGAGCTTCAACGAAGCTTTAGGCATGAATATGAGCTTTGGGAAGTGTTGAGATGTCGCTTTAATTGTTCTCGTGAATTTGGCGACGATCTCCAATACTGCGCTCACAAATTGTTAGTTCATGAATTATTTATGTTTGCTCATCATCAAAACCAAATCCGGGGAGTCCAATATTCAACATTCTCCCCCTTTTTGGTGATGACAAACCAACATAAATAATAATCAAAAATAATGATTCAAATGTAAAATACTTACTCCCCCTGCATTGATGACACGTTAATTCCAAAATGAATATATATGAATTGCATCAATCAGACGAGTAAGATAAATAAAGAGAATCGATTTTTGAAATATCGGATTTTGAAAATCCTTATATATGTCTTAACTCCCCCTGAATCTAACATATCAAACTAGATTCTTGGAAATTGAGTTAAATTTTCATTTGCCCTATTTATTATCATTATCTCTCCCCCTTTGGCATTATCCCAAAAATGGAGGGCATACAACGACAACAACTTAGGAAAAGGAAAATCCAACATCGGGAGTCGTAGACAATGGCGATGGACCTAATTGACACCAAGGGAAAAATGTGGAAATCAAATCAAGGTGTGCCAAATTGTCCATTATCAAAAAAAATAATCAAAATCATCAAAAGTACCAAATAAGTATTCATTTCTTGAATACTGAAACATACTCTTCAATATTTAATATTCTTGGTTAAATTCGTGCATGGAAAACAATTCTATACAATTATAGAATATGAATCTATTTAACCAAGTTTTCATGCGTCGAGCGACGAATTCACACATCATATGCATTGAACGAATATTAAATGTGCACGACGAATAAAATAAGGAGAACATCGATGTATATATAGAAAAATGTCATGAGTACATCATATCAAGTGCGACACATCATCTATAAAAAACATCAAAAAGATACATCATCAGCAACCACATCAAAATATAATACCAACATCAACATCATCCAAAGTACATCAAAATATCCAACACCGACATCCAGAAAACTCAAAAATACATCAAAACAACACCCAACTCCATCCTAACCAAAAAAAATACTCTCAAAAATATGCATCATCCAAAGAGTAGTGGAGAGTCCTCGGAACAGATGATCACGAGGAAGCGGCTGGATCTGCAGTCTCCGTGGGTCCAGTCGACGGAGTGGACTCAGGCTCTGCAGGGAGTAGAGGCGTCTCAACAGATGGGATAGTCGGGGCAGGTGTGGAAACGACGGGCTCAACAGGAGGGATCTCAGCAGGAGTATCAGCAGGCTCAGCAGCAGAATCATCAGCCGGCTCAGAAGTCTGAACTACTGAAGCAGAAGGCTCTGGAGCACCGGAAGTGGTGCCAACTCCAGGAGCAGAAGCAGTAGCAGCAGCAGCAGCAGCAGTGGCCTCATCGCCACGTGCCAAGGAAGTGAAAAGCTCGTCAATCTCCTCATCGTCCATCTCCTCGGCCTCAGAAACTGAAGGAGGAAGATCAATCCCCATCATACGAGCCATACGGCAGACGACCTCCTCTGTACGAGCCAAACGTGACTCGTGCCGACGAAGAAGGCGTACGACATCGTCTAATGTAGCAGGAGGAGAGGGGGCAGCAGCAGCTGAGGGAGAAGCCTGGGAAGCAGATGCGGTCGACCTCTGCACGTGACGAAGCGCCACTAGAGATTTCTTAACGGCCGTCGTGTTTAGAGGAGGACCCAAAGGACGCTCATCGTCAGGAGGGAGAGGAACTCGGAAATGACGAAAAACCAGGGTCAAGAGACACGTGTAAGGGATATGCGCAGATTTATTGGTCTTGCGTATACACTCAAAAGAGTCCATCTTATTGAGTATAACGCGAGCCCAATTAATCTCGCATCCCAAGAAAAGAGCGTAAATGAGCTTCAAAAATGGCTGGGAGGGAAGTGAAGATGAGCCGTACTTGGGAAGCAAGCACGACTTCAGAATAAGATTCAATACCCATGCATTAGGTTTGAAAGATTTAGAAGGCACACCAATGAGGGCAGGAGGGATCACATGGAAAATATCAGAAAGAACGGACTGATCCAAAGAAGTGATATCGTCAACTGAAATATCCGAAGGAAGGAGACCGGACGATGAACAACCAAGAATCTCCCCCAAGATTTCTGCTGTGAGAACTATAGGAGTTCCCAAGACAGTAGTCTCGATGGAGTGACTCTCATCGTACAGTCCCCGAACACGATTGGCGTAGAATAATTTGACCAGGCGAGGATATGGTCTAGGATTCGCCTTGGGGTCATAGCGAAGATAATCAAGAAGGCCACTATAGGAGAGAAGATCAGCAAGGCCGAGAAAATCAGAAAACTGAACGTAATGCTCTAACAACAGTGGGCAGTGCTCTATACGGTTGTACGCTGCGAGACACTGAGGGTCATCGCGGCACAACGATATGTCTACACCGCCGACTGGCATAGGAGCTTTACCCTTAGCCTTACGGGTCTTCAGAGGAGGAGGAGGAGTAGGTTCCCTAGGGCCAGACTCGTCCTCAGGGACAAACTCAGAGTCGGAATCAGGAGGAGTGGCAGGAGAGTGGAGAATGGGCTTTTTGGTCTTAGACTTTCTAGGTTTGACTGTCCCCGTCCTCGGCTTCTTTAGAGGAGGCGAAGATGGAGAAGCTTGGGTAGTTTTAGCACGACGCTTGGGCTTAGATGGATTCCTAGGGATAGAAGGCTCTACCGACATTGGGGAAGCCCCAGAAGAGGTGATAGGAATCCTCGTCTTTGCCATGATTGAGGCACGACGAGTACAAGCAAGCGACGATGATTGAACAACCCTAAGCACACAGCCCTAGATGCTGAGAACAAACGAGATAAACAAGCCCTAGAATAAAATTCGAAACCCTAGTTCACATAGTAGTTGAAATCAAGGAGAGCAAACCCTAGAATATGAATCGAGACCAAGGAGAGGGAGATATACCTAGGAGGAGGCGGTCGACGGCGACGGACGGCGGGGATGCCCGGAGAGATGGCCGGAAGTCGAAGGGTCTCGAGAGGGGATAGGGTTTTTACGGGCTGGAGATGGAAAACAACCGACTAGAAATGAGTTTAGTCGGATGAAAAGTGTTTTAAGTCGGTCTGGAAATCGAAAAGACACATTTGCCCTAACCCACTTAGTCGGTCACAGTTCAAGCACTGACCGACTAGATCACGATCTAGTCGGTCGGTCAATGAGCTTGAACCGACTAAGTCGAAACAGAGGCAAACAGGAATTTCTAGGGCAAGAATTAGTCGGTCGCAGTATACTCACTGACCGACTAGTTTTCAATCTAGTCGGTCGATAAGTGTACTGGGACAGACTAAAAGAAGTCAATGACAATAGAGAGCTAAAAGCTTGAACTAGTCGGTCTGAGTTCACTTGCTGACCGACTAGATGAGCATCTAGTCGGTTGACAAATGAACTGAAACCGACTAGAAGAGTCCAAAAATTGATAAATGAGTTCTCTTCAAAAACCACTTGGATGGGACATCATAACTCTCTCATTAGTCATCTAGATTACCCCATAAAACATTGAAATCTTAAATACGACTTTCAAATACGAATTCGAGCAAAAATTCAAACATATCACATTAAATTCCCAAAAATTCAATAAATCGAGCATGAACGAAATATCGCGAAATATAATAGCATGCAAGATAATTGAATGAAATATGAATCCTATATCTCGGATTCACCCATAATCCCCAATTCTCGACGCAACCGCACAAAGGAGTCCTCCTTTAGGGGTTTCGTGAAAATATCGGCGATTTGCTTTTGGGTTTCAACGTACACTAAAATGATGTCCTTTTTAGCAACATGATCATCTAAAAAGTGGTTTCGGACATCTATGTGTTTTGATCGGGAATGGTGCATCGGATTCTTTGAAAGACAGATAGCACTTTGGTTATCCACCATGATAGGGCTAGTATCACAGTGAATACCAAAATCCTTCAGTGCGTGTCTCATCCAAAGAAACTGGGCACAAGCGGCACCGGCGGCAATATATTCCGCCTCGGTGGTTGAAAGTGATACGGAATTTTGTTTCTTGGAAAACCAAGAGACAAGAGAATTTCCTAGAAAATGGCAAGTGCCACTAGTACTTTTCCTGTCGGATTTGCATCCCGCATAATCGGCATCACTGTATGAAACTAACTCATACGTGCTAGATTTTGGATAAAGTAATCCAAAATCAAGTGTATAACTTAGATAGCGGAAAATACGTTTTACCGCTACTAAGTGAGACTCCTTAGGTTGAGACTGATAACGAGCACATATGCATACGGCAAACATAATATCGGGCCTACTTGTGGTAAGATAAAGTAAACTACCTATCATACCTCGATATAGACGAATGTCTACATCCTTACCGCCCGTATCCTTGTCAAGATGCGTAGTCGTGCTCATTGGAGTCTTTTTCCCGGAAGCACTTTCCATTCCAAATCGCTTAAGCAACTCCACCGTATACTTCGTTTGGTGGATGAAGATTGCATCGTTCATTTGGCGAATTTGGAGACCTAAGAAATATTTGAGTTCGCCCATGTGGCTCATCTCAAATTGTTCCTTCATAACATTAGAAAACTCTTCGCAAAGAGTGAAGTTAGTAGCACCGAAAATGATATCATCAACATAAATTTGAACTAATAAAATATCATTATTCGCATGCTTAACAAAAAGTGTAGAATCGGCTTCGCCCATTTTAAAATTCAAATCCAAAAGAAAATTCTTTAGGCGATCATACCAAGCTCGAGGAGCTTGTCTCAAACCATAAAGAGCTTTCTTTAGTTTAAAAACATGATTTGGAAATTTTTTCGTTTATGAAGCCCGGAGGTTGAGAAACGTAAACTTCCTCAACAACATCTCCGTTTAAAAATGCACTTTTAACATCCATTTGAAATAACTTAAAATTTTTATGGCATGCATAAGACAATAAAAGTCTAATTGATTCTAATCTAGCTACCGGAGCGAAGGATTCTTCGAAATCGATACCTTCCTCTTGGCGATAGCCTTGAGCAACTAACCGAGCTTTGTTCCGGACGACGACTTGATTTTCGTCGGATTTGTTCTTGAAGATCCACTTTGTCCCTATGACGGTGTGGTTCTTTGATGGCAAAGGAACAAGCTCCCATACCTCATTCCTCTCGAATTGAATGAGTTCCTCCTCCATGGCAAGGATCCAAGCACTATCTTCGCACGCTTCAACTATATTCTTTGGCTCTATTGATGAGACAAAGGCACTATTGACGAAGTGGTGGACTTGCGATCTCGTTTTGACACTATCATGAATATTGCCAATGACTTGCTCATGGGAATGGTCGCGAACGGTTTGAAGCCGCTTGGGAATACCTTGATCACTAGGCACATTCTCAACAACTTCATTAGTCGGGTTAGTCTCAATAGAATCAATTGAATCAATAGTCTTAGAATTTTCAAACGAATCACATAAAACATCCATAGAATCATTATCATTTGAAATTCTAGAAGTAGTAAAATTCTCATTAAAAGAGACATGAAGTGATTCCTCGATCGTAGAGGATCTTTTGTTGTATATCCGGTAGGCTTTGCTACGTGAGGAATACCCAACAAATATCCCCTCATCCGATCTCGGATCAAACTTGTCCAAATTATCATATGTGTTTTTAATAAAACATTTTGCGCCGAAAACACGAAAATGTTTAACTTGAGGCAATCTACCAAACAACAATTCATAGCAAGTTTGTTTGGTGCCGGGCCTCAAAAGTATTC